>OZ017739.1:15387001-15897001 GCA_963969285.1 Odontomyia ornata | reverse complement strand
CACAAATTCGGTGTTTTACAGTATAATTCAGTAAATTTTGATGTACAAAATAAGATTGGGGGAATACCCGAAATTCGTTTGGTTCTTCTTCTTCTTCTTTGTAGCACTACAGCCCCTCTCGGGCCTTCGCTTAAAGATAGTTAGAGTATCTCATTTAAATGACCGTATTGATTTTTTCGGAAGTTATTTTGGTCAGTTCCATGCTCCCGTGTGCTTGCTCAGCTATGATATGTTTAAATCAGTGCATATCACCACTGAGTGAACACTCATAGTCTGTCCGAAAAATTCCCTGTACTAAATCACGTTGCTCCCAACGAGATTTGAACCTGGGACCTTCGACTTATGCGTTCATGCTCTAACCACTAGACCCGACAGACTATATTCGTTTGGTTACATTAGGTTTTCTCTGTATCAAAGCATTTCATTACTTAGTATGGACTTTTTCCTACAGACATAAGTTCTTGGGATGTACAGAATAGCACTGTAGAAAATATTTTCGAAGAAATTGTGAAAGTTTTTATTCATATTAGTTTCGAATTAGAAAGTGCGTTATCCATTAACCTCGGATTGTTAGTAATTTCCTACTTCCTTTATAGGTAATTTTATTTTAAATATGAGGTGTTTTAGAAGCAACATTATTTTCAATCAATTGTTATAGTACTCAATCAATATGATGTCGAAACAACAGCAAAATCTTTAAAAAAGCCGCACGAAATTGTATACTAAGTTTGAAATTTTAGACCGTCTAAAAAAAGGTGAAGGTCCCACAGCTATTGGAATAACTTTTGGGTTGAATGAAGCAACTATAAGAACAATTCGAAAGAATGAGGATTTAATTCGACGATCAGTTATTTCTGTATCGAAACTCAGCCCAAAACAATATCATATAGTCGGAATGCAATTTTGGAAAAAACAGAAAAACTATTAGTGAATAGGCTTGAGGATATGCAACAAAAAAAGATATCTGTCGATGAAAAGTTAATTAAAGAAAAGGCACTAAGGACTTCTCCACATCAGTACGAAGCAGAGCCATCAACAAGTATGCACACAAGCAAAAATCCAAAATTTAGTGCCTGTGAAGGATGGCTGACACTTACTAAAAGGCGAAATACCATCAGCAAACGAAAATGCTGCAAATAGCTACTCAAAAAAATTGATGAAAATAATTGAAGATGGCAGCTTCCTCCCGGATCAAATAATTAATGCCGATGAAACGGGGCTATTCTGGAAAAAATGCCTTCTAGAACTTACATAGCTGAGTCGGAAAAATCTGCTGGTGGTTTCAAGGCAGCTAAAGATCGGCTGGCATATTTACTGTGCAGTGACGCATCTGGTGATCGAATTTTATAGCCGAACTAATAAACCGGTCCCTCAAACTACGAGCGTTGAAAAGCCAGAACCTTAGTCAGCTTCCTGTTCATTGGATGGCCAACAAGAAAGCATGGATGACGGTAGAATTTAAAAAAATGCTTCGTTTCAGAAGTCAGGGAATATTTGGAACAAAAAAACATCGAATTTAAAGTTCTTTTGCTTTTGCACTCATCCTGTGCTAGAACACCCAAATATCCAAACAATATTCTTCCCACCTAATACCACATACTTCACCCAGTCCCTGGATCATGGCATAATTGCGACATTTAAAATGTATTATATTAAGCAAACATTTAACTATATTTTGGAAGATGACGCTTACCGACACATGGAAAAATTATACAATAAAGGATTGTATAACATCTGCTTCTTTTGCCAATAGACAATTTCGGAGAGCCACACTTAATGCTTGCTGGAAGAAATTAAGGCCAGAATGCGTGCATAAAGAAAATGCGGTAATGCAACCATCTGTTGTGTGCTCTAAAATTTCATCATTGTCATACGAAACCGGTGGTGGAGGCTTTGACGATATAAAAACTGGTCATTTCAATGAACTGCTGACTGAAAAACCTTTGGATGTGGAGAGTTTGATGGAAATAATAAGGTCTGACGATCCTAATAAAGAAAATGATGGTGAAGTTTCTCTACTAATGGCTAGTGTGATCCACCACGGCTTAAAGTTTGCCTCAAACATGGCAAATCATTTTTCGCTCATGATCCTGACATAGAACGTACATTACAAATTAAACGGGATCTCCATGCTTGCTTGGCTGGATATGAAGAACTTTAGAAGAAGCTTGTTAAACCCAAAACTCAGCATCTAATTACAGACTTCTTTGTTAAGAGAAAACCAACGTCAAAAGACGTTAGTGAGCAAGAGTCTTCAACATTTATATGAAGCGATATATGTGTTATTGCTTCTGCTGGCAGTTAACGTGCGAGGCTTTTATCAAACAGTGATTAATAACTAATCTTGATTTTTACAGTTATTTATGAAACTATTGATTTTTTAAGGTGGCCAGCAGAACTGTTTTGTTATATTTTTTGAATAAAAGCCTTGATGGATTCTTAATTTTGAAAGTGGCATGATTTTGAATTTCAGTTTAATATTTTTTTCCGATGTTTTCATTGCAGATAGTGAGTTTATGAGCGTACTGTAATACCTTTCTACCTGACCATTAGCCCAAGGGGAAGTGGTGGCATTCTTCCGATGGTGGATCCCTTGGTCAGCAACATATTCGTCAAAGGGGTATAAGTGATAAAAGTGATTCCTGCTCCCAAAATTCCTATCAGACTATTTTAAGAATGGACTGTAACCCCGTTCAATTAAGATACGTACTGGTTTCAAATCAGGACGTATTACAGCTGGGTGGATAAATCAATGTCCAAAGCGTGGTACCGACCATACCATCTTCTAGAGTGCCGATATTTATCGTATATTTTCCTTCCCTTTACGCCCCTCGAAGCGAAAAATGTCAATTTCAGAACTGTTTTGAGCTCAACAAGACCTTTCATTTGATACCGACATCGGCTACCTTTGATGAACTTTTTTTTTGAGGCCACTCCGCTATATGAGGAGACCCCCTTTAATACCTAATAACATTTTTTTATAGTTGAACTTTGAAGAGAGCACCACTTTACACCCACATACAAATAAAAATTCGTTTATTTTTTCGTCTTACACGGTTTTTGTAAATTTGGGAAAACATACTTGATTGTTATATGAAAGACATGTCATTTTTTACACGATTTTATTTTTTACACGATTATGGCTGGAACGTACCTAGTGTGTAAAAAAAAGAGTTCTTCTTCTTCTTTGTAGCCCTACCGCCCAGTAAAAAACGAGTTGAGTGTACTTGAGTTGCTTTAAGAATTTTTCTGAAAAATTATTAGAAAAGAAAAATGTTGGAAGAATTCTCTTACCTCTAAGCATGGTGGCCGCCATCATCGATGTGTATCTAATAAGAGTGATGGCCTGAGGAGAATTAGTACACACGTTGAAACCACCTTCTTAGAATATTCTTCTTCTCTAATAATTTTTCAGAGAAATTATCAAATCAACTCCATTATGTAGCTACACATAAAGAATTTCCTTAAATATGGTCTTTGCATCATTTTAGCTGCCAATTTACGTGGGAATATCGAATAAGTTAGGCGTTTTGTATGTAGAAAAAATTGCTAAATTCATTAAAGTAATTGAAGTAATTTTTTCCCGAAGAAATAATAAGTATGTTTGTATAAAGCTGGAACTATGTAAAACGATTTGCCGAAAATATTTCCATTGCATTGCTATAGCACTAGATACTATGACTTGTGACGAGCTCACGCTGCTGTGGGAATCATATATTGAGAATCATGAACGGTCTATAGAAAAGTAGGCTAACTACGAATAACAAATAAACTCTCCCTTACCAAGAGCGGGGATGGAGCGTGAATTGGGAATACCTTAGAATCTCTTTGAGCCCTCTATCATACGAAGAGTTGATGCCGTCCATAAATGGACGTCTTATCTGATTGCTGCAAATATAAAAGGTGTAGCGAATTCTTGTGCTCCGAGTGCCAACTTAGGTAAATTTTGCCAGAAAAATTAGCTGTCATTTGAACGGATCTTTTCGACTTCATATGAGCCTCTTCTCTTGGGCCAGAGCTTGCGACTTTCTCTTGTTGCGATTGCCGTGGGAACAACAAGAACAATATCACCAATTTTATAGCATCTTGGTTTATGTGCATGTGCGTTCCTTGGACTCGCTTGTCGTTTCTTATTTTTGCCGATATTTTGGAGCCTTGCGTCTACTTTCTTCCAAATCCAACGTAGATTGGTCGGTTGTCTCCTGCAGGGCTAGAGTCAATTTATTGCCGATGGCGTTTAATTTTTAGATTTATGCGGTTATATTGTTGTGACTGAGAGGCATGTTGAGTTCAGTCTCCATTGTATAGCATACAAGTTGTAATCCCATAGTTTCATCACAGATAGTGGGTTTATGAGTACTGTAATACCTTTCTACCTGACTATTAGCCCATGGGGAAGTGGTGGCATTCTTTCGATGGTGGATCCCTTGGTCAGCAACACATTCTTCAACGACTTTGGTAGTGAAAAAAGTTCCGCGATCTGCGATAAAAGTGCTTCCTGCTCCGAAAAGCTCTATCAGAATATTCTTCGGATGGACTGTAAGCCCGTTCAATTAAGATACGTACTGGTTTCAAATCAGGACGTTTTGTAGCTAGGTGGACGGATCAATGGCCAAAGTGTGGTACCGATGATACCATCTTCTCGAGTGCCGATATATTCGATCAAGATAATGAGACACTAACTTCCTCTATGCGAAGGCCCAAAAGGGGTTGTAGTGCTAAAGCAAAAATGCATACTTTTCTTGGATGCTTTTTCAGAGACCACTAGTAAGTTTTACTCGTACTCATCATACTCCCCAAACCAACTTTCCTTGAAAATATTTTTCGGAAAAGTTAGCTTTTGGGAACCGATCACTTATGGATTGCGCGTCCTGAATAATATATTGGTGCATTTTGTTGACTACGAGTTCACGTAGGGCTCTTTCCCAACTTTGAACCCTAACTAGAGGTCAGATCGCAGGACTATTATTTAAGATAGTACAGTCAAGACCTTATCTTAAATTGCTTTCGCGTGTCTGAAAATCAGACTTTATAGGCTAGACCGGACACTGTTGAACTTTACTGCGTTCATAAACAAGTTAAGTAGACAGACCTTCGTTCAAGTTAGAAAGGTTTTGTACCCAAATTCTTTGAAATGTAGTCACCAGCAACGAATAAAAACGAGAAACATGTCAAAGAGATGTGCACATTTATAACAAAATCCATTGTTTCTCTATTTTCAACGGTCACGATTTTGTTACAAACTAACAAAAATCACTCAGATCATGAATTCCCAAAAATATTATTGTTATTGATCTTCTTTGAAAATTTTAAGAAGATCAAATCGAAACTACAGTGTCTGATATGATGAAAAGTCCATAAAATATCAAAATCGTGTGTTATTGCTGTTGGAATTGGAAAAATTTCAAATGGCTATAACTTCCGTGTATATTATTCGATTTTCATCAAACTTACAGAATATAAGGACCTTTTTGGAGACTACTCAAATATATTTCGTTGAGTTTAAGGGTACCTATACGATTTTATTGGGGAAAATGTGAAATTCGAAGATCATACTATTATTAACAAAGCTGAGTGAATTTTGACTTCTAAGGTATTTGGTGTACTCATAAACACTCACCCTCATATTTTTCAGATTTTTCAGATCACAGGTGTCGAATTGCGATGGGGACACACATTTTTCGTGTATTTCCCCTCCCTGTGTGCCCCTCGAAACAAAAAATATCAATTTAAGAACTGTTTTGAAAAGCTCTCAATAAGACCTTTTGTTTGATAGCCATATCAGCTACATTTCATTCTTTTTTGGGGGCGGGGGTAACTCCCCTATATGAGGAGACCCCCCTTAAATACTTTACAAAGTTTTTTTGTTGTCAAACTTTGAAGAGAGCACATCTTTACATCTACATACAAAATTTGATGCTTCCAGCTTAAGTAGTTTACGAGAAAAATTTCTATGACATACGGACGGAAGGACAAATGGACAGACTGGACACGATTTTAAAAGGGTTTTGTAAAATTATTTCAAAAACCCCTAAAAACCGAAATGCATAGCCTGTATCCAATCCCAAACCAAGCGCTTAAGCTTGCAACTAAGGAGATGTCAAATACACATATATTTGCCTATACATTTGCAACATTTGCGGTATAAATACTGTGGGAAACTTTTCGAGCTGGTCATATATGAGTGCTTACTATCCAAAATTGAACGCCAAAGAGAATTTTCGTACCGGCCCTTGGACTCTAGAAATCTTATAATCATCCGTGGCTGCTGCTGCTGCATCTCGTTGCGATGCGTTATTATTTTTTGAGCGTGTTTAAAAAAATTAGGCTTAGGTTATAGTTCACGCTCTATGCTGAAACACAATATTGAGTCCTTTTTCATTAAATATAGGGAACAGCGTGACCGGTTATTACGTTACACCAAGCGGCTCCGGTTGGGGGCACTAGGGTCCCGGCTAACCCGTGGAGACGGGGTAGGAAGGCGCCACTCGCCAACCCTTGAACTGCCCCCAGGAGCCGATTGGCGAACTTGAGGCTCCCTGGAATGATTCGGACACTTAAAGACACCGAGTTGTGTCTACACACAGGGCCTTCAGCTTGCCTTAACTGGCTAATATTCCCTAGCCGCTAATGGCTCTTTCCTGGCTTGTTGAGTCGGCTATCAACACTTTCACTAAAAACCAACTTGAACCGCTAATGGTTCTTTCTCGGCTCGTTGAGCCACCTATCAACACGTCGCAATTACGACCTATGTAAATCGGGATCCCCGACGGGAAGGATTCTTGCCACCTTCCACCAACACTACAGATTCCCCGCGCAAACAAACTAACTGAAAACACTATCGCATGCAAAAAATTCCAATTCAAATTAAAATCCAAAGTGATAATTCAAGTTATAAGTCCAGTTATTTTTAATAGATTCAAAGATTCACAAACTTACAATTTTCCTTAAATTTTCTACGTTGGGGGCCCGATGATGGTCAAAAACCAAACGCCTTCCGATTCCTCCACTTCTTCCGCTTCTGCCCAATTAGCGCGCTTGTGACGGAAGTCCAACGCTATTCGCTGTCCGATTCAATTTTCCTCGTTGCTTTCTCCTAGTACTCGTGCCTGTCGGTTACTGGTCGTGGTGGCTATGATTCCACTTGTGATTCTCCAGTTTGCAGCACGTTCGTCCTCGTCATTGAAATAATCCGTAAAAAAGACCGCTTCGACCGTCGTTGGCTGCTCTTTCAATTGAGTTGAACAAACCAACTTAAAGGCCACGACAACCACCACGGCTGCTCAACCTTACAGCGTTTTCCTCGGACTCAAACCCAGTTTTTCTTAGTGGTCATCTTTCTTTCGCGCACAATCATCTGCATTATCGATAACAGCAATATCGACTTGTTTTGTTGGTATTGTCATTTATTATTTTGATACTTTTTTTTTTACTTGCACGATCGTCATTCCAAATCTAGTAGTCAGTTCTTCATTTGGTTGTCCTCGCGCGGAAAATGTCGCAAATATTTAAGCCCATCGCGAAATATTTTAAGATAAAGAAGGTACGTATTTATGGTGGCGTATTTGGTTTACCCAGTCAGGCTTCAGTGGCCCTCTTCGTTGCCGGTGCCATCATGGTGTCCACGAAGGGGTATTTCAGCAAGATGATAGGCTGTGTGTCGGACGATAAATTCAAGGATTTTGTAAGTACCGACTGCTACTTCTTGCAGTCGCAACACAATTGATGCGATTTTCGAACCGAATTTTAATGCATCTAGCCAGTAAGATTCGAAATCCGCCATACCTGAGGCTTCAATCTGGCAGCTGTGGAAATCCATCTTGTGCCAGAAGCACTATTGAATCGTGCAGATTTGCTGTTTTAAGCCGTAGTCAAATTCGACCCAGATCTGCAATACGACAATCAAGCTCCACTCAAAATAAAACTGCCAACAATAAGAACGATATAAAAAAAGGAGGATCTCTGCGTGTGATAGGCCAAGAACGACAAAGACTGTTCCCTTGCAAACATTTGTGTTTGTGGGACGATTGGGCTGATTGTTTAGCATCTTATCAGTACACTTGTCCTCTATGTAGCATTTATATGTTATTAATAACCAGCAAAGAAATTATGAATAAGACTGGTATTCATAGATTATAAATTCGATTGAATTTTGCGAAGGATCATTTCGGCAATGCGATAGACGCTAGTTTTCAAATTTATGGGTGATATGGCGATACTGCTTGAATTTCATGCTGTTGGTTTGCTGTTTTAGTATTATTTTGAGAACATCGAATCCATTTAGCAAGAGAGACGACATATGAGGTTCACCTCGAAACGTGTTTGTTTGTTTCTTCCATTTGTAGTTTTTTTTATTGTTGTTGTTGCTGATTTGTTTCTTGATGTAAATTTACGGACACGCCATTTTAAATTCCCATTCGTAGTAACTTGATTTAACTTCCGCATTTGCCACAAAAAAATGCTCTCGGTGTATGTAAACGTTAATCTCCATTTTCACAATGTTTTTATTTCCTTTGTAAAAGTTTTAACAAGATTGAATCCCGGGGCGTTTCCATTTCCAATTGTCCCATTTTTTCCTTATACTTAGCATAGAAACTAGCAATTTGATCAAAGCGCACTGGTATTGTTTCTAAAATGCCAGCGAACCTGAAATTCGGGCCACATTTCTCATTTAGATTGTCGCCAAACAAATATGTTAGAACGTTTGCATCGTATTCGATACTGTCGGAATGAATACCTTAGCGTTGGTTATGTTTGTGCACCTCGGAATTAAGTGTTATTTTGGGGGATTGCGCTTCCCTAGCTACGAATTTTCTTACCAATCCTCGTCGTAGGAGTGGTGTTGAAATTCAGTGGCGAAGAATAGCTGCTTCCTTTTAGCATAATCCCTAACCTAACTTATCGCCAATTATTACATGGTTTATACTAATATTAACTCTACTTGATCAATCAATCCTTCTTACCGGTCCATCAGTGCGTGGAATGATTCCTTGACAATATTCCGATTAAAATGTTAGAGTGCAAGGAATCCTTCCCTAGCCAGGAATGGCTCCGGGGTTTTCTTGTTTTTTGTTCAAGTTTTTATTTCATAAGATGGTTTATATAAAAATATAAATATACACAAACACTAAAAGCAATCTTTACTAATTAAATCCCTTGTCGTCGAAAGTCCTCACTCGTTTAGTGCCCTGAAGATAACGTATGCTTTTCTTGGCATTTCTCTTATTCACGATGCAGTAAATCCAAAATTTCTTCAATGGATACTTCTTTTAGCGGTGGTTGAACTTCTTTTTCTCGTTCAATTTCCCCAAATAGAACAACGTTCTGCTTTAGCACTACAGCCCCCTTCAGGCCTTCGCCAATCTTGATTGAATGTCCAATCTTGATTGAATGTATCGGCACTCGAGAAGGTGATGTGGTCAGTACCATGCTTTGGCCGTATGTTCGTCCACTCAGCTGCGATACGTTGATTTTAAACCAGTACGTATCATAACTAAACATAAGCCCGAATCAATCGAAGCAAATCTTGTTGTCACCAACGTAATTCAAACCAGGGACCTTCGGCTTATGAAGCGGGCGCTCCAACGACTACACTACATGAACTACGGTTGCCGACATAATTTTGCTCAATAGTTAAATACAATGATAGGTTAGCGAATCGGTATAGACTTTGTAAGAATCCAATTAAAATTCGCCCATCCCGAGGCAATGCCATTAATTTTTCTTGACGTGAAAAGCAAGCAAACGTTTCTATATTATTTCATAAGAATCACTATCAACTTCATCCAGTAAGTCTACCGTTACGGCGAGAGGCTCAAATCATGAATTGAGATTATAATTTGGATCTGAACTAATCAAAATCAATATCACTTAGGCGACGTGCATGTACAGCGAGACATTTACCTACCTTGTGCTTATCACCTTTTTTTCGGTTCTCTTTATATCTTACGCCGTGATTACGTAACTTTCTAATGCATTCACACGTTCATTGCCAGAATTCCCGACACTAGATTGATTTTCGCGTACACTGAATAGTATTGAAAGGCAGGTCAAAATTACGAATATCATGCAAATGTGGCTAATTTCAATGCGGTTTTCTTCTTTTGCCCTGTCTTACCATTTTGCGGCGCCATCTTCTCGGGTATAATGCAAGTTGAGACGATTTAATGGTGTAAGTAGAGGTCCGAGCGAAGTTGACGGTGAGCGAAGGCGTAACGTTCCTTACTCTACTTCACTCAAATTCAACTAATCTTCGGTTAATTGAATTAACACTAAAACCGGTATAGTTCAATTGCGTTTATAAAGATCAACATATTAAATTGCTTTGAACGACCAGATAAATCTGGCATTGAAAAGCCACTTCCGCTTTTGGCTCAAAGCAGAAGCCGAAACCGGTAGCTTCTACCCTACCTCTATATGCATAATCATCCGACCAATTGCTTAGGCAAATAATTTTTCAAAATAAATGAAAATCATAAATTTTTTATAGAGATGTACTGCGTATATTTGTGATGTAAGTAAAATTTATTATACACAGGTATATATATTAATACTCATTGCTGTTCAAGTATCCAAAATGAATAGTACTTATTGCTCTCAAATACAAGAACTATATTGCTTAGGCTATAATAATTAAACTTAAAGTAGTCCGCTTGGTGTACTGGTTAGAGTGCTTGCCGCATATGCCGAGGGTTGCTGGTTCGAATCTCGTCAGTGACAGCGAGACTTGTTTCGAGGGACTCTTCGGATGGAAAATGAGCCCGCTCAATTATGATCCGTTCCGATTCAAATCAGAATGTTTCACAGCTGAACAGACATATGGTCAACCATTGTGCTGACCGTATCAACTTACAATCAAGATAATGGGATGCTCTATCTCTAAGTGTAGCCCTAAAAGGGACTGTTGACCAAAATACCATTTCCATATGCTAATATATGGGATAAAATTTTCACTACCGACGAAATTTTCTGAAAAGACAGACCAACTCCAAATCTTCGCTCATACAATTATTTGTTTATGCATGCTCGCGAAAATTGAAAGCAACACCTGATATGAAAACAAATGAGCTTAGATAGCTGCTTGATTGATTTATATTTGGTTTAATTGCCAACCTCAATTTAATGCCCCATTATAAAACCAAACACGTACTCAATCAAATAATTTTTAACATACATATTTCTATATCTCTCCACCGAAGTCAACATTTAATATTCTCACAACCTCACCCCAATCGTAACATTGAATTAAATTTCATTCGACATTAAATGCAATAATTTCCCATATGAGAACAACTTTTAATTTTATTATCTAATCCACATTGACAGAAATTCTCACCATAGCCATTCTAATGTGATTCATGCCATCGCAAAAATGCATTTTATTACAATTTAAAATTCCCATAGCCATCACACACGGTGGCAATATGCAAAACTGGATTTAAATACGCCAAGAAATGGACATGTGTGAATGTATATATAGTTTGCTTCATATGTGGATCTACCGCTAGAATGAATGTTCATTCTTTTCTTACTTCTTGTTTCATGATTGCAAACAACCTGTCACTGATCCATGAACTCGTCAAAAGCGATTCACACAGATTAAGCTTGTAATAAAATGTTAACTGAGCACACATATGAGCATGTGAATATATCTTTAGAGAAAGGATTTGTCGATCTATAAATGATTGATTTATAGTATTTATTTTATGTAATCTACAAGTTAGTTGTTAACAACAGGTTGATTCTATCGTGAGTAATAAAAGATAACACGACTCACAGTATATTTTGACGAGTGCAATAAGCTTATTGGAATTCGAAAGCTACAAAGTTAAAAGTATCTTTTGGTTAATATGAATTTAATTAAACTAATAATTTCAACACCCACTTTAATCTTGAAGGTGCATATATCAGCGCTTAAAGGCGTTCGGAATCGTGTTGCTAAAAACATTCAAAGTGGTTCGCTGCCAAAACAATCGATAGCCATAATCGTTTGAATTTCAAAATATGCACATAGGAATTAGCCACATCATGTTCGACTATCGCACCCAATATCGGTAACAACAAAAGGAACCAGTAGATCACTATAAAGTCTTATTAATAGAAGATTGAGATAAGCACCAACTGGAAGATATAGTTAATAAATCACACCCTAAAAGCTTTTAACCACGCCTTGTCTGTGTAAAAATTCCTTCCATATTCAAGATCCCTCGTAGGAAACAAACTCGTAAAATAAATGGTTTTATGTCTAAGACATCGTTAAAATATTGTTAAAGATTAAAATTAACATTCATTAACAATAATTAATTACAAGGCTTCCACTCAAAACCGTCGCTACGATTCACTTTTTTAATAAATTTCACAGATGAAGTTATAAGGTGTTGAAAACACTCATTTTAACGATGATTAAACCGCTTAACTACCATTTGAGCACCATTTACACGCTCTATGTGAATACATAAATCAAACAATCCTCATCATCATTTCACACTCATCTCGAAAAACTTATCATATCATAATTAAACTAATAAGATTTCATGTTTTACGTACACATTACAAACATTACTTACATACAGTACATACGATAGGTACATTCATACTTTACAAACCAGGTGAAAAAGTATGAAGGCTAGAAAATAGCGCGTAAATGGTGGCAAATGCAAAAAGTTGATTAGCCTGTAAATGCTATTTTCTTCACATACGGTAGCTTCTTCCTCTGGGACGTGATGTCCAGTAAACCTGGTTTGTCTAGGTTGTGAGAATTCATGAACTTGGATAGCGTCCGTGCAGACAAAGATGACGACGTTATGGTGAGGTGCAGAAAGAAAAACTCATCTGTAATTTCTTGGGCCGACTGAAACGTAAGCTCACATTAAAGCGAGTTGAAAACTTGATGTCTTTCCAGACGAAGCAGAAGAAGATCTTAATCACTTTTAAATATTCTAAGATGTTTTCAAGTTGACAATGACTAGATATACTGGTATGAGAGATGGGTATTTGCACGTTTAGGAGACTGAATGAAAGTTGGTATTTCATTTGTTGAAAAAATTCTAAAATTATGCACTTTAAGCCAAAATCTAAAAATACGAGTACAGGAGTGATATATATATATATATATATATATATATATATATATATATATATATATATACATTGCGACAACGAAGTACCCGGAAAATGTAATTTAAATTCCCCATGTTAATTATATTTCAAAAATATGTATTTTGTTAACTTGGAAGGACTGTCCTCAATTACTATATTAAATATGAGCACGATCTGTCAACCAGTTTGTTTACAGCAGCTGCTTAAGTCGGTACACCTCAGTAGTGCGTTGCGATTTTTTTTATTGTGACCGAATGTAAAGCCAAAAACGCAATAAATACCATCGATCAACCACCGTATTCACCAGATTAGGCTCCGTGTGATTTTGATGAATAATTAAATATTTTGCGTTTTATTTGCAATTTCCGGGTACTTTTTTGTCACAATGTAAAACAAAACTCGCTGAAGTAGCTGAAGGCCACCCCAAGAAGTGATCTAAAATTTTAATTATTTATTAATTCCTAGAGAAACTAATTTCTCCTTGTAAAGGCCTAATTTGAGAAAATTGTTGTAAACTAAATTTCTAAAAGGGCAAAATGGGACGCATGCACCAAAGGATAGTGAGCAACACTTCAAATAATTGAAGTTATAGTAATTTGGCTCTGAAGACCTGAATCAAATTTCCAGCCATATATTCCCCTGGATTGTGACTAAATTAAGAATTAGTTAAGATCAAACTTGAAATAAATTTTATTAAATATTAATCCCACAAATGATCTTAAAGTTGAATGGGCAAAACTTTTTAAGCGATGTTTAGGTCCGATAATATTTTTCAAAGGATCTTAAGAGGCTGCCACATTACTCCTCACTGTTTATTGTTGGCTATCACGATGATGTTTCTCTGGAGGGTACGTTTTGATAGCTGGATGTGGGTACTGATCAAGAATTGACTCCCGCGATATAGACTTGACCGGAGCAAAGGACTGTGATGATGAAGCATTCGCTATTGCAGTTGATTTTGTTGCTGAGGACGGTGGCGTTGTTGATCTCGTACTCTGTTCATCAGGCGGAAGTTCATCTTGCGTGCAGTGGAGTGTTGACCACAAATGGCGGTTTGGGTCTCTCGGTAGAGAAATTTGCATATCTACCAACCCCCTACGTTGACTGTAAAAAGAACTTCGGGCAGTCATTTATTAGCTTTATATGGTCCTGTGCAGGGCTGCCTAAGCGACTTCCTAATAGTGTCAGCTCGCACAAAAACGTGAGGACATGGACGGCTCTCGACAAACAAATGTAGATTTCTCGCTGCGTTGATTAATAGGCACTGGCCGGGGTTTTTACATTTGCTGGTGTAATTCTATTCTAAACACGGCATTACTGCGATTGGCAAGGAGCTCTCTAGAAAGAGTTAGTGTTGTCACGGCCGGCCAGAATAGGATAGTTTTCGGTGCCCAGAATAAGAAATACAGTTCCTTTCTTTTACCAGCGAATATATAGATATATATATATATATATATATATATATATATATATATATATATATATATATACATGTATATATATGTATATATATATATATATATATATATATATATATATATATATATATATATATATATATATATATATTGACCCCAGACGCGTCTTAATCGTACCTAAGCTCCTAAGCTACCACTCGACTGCCGGATCATGGCTCTTGTACCCACTTCCTCACTAGACGTCATTGTGTATGTGTGTGTGTTGACAGTCCGGCCAATCCTGGGTTTGAGCTCGTCCCGAGCTTACGTATGACATCCTCCTGGTCTTCTGTCACAACCAATTCTGTATGTGGTTGGCAGCACGTTTTCAATTTGCCGTTCGTGTATACTGACCTTCTTGGCCTGCTTCAATTTCCCCATGTGTTCGATCAAATATCGGTAAATCGTAGAGTGTTTTTGATTTAGCAAGGTTCGCGGTATCTCGGCCATAGTTTTTCACGACAAGATCTCCGAGTTGGTATGTTCGTTTCTGCTCGATTTGTATCGTTTGTGTCGAGCCATCCTCTTGCGTAAGTGAATCTTCATTCAGGGCTAATAAAGGATGGTGGTGGATGATATCCCTTACTGAGAAATCGGACACTATTTCATTCGGGCTGAATTTCATTGTTAAGTTCCGTGTCTATTTCATACTCCACCGCATATCGTTTAGTAGCTGGTCTCATTTGCGGCAATCGGTTGTCGATGTTTGGAGATCGTTGAGTATGTTACGTTTGACCTGCTCAACGTGGCCGTTAGTACGTGGAGTGCTCACAGCGACTTTAATGTGATCGATCTGCTTGTCTCGGCAATATGTTTCGAATTCCTTCGATGTGTATGCGGCTCTACGATCACTGATCAGCCGGCTCAACAATCCATAAAACGTTGTCAATTCATTTACGATTTCGATAACCGGTTTTGACTTGGTCATTCGCAAAGCCTTCAATAATAAATATTTGCTAAACGGGTCAGATGCGGTGATATGTGGATATTGCCTTTTGTACTGCGCGGAAGGAGATGGTCTAAATATAATACGCGAAACATTTTAGGATCAACTTCATACACATGGAGTTGACCTTCTGGCTTCCCGGAAAGCGTGTCGCTATAGCAACAAAGGCGTTCACCGATATAGGATTTAACGTAACTCCGCATTCTAGCAAACCAAAAATACTTTCGAATTCGCTGCAGTCTCTTCTCCACTGCAATTTTCTTGCTTATGGTTATGAAGATTTCGTGGGTTTTTAGCTTTTAAAAGCAGAATCAGACAAAATGATGAGCTCGACCACCTCACCAGGTGATAGTGAAACTTTCAATTCTTACTTTCTTGGTAGTCTGCGCATTATCACTTGCCAGCGCGCACTTGAAGTGTCTAGTTCAATGATTCTTCATGTAACTTCATTAGTGTTGGTTCAAATCGAGTTTGAAACGAAATTATCAACCGTACAACACAATATGTTGAACTATTTGGCTGTTGTTGTCAGTTTCTATGATATCAACACTTATTTTGCATATGTTTGTCTAGAAGTCACGTATTAGTTGGTTGAAACTCCGTTTCCGTTCTGCCGTAGACGTGCTATGTCAGCGGTTTATGTCAAATCTGATAATGTGATAATCATTTTGTCAGTAAAACGTATGCATATAAGTGATATTTAACCTTTAGCAGCTCACAACCCATCAATTTGTTGTCTTCTCCGTATGATTTGAGTGCATAACATATTAAGCTGGCGTTGGGCCATATTCCTTTCGGCGGTTGTTACTTCTAACTTTTAAACAATTTTCCGTCCCTCAAAATATTTCTTAAATTAACACTTCTGAAAATTATCTCCGCTTTTCCAATTTCGCATTCATAAGGAAGCTAGAACGGCTCAAAATTAGAAAACAAATTTAAGGGCTCCGTTTTGATTTCACTGGCGAAAATGCCTTATGGGATATCTGTTACCCTACATCTGTGTATTTTTTCGAGTTTTTCGGTCCGCAGAGATCCTCTCCCTCCTTGAAGAAAATGAAAGCCTTAAGGCTTGTCATTATAAGATCTCACCAAGGACTTTCGTTTCATATCCTACTCGACCATCTTCAAAGGAAAAAGGGGTCACATCCTTTTATCCCAAGAAGCCGTGGAAGTTCTTTGAAAATCTTCTCAACTGAATCTTTCAAAAGGACACCTTGTCTGACATTCCCCCAAAGTTTAATAACTCTAGCTTCTATAGTTTCTGAGAAAATAGTGGAATGCATTTTAATGTCCATTTTTTATGTCGGTTGCTTTTTCTGTCAGTTGGAGCATAACTTCAATACAACTAAGTTTTGGGAAAAATAGTCCAATTCTTCCTGCAATCGAGAAACCAATAGGAATATGACTATTCTTGTGATCGATGTAGATAAAGATGTAGTCAGTGCAAAGGATCCTCGAAAATAATAAAATTTGATAGAAAATTAAGAACGAATGTGAAAATCGTCTTCAAACCTAGACATTAAGCATGTAATATGGAGATTATAAGCAGAGTGCAAACTGATTTTAACTACAACTAGCTGGTTTTAACTACAACTAGGTATTCCAAATGACGAAAGGAAGATATAACTTGGAAAAATGATGCGTTTTTGTCAAAAAAGTTTCGTATAACCATAATAAAATTTTTTGAAATGTATGAAATCACATTGCCACAATGAAGCCTTCATCGAAGCTGGTACTCTTCATTACCTTAGTAGCTAACGTATTCTCAAGTGTCACAGTAATGTAGATTTTGCAAGCTGAGTGACTAAACGCCAAGGAATGTAGCTACTATTCCTGGCATTGACGTCAACTATCGAAATTGATATTCTTTCTTAAGAGTTAATTTGGTTCACTAAAATGTTCCAGGGTACCACCATTATCATGATAGAGCTCCAGGTCGAACATTCGGCTTCAGTAGTAGTTGCCTCCAAACATCGTGGCTCCGCAACCTCGTTCGCCAAATGGAAATCCCACGCAGGTATCTGCTTTCAGCATCAATTGAATTCTCCCATCGTTCGCTCGGTTTCCCAACGGGACATTTTCCTTGCGTTATACCCTGCAACGTTATTTTAAGGAGTTTTTACTATTCCATTTTTTCTACATGTTCTTCCCATTGCAGTTTGAGTAGCTTTACGCACGCAAATAAAGGTGGGTCATCATAAAGATTATACACCTCATCACTGTAACGGATTCTCTACTCTGCTTCATGCTTCACTGGGTCTTATATCGTCCTGAGCACTTTGCATTCAATTCGTCCAGTGTGGAAGCATTTATAAACGTCCAGGTATTGCATCCATATAGCAGCACAGGTTTAATTAATTACTTGGATATTCGAATCTTATTTTCCATGTGAAAATCTCTTGATCTTAGTGCAGGAAGTACTAAGAGGAAGGCTTTGTTTGATGTGTTTATCCTTTCCTATATATCGTCGTTTCTGTACCTTTTCTTTGAAAATGGATCGCTATACATAGATAGCTATCCACGTAGTCTTGGTTATTGTCCCTAAAGATCAGATTTTATCGGACTGGCATCCGACCCGCATTTCTTCCTTGTTTTACATTCATTGACCAACAGGCAAATTTTTTTTAATTTTTTCCTCCACTAGAAGAAAGGCTTCCTTTGCATCCCCAATCGATCTGGACATAATGTTAACGTTTTTGTCGGTATACAATACTAGCTGAGTGGACTTGTAGAGAAGCATGCCTGTGGTTTCTGCTGGCGTTTTCCAGACCACATATTGGAGAGAAATGTTGAACATTGATGCAGTCCGTGTATAGCAGTAGGTTAGGACACACCCTGCTTGCGCAGCAGCTCCCAAGTTCAAACCATGGTGGCGACATTGAGTTGGTGCTTCTGCTGCGTCTGCCGGACTATCAGCCCACCCAACTGTGATGGGTAGTAACTGAAAAATTAGGTAATGATCACATAGTTTTTTTTGCTTGAAAAACCATCGAGCCTTGCTTTGTTGCGTGAACAGACGTGTTTCGACTCCTTCGAGTCATCTGCAGTCGAAACGCGTCTGCTGATACAACAAAGCAAGGGCCGACGGATTTTCAAGAAAAAAGAGAATTGGCCTGCGGATATCAAACAAACAAAATAATTGACTATAATAATCACATGTTTAAGTGTGATATTGACCATATCACCACGAATTAAATTAAAGTTATGAAATTTGATACCTTAACAATAAATGTCAATGCCAAGGTTCAGATTGGGACTGTTGTTGAACAGCTGTGGGGTAAGTGAATCCCTCTGTTTTTGGCCTGAGTACTTTGGAAAGCTTTCAGTCAAATCCCCTTGGACATACAGACAAATTTAGCTTTGATATCAAAGTCATATGTTCAGTACTTTTTAAGCACCAGTTTCACTGAAAATGTCTGGTCAATCGTAGACCGTCCGCTTCTAAAACCACTTTGTTATTTTCCAATAATATGTTATTTTCATAATAGGGCTTCAGTTTTCGTTTAATGACTTTGGACAGCGTTTTGTAGAATGTGCACAACCGAGGAATTCCTCTATAATTTACAAAGCGTAGCCTGTCTCCCTTTGCAAGTTGGGACATATGACGCTTTTCTGCCAGTCATCTGGTAATTGCTACTCTATCCATATCCTGCATATTAATTGATGAAGAAGGTTGGAGTAGTTTTGTAGGTATTTGGTCAATTTGAAGAGCGTTGTTCTTTCTGAGATCACAAATGGCTGCCTATACCTCGTCAACTGTTGATGAGGTGACTAGAACATCTTCTCCCGCCCCTGAAATGCCCACAATTACGATGTTTGTTGTGAGCACTCTTTTTAAAATATTGCTTGGACCTGTTTTTAATATCAATAAGACGTTCTAGTGGTATGTACTCCCTCGAGGCTATTTGAATCAAGGATATGCTTACCTGGCTTCCTTTAGCATTATATATATTCATTAATTTGATCTTTGTTCCCGTTAACTGCCCAATGTTTCTTCAGTCGGGATAGTGTTTTTGCTTGTTAGCAAAGGGTGATGTATTGCTCCTTTTTCGCGCAAGTTGGTCTTTGGACATACTGTATGTGTATCTGGTTCCTTTAGTTGCTCGCATCTTGACATTCTTCGTCGAAGCAGTCATTCTAATCATTTTTTGGTCGATGTCCCAAGACCTTTTCCGCTATGTCTGTGATCGTGGTTTGGATATCGTTGCTTTTTTCCCCTGCTTATGGGACCGGTGTATCCTCTAGCAACGACATATACCTGGGCTTCACTGAGTTGTCATTTACCTTAAATAGATCGTGTTTCATGATCAGTGGCTTTGATTATTTTTGATATTTTAAGATGCGGCATCGAAATTTAACTTTGGATAAGTGATAGTCCGATCCAAAAAATTATAATAATTTACGATCACCAATAAATGTTCCACATTGCAGTAGTTATCTGTTGATAGAAGGTTGGAGTTATGTCAGAAGTAGTTTTGGTTCCACCGTATGAGGAACTATTTTAAAAAATTTTGTCTGCATGCATAACTTGCTGTTGTCGGAAGAAACCCGGTGGATGATCGAAAAGTGGGCTCCATCATATGCCTCGAGTGCCTATATCGTTCCATACGATTCGCATGGATCATCAGGGTCCTTACCTAATCAGTAAACGACAAAATACGCACATTTTAGTGATAGTTGATACGCTCACTAAGCATGTGGGTTTGCGGCCAGTGAAGAATACGTCAGCTGCTCCAGTCATCTCAATCCTCAACGAAATGATAGGATGTTTTGGGCTTCCTGTAAATTTGATCACCTTTGTAGGGACCGCGTTTACTTTTGCAACCTTCGAAATCTTTTGCGCGAATATCAGAGCTCGACATATTAAAACAGCGGTGCGCATCCCACGGGCAAAAGTTCAAGCAGAGTGGCGCGTTTATTGAGTGGATCAACAAAATGGTTTTACATCAGCTGACGGCAATGCCCTCAAGTGGGGGAGTAATTGAACGAGCAACGGCAAACGATCCAGTGAACAATCTATAGGCTGCAAACCGCTACTGCTAAAATGTCTCCACATGAGTTGGTCTTTGATTATCGACCGAGAGACATCATCACAAGCAAGTCAGTTATGGCACTAGAGAGCGACGACAAAGAGGAGACACGTGTGGTTCAAATGAAAACTCGATGATGTGATGTGGCAGAATGAATCCAAGAGGCAGCAGCGAAATGGAAAGCTTCGTTTGACACCAATCAAAATACTTCAACGGAGTACGCGAGAGTTAAAGTAACAGCGTGTTACTTTCCGAAAAAAACAAAGTTTATAATTAAAACAATCTTTATTAAAAGCGATCTTGATGCTTTGGAAGCTTATTTACTACTAAACTGACTAAAGTAATTTATGAAAAAATTTAATGACAAAAAGTGCTTATTGCAGTTCTAATTGCAGACGAAATCTCAGCAATTTCAATGCAGAACGGAGGGTTCACTGCCGGTATGCCGGTTCCACGTGAGGCGTTTGCACCTGGCTCGTGTTCAGGGTTGCGAAGGGATACCGTAACTCGTGCGACGATCTGATTGTAATACAACAAGCAGTCCTGGCTACCGGCGAATCTCGGAAACTCGAACCACTATATAAGAGCCCATACGCAATCACGAAGGTCTTGCCCCATGATAGATATGTGGTGGAAGATCTGCCGGTGACTGACAACCGAAAACGAAGGTATCTAGGAGTGTTTGCTCTGGACCAGTTGAAGCGATCGTGTTGTTTACCTCCGGGCCTAGAAGCGGACATACTAAGCGAATAAAATGAGGAGGAAGTCGAGGACGGCTTGGCTGTCAGCCAATGTATTATATTGTATATTCTAGACCCGACTATGAATTATGTTATGTAACCCACTGTTTTGATAACCCAACCCAAAGATTAATATGTTACGTTCAGGTGTGAAATTGATTTGAGTGGCGAGAAACAAAGAAGAAAAACGTTTACCATATATTTCCTATATTTTGAGCCCTGTTTATATTATTTATTTTTCGTGTACTGTTTAGAGCTAACGTACTTATTCTTGGGTATTTGGGCCATATTTATAGGATTTTCACCCGCAAAATTAAACTTTTCTGTTTGTTGTCTTCGCCAGTTCAGACCAAATTTATTGTTCATCATGTTTTTAGGGTTTTGTCAAATGATTTTACAAAACCCTACTAGTTTCGCGACCTGTCTGTTCGTCCGTCCGTGTGTCACAGCAGTTTTTCTCGTAAAGTACTGAAGCTAGAAACACCAAATTTCACACACATGTGTAAAGTGGTGCTCTCTTGAAATTTCAGCTACAGGAAAAAAATTATGAGGTATTTAAGGGGGTCTCCCCATACAGGGGAGTGGTCCCCGAAAAAAAATCTCATTAAAGGTAGTCAATATGGGTATCATATGACATTTGTTGGTTCAGGGGGCGCACACGAAGGGGAAACACACGAAAAATTTGTGTCCTCCCCCCTCGCGATTGGACACCTGTGATCCGAAAAATCTGAAAAAAATCATAGAGGTAGATATTTATGAGTACAACAACAACAAATACCTTAGAAGTCGAAAATCACTCAACTTTTTTAATAATAGTATGATTTTCGAATTTCACATTTTCCCTAATAAAATCGTACGGGTACCCTTAAACTCAACAGAATTTGATATTTGCGTAGTTACATATAAGGGCCTAATACCCTGCAAGTCTGATGAAAACCAAATCATATTCGCGGAAGTTATAGCCATTTGAAATTTCTGCAATTACAACAACAATAACACACGTATAAAAAATTTTGTTTAAGGAATGCTGGTTGTCCTAAGTGAAAGAACTATATTGTTCTTTCGCCCGAGCATTTTGGCTATCAACTTAATAGCATTTTTCGCTCGATGGACTTCAGCTGGTTCAAGCATATGGGCGAAACTGCGAGAAATAACACACGGTTTTGGTATTTTATGGATTTCCCATCGGTTCAGACACTGCAGTTTTGATTTGATCTTCTTAAAATTTCCAGATAAGATTTATAACAATAAGTATTTTTGGGATTCATGATTAAGTGTAAGTGATTTTTGATGGTTTGGAACAAAATGGGGTCCGTTGAAAATGGAGAAACAATGAGTCTTCTTCTAAATGTGCACATCTCTTTGACATTTTTGTTGACTTTATTTGTTGCTGGTGATCGCATTTCGGAGAAGTTGGGCACAAAACCCTTCTGACATGACCGTAGGTCTGTTTACCCAACTTGTTTGTTTACCACTATTTAAGCTGATAATTATCACTTGGGATGTTTATTGAAAGACATTTTTATGAAATCTTAGAAACCAGCTTGAAAAGGTTAAGTTTATCATTTTACTTTCCATTTCCCATGTATTATCTTTGAAATAATCGCAATCTTATTCGCGCATTGCTATTAAACCTGGACATATATTACAAACGTCCGAGAGGTCCACTTGAGCAGCAAATTCACTATTAAATGTTGAATGGATCGCACGATGTGGCACATTTATTGTTGAAACGATCAAGTGATCAAATGCCGGTTTCCCACATGTGAAAAGTCAAGTGTAAAAGTTAGTCATACGTCCTAACCTATGCATACATACGTATGAGCGCTTGTTGCATGTTGGAGCCTTTGACTAGGACAAGCCACAACGCTTGCGCTTTTTCCTCTCAATTTTATGCATCAACAATCAGCTAACCAACAGACAAACATATGACATGCGACAGTCAAATCGCCACGATCAAGCCACCGAGGTTGCAATTAGCCTGCATGCATTACATTATACTTTTATATCAACAATTTTCACAAATATATCACTATCATATCGTATCATACGAGTATAGTAGGAACATTCATGCATCTGCATCGTTGTTGGATCATCAGCTCCATCACATCATGTGTGCGCGCGCATATACTCGCATATGTATGAATTGAATAAACATGAAATGAATGATCGAGACATGCATTCATTCATTGATCCATTGGAATCTCCAACGGCGCGTAATTAATGCTAAGATGTTCGTTCCGTCACTGGAAGCCAGGAAATTCTCATTAAAACGGATACCAAGTCTCCATCCTCTTTGCTTTCTGATATGTGGATGATGATCGCGCTGATGATCGTGGTGATATGTGTGGTAGATCGAATAGATATAGCTCGTATGAATGAATTAAGGTGTATATCAGTAGACATGGTTGTAGCAAAGCATGCATAAACGATGATCATCCATCTCATCGCGTCTCGCGGTATCCCTCAAATGTAATGTACACACTTGTACGAGTACACCACTCGCTAACGATCATCATTGACACTCTCTGACTCTGGCATGATCCGCGTAAAATGTGGCGACGATATCGTACATATTTTGTCATACGACTTTGGGGGTATTGTGCCGGCAATCATACGCAACTATTGTGATCGAATTACGCATAAGTAGCGCACGAGTATTTAGGCACATTTCATTCTTGAAAACATTTTAATTTATTTTGATCGCCGTTTTGCGGTTAATACGAGCAACTTGGGAATGTAATTGTGGTTTTTATGAGCGCGGTTGAGGAGCAGTGATGGAATTTTTTCTTTGGTTTTCATTGATTGATTGGTGGATTTGTTATTTAAGTTTACCAACAAATGGCATATGAGACAGACAAGCTTGCTTTATGGTGAAAGGTTACCGGAAAGATGTCAGAAATTCCAATGAAAATGAAATAGGATTTGAAAGACTTTCGACAGGTTTTAACATTTTACCTATAATTTACAGCGCTAGTCAATTCTTGAATATAAGATATTTTCAGCAAGTATATAATTTGGTAATGTCAGCGTTCTATAAAGGACCATCTATGTGCCTCCGACAAGCTAGATAATGTGCTTAAAACATTTTCCAACAAGCAAATTACTCATTTGAGTTAAACCTTTAAACTGAAAATAATAATACCGAAATTTGGTCGTTTAAGGCGAGGAAACACGATTTAAAAATTTCGAAAATGGAAATTTTTTTCGCTTTCAGCCACTAAAATTGCCCTTAAACTTCTCCAAACTACCACAAATTTATCTTCTTTGTAGCACTGCAGCCCCTTTCGGGCTTTCGCTTAGAGATAGTTAGAGTATCTCATTTTCATGATCGTATTGATTTTTTCGGAAGTTGGTTTGGTCAGAACCATGCTCCCGTGTGCCTGCTCAGCTATGATATGATCTGATTAAATCAGTAAATATCACCACTGAGCGAACACTTATAGTCTGTCCGAAAAATCCCCTGAACTAAATCACGTTGCTCCCAACGAGATTTGAACCTGGGACCTTCGGCTTATGCGTTCATGCTCTAACCGTTAGAGCACAAATTTAAACTCTTTGGAAAATTTAGACGCTAATCTATCTACCGATATGAAAATATTGCAAACCAGTTGGAAATTCTGGCCCAAAAATATACTATCTAATTCTAATTTAATGAGTCATAGTAAATCTTCACCAACTAACATCCTTGGTTGCTGAAAAATGTTTTCTCTATCAAAGACTTACGTTAGATATGACAAACACCCCGAGACACAAGTTTCCTCTGGCACGCAGAATGAAATCTTACGTGTAACGAGACTCAGGTTTCTCTGCAGATTCGACCGACTCTTAATAGAATATCACAAAATAATTCAGTACGAACCCCTGCGTTTACACCTTACTCGAGTTTTGTCCATAGTGATACGCTGCTTCCGTCCTCTGAGGCTGTAATCCATGCCCCGCCGCTCTCGAATGCAGTATCTGGTTGTGAGACTAAACACGTTTGTTCAATATCATGAACATCACGGATTGTCTTCTGATCATGTGAAGAAGGATCTAGAAGGTACGGTTTAAATATAAGATCCAAGCATGTCTCAATAATCCAGAAAGCAGAAAAGGAGTACAAAAGATATAATTTCTAACAAGAACTCACCACCAAAAGGCATTATACTCTATTGCCATAATTGTGGTGGCTTGACAGGTAAAATAAACAAAATTATGGCTTGAAGCTAAATCCTGCCATTTTAATTTATTGACTTTCATGGAGACCTGGCTCAAAAGTGACTATTCTTTCGCTGGCCAAAGCCGAGCTGGTGGAATATTGATCAAGAGAGATTATCGTTTCTTTCACAGTACCACAAGCTAGCCACCTTGGCCCCCTTCTACGTAATTTCTTTATTTCTGACCTATCTGAATTTTCAACTGACACATCTCATCTCTTGTATGCTGATGGCTTTGAATTATATTACACAGTAAAATCAATTTCCGAGGCATGTTTCTTGCAAGCCAAACTGAATTAAATAGAAAAATGGTTTGCTGACAATAACCTACATCTTAATATTGAAAAATGTTTCGTAATAAGCTGCTCCCTCAAAAATACTGTATTTGAACATAACTACCTCCTAAAACATTCCTCACTTCAAAAAGTTGACCAGGTTACAGCTCTTGGAGTTGTGTTGGACAGAAAATTAAATTTTATTATCTTCTTCTTCTTTGTAGCACTAAAGCCCCTTTCAGGCCTTCGCTTCCTGCAAAAAGCTCCTCCAACTGTCTCAGCCCATTTATCGCATCCTCCGAGTTTGAAATCCAAACAGCAATGAACTGTCTTCATCGAATGAGTGAGACCAGCGTTTTTCCCACTGGTCTCTGTCCTTCAGTTCTCCCAACGAATACCTTTTTAGGTAGCCGTCGTTCTTCCCCTACGATTCCCTTGGCCAGCCCATTGCAGCTTCCGCAGTCTTACAATCGTTCAGATCTCCGGCTCGTCAAAAATTTTATACAGCTCATGGTTGTGTGGCGACTCAGAATGCACCAACGTCAGCGCGTGCTTCACGACGCGAACAGATCCTCGTCTAATGAGAGATCCTCCCCTACCGACCGATTCCAGATATCAGCGGCGCAAACAATTCCTTCGAGAAAAAGGGAAATTTGCTTGAGCCGCTCTTCTAAGTTATCATGAATTAACATGCCTGAGAGAACCTAGGCAAACTTCCTACGAGTTCGTAGTCGAAACATGATCATCAACAGCAGTATCAACAACAGCATTGTCAACATCATCATCAACATCATCAGCAACTTCATCAATATCAACATCATCGTCATCATCATCAAGAACAACAACGACATCATCATTCATCATTGTAGCCGCCTACCTCGTCGTAAACAAAGGGAGTAATAAATTCTGTCATTTTCAAAGAGTAACTAACAAAGAGTAAAATATAAATATAAAGTAAAAACTAAATGCAAGGATTTTTGCTTGCAAAGTGATGACCCCAACCCGCAACAATGATGGTAGTCAAACGAAACGACGAGGATGGCGAGTACCGTTTTTTTCAGGTGACGCCAGCAGCCAAGAGTCTACCACCGGCTCAGAAGGTAAACGTCATCAGCCAATGCAGGCTGCCCTCCTTCTGGCAAGCTAGTCTTGAGTAGTGGTTCTTTTGTTGGAATCACAATTCGAGGTACACAAGGTGAAAAGAGACGCAGCCAAGTACCATCTAACGGTATCATCACTGGACCATGAAACCATCATGGGTGTAGCGGACATCATCCGTGCGCCACCGGAGGATGACCGATACGGAGCGCTCTAAGCAGCCATCGCCGTCGCCTCACGCCTTACGCGGAGCTACATAAGTTGCTCACAGGCGTCGAGCTCGGAGACAGGAGACCTTCACAGCTCCTACGGCATATGCGTTCTCCCGCTGGCACACGGGTTAGCAACGATACCCTCCGTGTCAGATGGCTTGACCTCCTGCCTCAGCAAACACCCACAATCTTCTGCTTATAAAAAACTAGACGCTTGAGGAGCTTGCCGCTGTCGTAGATGATGCATAAGACATGGGTCAAAGAAAGAGTGGTCTCTCCTCACCGCCTACTTCTTCGTACCAAGTCGCTGTCGAGCTAGCTGCCTTGCGTTTGGTGATTACGCAGCTAACGGCCTTGACTCGAGAGGCAGTTCAGCAACCACACGCCTGCACCAACACGCTGTGGGAGCATTCCTCGTCAAGAAACATAAGCCAACGACGAGGCCGCTCTGCCACTCCTGGACCAGACAGCCGCACGAACACTGCTGGCATCATACCAAGCACGGGCCCCTAGCTATGCGATGCAAGCAGCTTTGTTCCTTCCCAGTTTTAGACCACACTACTAGGCGCTCCGAAAACTAGGTTTGCCGGCGCTGTACTCAGCGGACACCGCTGGCAACACCTTGGAGAGACGTCTTTATGTCTTCGACCGCACCACAAAAACCAGGTTTCTGGTAAACTCTGGCTCTGCCCTCTCCATCATCCCGAAGCATTCCATCGCCAGGCCTCTTTGTAAGCAGAGCCTCATGCTACAGGAAGCCAATGGCATGCCTATCATAGCCTTTGGATCTCAGCAGCTCACCCTAGATTTTGGGCTACGCCAGCCATTCCACTAGGCGTTCGTGATAGCAGATGTGAAAACAGCCATTCTAAGAGCTGACGCACTAAAGCACCATGGTCTACTCATAACTTTTTCGCAACCGGCTCCACTTGGACAATCTTACTAACCTCTCCACAGCCTGCGTCCTCGGTCTAGCTCCAGCAATACACAGTATTAGCGCCGTCACTAAGGTATCGACCTTGAAGGACACGATAGGAGACAGGTACAAAGAGATAATCGCCAAATACGCGGATGCACCCGCACAATCCGGGGAATAAGTCTCGGTCGCTGACCTACCCGTCCACCACTACTCGTAGACAGTGACCAGTAGCCCAGCGGTTTTCACGAGATCAAGTCGCCGCGCTGGAGAACGCTTCGCAACAGCCAAAGCCAAGTTCGCTTTCTTGCTGGAGTGAGTCATAATTCGAACCTCATCAAGGCAGTGGGTCAGTCGTCTGCACATGGTGCCCAAGGACATAAAAAAGCCGTTCGATCAGCCATACTCCGGACCACATCGACTCGTCAGAATTCATAAAAATAGTATATTTCAACGATAACTTCTAATATGTTACGATAATAATTATTGTTTTGCGATTTCTACCCATGCGTATAAAAATAATCCAAATACATCGTCGTTACGATGATCATTTGAATCTTTTTCTCAGAATACAAACTTGATGTACGTCATGCTACAATTGTATACTGTATAGGGTAAGCTCTCAAGAGCAGTTAAAGTCATTCTTATGGCACTTATCAACTGAAATATAACTGCAGTTATTTTCCGTAATTGTCTAAGAAAATTTTTACTGAACATGCGAAGAAATTCTACATATTAAAATCATTTATGTAATGAGAATAGAGTTATTAATGATTTGAGTATTTCTCATAATTGGTATGGAATTTTCCTCAATAGTTTTTATCATTAAGAAAGGAACGTAACAAAATATTTGGACAACACTTTCATCTTAACCCTTAGTATAGGGTTTTCAAATAAAAGGTGTTATTTTGAATAGATCTTGTGATTTAACACCTTTTGACTTCTTCCTTTGGGGCCACGCGAAAGAAAAGGTCTACGCAAGACCTCAAAGATGAAATTCGTGATTCTATCAAGGACATAGGGCAGCCCACTTTGCGATATGGTTATGAAAAATTTCATGAAAAGGATATGGTCCTGTAAGCGTGGTCATGGTAGTCATTTACCTGATGTTATTTTTCACTATTAACGACATACCTTCCTCTTTATAATAAAATAAACATCCGATCATATATATTGAAATGTGGCATTTTTCTTTTCATATCAAAATAACACCTCTTATTCGAAAACCCTATGAAAATCATAACGAAACTAAATCTTGACTAAAAGCTAGCACAGCCGATGTTTGAAGGCTTTTAATGCGTGTAGTATGATACACTTGCAATTTGAGTTTCCAAATTGTGGTCGTTCAGCGGCTCATGGCAGCATGAGTGAATGAAATCGATATTAGTCATTCGGATGAACACCAACGTGTGGGAATATCAATTGAATACCGCTGACGAAGAGGATAACTTGTCGTCGAAATACCAGTATCTGGATAGCAAATTTAATAATAAATACCGCTTAAAAAAAGAAATTTTATTTTTTCAGTATCAAATGAGTGTTACAATGAAACAAGCAAATAAACAGAATTTAAGGAAGATAGAGAAGAGAACGTTCAGTATTAGTCATGGTTTGTGTGATAGCCCAAAATGTTTGCGGGTGGTGAAGGCTGCAGCTAGTGCCACTTCTTTAGGCTTTTCTTGTTTCCGAATTTCGCATCTACTGTTGAGGGACTACCACTTGCACCACCATCCGATAAGTCTGAGAACGTATCGCCTGCTGCGGAATCATTATCGTAGCTGCAACTAGAAATTTCGGTCGGTTGTTGGTCCGGTTACAAAGTTCGGGAGGTCGTTGAAATGGAGCAGCTCTTACAAATTCATAATTCATAAACTTTCCCGCTTTAGTTCGAATAATACATAAAAATGTTGGCTCATCCCAACCCATTTCATCCGAGATACTAGTTAGGGGTGAAAGCAACGTGAAAACCAACAAGTACTCAAAAAATCAACTGTTGGATAATATAGGAAGGTCTATATAGCTTAGAATAAAGTACTGAGCAATGAAACTGCAACTTTGCCATTAAAGATTACTGGAAATTCTTTTGATAATGCGTGCCCTAATGCCTAAACCTGTTGAAGTATCGTACGGCGGTCACAGGTTAACTGAACGAGCAGAATAACAAATCCAAAATACATAATAAGAGTACAATCAAACCGGTAGCATCACCCCGCATTTGAAGGCATTTAAGTAGGGCTGCAATAGTAATAAGATTTCTGAAACCGCATATCAGAGATGCCTCTAAGCTACCTTATTAGGGATCATTCATTATAAGTCCATATTTTATCAGTAATTTCTTGCCAGTTTATTACGCAACTAAAATTTTTATTGCTCCACCTCTTCTCCCAAAAAACCAATGCAGATGGAGACATTTTCGTGGCGGTATATTTAATTGCTAATTTATTCCTGGCGATGTAAAGAAGAAGTAAGCTCCCCAAACCACCCCTTCAATCCTTACCGCCTACCTTACCCCCTCCATATTAAGCTACATCATACACTTTATTCAGGAGCATTCATTATAAATGCATATTTTATTCCTAATTTATTGCTATCTCTTTACACATAAAACAATTTTATTGCTCCTCTCCTTCCTCGACAAACCACCCATCAGCTTCTACTGTGTATTTTACCCCCCGAGAAATTGTCATAAGTTGTCAAATTAAATTATCAATAAATTAGGAATAAAATATGCACCTAGAATGAATGCCTAAGATGACGGACAATTATTTATTTCTTCTATCGCTGTCTTTGCACCTTTTGACTTTTCAGTTCACTTTTTCTCGATCAAATTGTCATTTCTGACATCCGGCCCGCTCTCTGGTATGAACTTAGTTGCGTTTCGATGTGTTTTACTACAGTGTGTTTGTGTATTACTTTCTATGGGTTCAGCGTAGTTATCATATTATATAGCTCGTTTTTGTAAAAAGACGTGCCAAAGAATTGAAAAACGTATCTGTAACTAAGGTTCCTTACACCTAATTTGTACGTCCCCTTTTTGAATATGTATGAATTATTTGGAGTTCATCCTATGAAACTCATAGCCTCCGGATAGAATGTATCCAAAAATAATTTATGCTGTTTGCTTTTTGAGCTGTGTATAACCCAAGGGATTTCACCAATATGCTATCTTTTGAGTATAGACTCATTATTCTGGATCTTTCTAAGCTTTCAATTAGAAGAACGATATTAAGCTCCTGCTTTGTTATGGTTGAAATTAAATAAGTAATAAATGTCGCATCTCTGTTAAACAAATGCATTGCTAAGGAACGCGTGAAATGTACAAATGCTACATGAACAATAACATCACAAAACTTACATAAACAACGAGCCGATTAATCGATGCTGTAAAATTGTCAGCTCTACTAGCATACTATACTATTCTTCATCTATCTCCAAAATTTCTTGCAAAAGAAAATTGAAAAATTCTTTAAAAGAAGTTTTATTTGAATAAGTTTTTCATTGTGTATATTTTTAAGTGCATAATTTGGCCGAATAAATAAATAATTCTTCGTTAAAAATCAAATTATCGCTGCAAAAACATCTAAGGTCTCTTCAATACTTTGCAGACAATAAGTTGATTTGAGAGCTCAACATGGGTAATTTACTAATAAAATTGATATAAGTATTATTTTCGATGCCTCCAAATACTTTAAGATAGTTTGGAATATCAGGAATTAACTTAATTTAAAAACATAAATTTTCACTTCACTTCAAAGTCGCACATAAATGATAATATCAAATTTTCTTCTCATTTCAGAAAGCATTTACGCTAATCCTACAAGCGCTGGACTTGTATAACACCTCATATCCAGGTAATTATCGATCCTTGCTTACACCAACTATACTCTTGCCTTGCAATCTGGCTAATGTAGTCATCGTTAGAGAAACGATGTCCTCGTGCATGTACGCCCCAACAGTCGAGTGTCTATTTTGCATATTGCACAATAGATCTTATTTAAAAGTCATCCTATTGCCATTAGTGCAATATGTTTTGTACGATTTGTAAATAGTTGCAATTTGCAATCGCGGGAGGACATTTTTGTATGTTTAATTAACCCCCGTTTACCTTTGTGTGTTTTTGTTGTTGGCTGGCTCCACGCGATTTTCTAGTGTTTTCTCTTACAAACCGTTTCTCTAATTATTTCTTTCATTTTCTTTTCCGGGGCTGAATTTTTTTCCTGCTACCATTGCTGATTTTCCATCTGCTTGTTCTGCACACCATTTGTTACCATACTAATCGTGATGCGATGGATTGGATGGATTGTTGCTGTTTTACCAATTTCTTGTACACGGACGATCTGATGCTATTGCTGGATGTTGGTGGATCAGTTTCTGAACAACTAATTGAGGAAACATCGTTCTCGGGTGTAATATTGCCTTCGCCCGAATGGAAAACGCTAGATCATATAGGAAAGAATGCACGAATCACGTATAGGGTGAGAGTGCAATGCGCTGCTACATATTACAATACGACGTGTACGACATTTTGTCGACCACGTAATGATCAATTTGGTCACTATACGTGCGGCGAGGAGGGTCAAAAGGTGTGTTTGCCCGGCTGGCAAGGAGCGAATTGTGAGAAAGCTGTTTGTAAATTAGGATGTGATCCAGTACATGGAAAATGTGATCATCCTGGCGAATGCGAGTAAGTAAATGTTTATTTTCTTTTCTATTAGATTAAGTTAATTTTAAAATAAATATTAATCTTATCAAACACATTATTTTCCATAAAATATTGCATTTAGTTTTCAGGTTTTGCTGTAATTAGAATTAATAAGATGGTTGGAAGAAGGAATTTGTTTAGTGCACATACTTTCTTGTCAAAAATAACACTTTAATAAATCACAAGACTATGATATGCACACAAATTAAAACAAAATACCAAATGATTAATAATTGCTGTTTTGTACTGATTGAAAAAAAAACATTACCTCATTTTCTCAATTCTTAAACCAGTAGCAACATGTCTTATTCCCTCGGAAGACCTTTATATATATTTACCTTTCGATTCACCTCTAGACACAAAAAATATACTTCTCCATCACATTCAATCACTTCATTTAAACAAGTTGAAAGGCTTCACAATTTGCTACTGAACAATCAAAAATTATCTGAATTTGATCTTCACGATTATGCATTAGAGTAGAGTACGGTAGCATCAACCCGCACTCAAGATATGACCTATATCTTTGATAAAAATCTAACCTCCGGTATGGGTTGGAGAAAAATAGAACATCGAAAGTGCTTTAGACACTGAAAGTAGTTTAAAGTATTTTTTGTCCATAATGGCAATACAGTTATGCTTTAAGGCTTGCTACCTTTGCTTAAGAAGTTAGTATCTAAAGGGTTCCAGGGTTTTGAGCTCTTAATATAGAGTTCAAGCTTTAGTGTGGTTAGAGTTATTCAAAAAACATAATATTTACCAAATTTGAACTCGTTAAAATTTTATTATTTGCTACAAGATGCCGAATTTTGCAAAGAACGCGGAATTTTTCTATGTTCTTGCCTATAGTACACAGAAAACAGCAGAGAGGAACTCTGGGAGAATCCGGTGGGAAGTTTATGGTTGTGCAAAGGTCAAAAAGTTGTATATAGATAAATGTAGGAAAAATTTGTAAAAAATATCATTTCTTCGTGGACAATATGTTAGACTTGATATTATTCTTTTCGGGAATTTACGGCAGTTACCCCCTGTGAGATCAACGCCAATCTTCAAATAAATTAGATCTAAATTAACTGGTACAACTCTTTGGCATTCTTTAAAATTTTATGAACTTACCCAGGTAATGGCAAAATGACGTCCTATTTTCTAACACTCTTAACTAAAATTGCTAATGGAGAAGTATTAGAACCAAATCAAATGCAGCTCATAGAAAATAGATTTTTCACTAAAGAAGAGGCTCAAAGATTATGTCCTGAGACAATAACAAACCACGTGGACAATATGTTGAAAGGAAATGGCCAAAAATAATTAGATATCGTAATTATGACGAAAAATTATTGTAATGAGTGTTTTGTCATATTATATCCATCTTAGATTTTTGAATTTGTCACATTAATTCCTGAATTTTTCCTGCATTTATCTATATACAACTTTTTAACCTTTACATAATAATTTGCAAAACGGAGCTAAACTTCCCACCGGACACTCCCAGAATGCCTCACTGCTGTTTTGGCGTAATCTTCTTGTGGTGTGAAGGTGTCGTGACATTGGGACGAGTGAAGGCGGTGGATAATTCTTGGAGCATTTAGGGAAGCCGAGCGAAGACAGCGTTGCAGGAGGTAATACAGCACTGGCGAGCAATAACGGCTTTTTGGCGAGCAAAAACAGCGTTGGAGGAGCTGGAACACCGCCGGCAAAAAATGGTGTGGAAAGTGTATTGTGGCAGAAGAATTATTTTTTCGGTGCGTTCGGCACATTGTACGCTTTTTCTGGGCTCACTCCTCTCGCACACTTTTCGTAAAGGAAGCTAAACTTCCAAAAATAGTCTTTGAAATCATAGTTGACCGTACTTGATTTAACCTTTGTAGTGTTTAAAGGATGTTCAAATGATCCGTAAAGGACTGCAGCAATGGTCTGCTGCGTCAACAAGCGAAGATATTAGTGCTCGTCGGAATTGGCCTTGCCTGAAGACGCGTGAATGCGCTTGCAGGCTAGCATCATGGGGCGGGTTCTCTTTCCCCAGCACAAGAGACCACTACAAGATAATTTGCGCATTCATGAATTGTTCGAAAAAATATACCGGTTCGACGGTGTCAAAGCCGAGGTAACCTACCGAAGGGATGAACTAGAGAAACGCGATTGACTCGATTAACGCGTGTGGGACGCGAGACGATTTCGTCGGTACTCCGAACACTTATGACGCCCAACTAAGAGTGGGGCATCCAGTTGGAAGCGGTGCCCCTCGCACCACTTCTCTAATTCACACCGAAGCTTACGCTAAAACCAATTGTTATCACTAAATATGATTTCTATCTGGTGCTCTGATACAGCTATTAATGACGTTGTTATCAAGTTACCGGAAACTTAGCATGCATGGCTTGTAACATATCTTTATTGCGTTATTGATAAAAAGTAGGCAAGGTTTGATCCAATGACAAAACCCCACTGATTGTGGCGGTAACGCCATATTGCAATTTATGTTTGCTAAGGTATTTGCTATCGCAAAATAACATTAGATGGGAGCTGATTGGTCTCCTAACGTCCTCGCTTACACTGCAATAATTATTGACGTTATGCTCTTCCTTGGTGTCTTCACAAGAAGTTAATTTTATGTTATTATTTGATCGAAATCCAACTGAACACAACTAAAAGGGGCGAATCTGCAGTCTTGTTTTGAGTTTGATAAGTTTTTAAAGAAGTTTTCAATACTATTAAAACATTTGAATTCTACCAAGCCACGAATATTTGTTTCGTTAGATTTTCGCGGCATTTGTTCTCCATGTGCTCTGCAATACCTTCAAGTTCACAATTCCCGGATGAATATGTTCGCAAGTGTTTGAGATTTGATTTTGCGTTGAAAATGCAGTTTCATTTTGAAATTGGTAGTGATCGAACAGCTTCAGCGGTAGTATGATATGATGGAGTAACCATAACACCGGTTTCGTAATTATTTCGTCGTTTGTTTCTAATTTATGGGAAATAACCCGTACGGCGTAAGGAGCGAATTAATTCCATTTCATAACGCTGGTTATGAAATGCAATTAATTCGCACGAACGGAGGTTAAACCGTAGCTGCCACAAACACACACCATGCCATATTACTATAGGCTTTAATTAAATTAAATAAAAATAATTTTTTCCTTTTAACATTGGATATTTATTTTGTGTAAAACGCGTTTTCGACTACTATTTGTAGTCTTCTTCAACTGAAGAAGACTACAAATAGTAGTCGAAAACGCGTTTTACTGAAGAAGACTACAAATAGTAGTCGAAAACGCGTTTTACACAAAATAAATATCCAATGTTAAAAGGAAAAAATTATTTTTATTTAATTTAATTAAAACACATTGGAAAAAGTGACTATTATTTGATTGATTCTATAGGCTGGTTTGCTTCACCACACAGCCGACGTCAAGCAGCGGCTTAGGGGCAGAAATTAAGGTGTGAATCAACTCATCACACTGCCGATGTCAATCTGTCATCCAACACTTGTCAGCTGATCGCGATTGGGTATGGATGACAGATCTCTCTCGGGTATCGCTCCGAGGGTTCGCCGGTTATGACGAATATTTTTTGCAGAATATTGCCGGCAAAATATGCATACCCGTTGCGGCTGCATTTTGTGCGTGCCTATGCATATGCCTCGACTGATGCATTTGCAGATGCATTGGCTAATTTATCGAGTAATTCGCGGGGGCAAACTGGTATGTTTTTGATTCGAATATTGTTCCGATTGTTTACCATATATATATATATATATATATATATATATATATATATATATATATATATATATTGTGTATATACCAGTATATGCACAAAGACATTTCCTTTCGAATACTTTGAATACTCTTTGAGAACTCTGATTGTACCAGAAATGACGTCCATAGGTCAAGAGTGGTCGAACCAGGATCATATTATGGATAGCTTTGACCTTTTGATCAATTTATTTTGAACCAAAGAGACATTGAAGAGACATGATCACTTTTTGTACTTAACTAAGAGTGGTTTTGACATATTCATTACAGTGCAGATACTGACCGAAATTAACATTGAAATATCGAACAGAGGATTTATGTGGAACCTTTCTAGACTATTTTTACCAACTATAACGTGAAAATCCTTCCAAGAACGTTTCAGGTCTTGACTGGCCAACCTCAGCGTTGTCAGAAACAAACTTGTTTCGTACTTCTGTGCATTGACTTTCATTTGCCAACCGTCCGGCACATATTGTAGTCAAACATTTTTTGAAGATCGCTCTGAACTACTGAAGATTTTAAGTCAGCTGCATACATTATCAGGTCATCAGCAAACGCTTTTAATGATCGCGTTGAAGGCGCGCTAAAATCAAAGCCGTTCAATAAAGCAGAGGCTCAGTATCTGTTCCTTTTTGTAGACCATCCAAAACCTTGAAATCGTGCATTCTCATCGGATTCCCATCAGTTACAAGAAATAATTTCCCTTGCAAATATATTACACATCATGGCGACTTAGTGTTTGAAGACTTGTCTTGAAGGGGTTCAAAATTAGTCCATCCGACCATAACCATATCTAAGGCGTCCTCTATATCAATGAGACACGCTCCAACACATTTTCTATTGTTTAGCTTCCAACAATTGTCTGAAGTTACTTTCATTCCCGCATTTATGGCTGAATTCCTGGCAAGAAAACTAAACTGACATTAACTCATATAGCTCAACGTGGCCGTTTAATGCTTGATTTAGTATCACATCAAAACATTAATGATGTTAGGCAGCAAACTGATTGGATGATCGCTTTTGGGGCGCAAAGATTCCTTTTCTTTCTTCTAGATCGGACAAACCTTATCCTGTTTCCACTGATTCGGGAAATATGAATTGCATAATATGTTGTTGAACAATATGCAATAATTTCTAATACCAATCTTATACAAATATACAAGATGCGTTCGAAAATAAACGAGACTGAGCTAAAATAAAAACAACAGAAGCTTTGTTCTAATAAATTTGAGTTTATTTATTCAAAATAGTCTCCTCCGGCCTCGATACATTGTTTTGCGCGATCCAGAAGCTTTTAAAAAGAGTGTTTCAGGTCATTGACCGGAATATCCTTGAGGATGCCGGTACAAGTCTTTTGGATGCTCTCTACGGACGCAAAGCGTTTTCCTTTCATAACTCAATGCAATTTCCCGGATAGGTAGAAGTCATAGGGAGCCGTATCAGGGAAACACGGTGAGTGATTGATGGTTAAAATGCGATTTCTAGTCAAAAAATCAGTCACAAGAGTGGATCGATGAGATGGTGCATTATCATGCAATAAGCGCTAGCTTCCTCCTTCGCGGTATTCAGACCGAATTCGACAAATGCGATGCGACAAACGCTTCGAAACGCCAAGATAGAAAATTCCATTGACATATTGGCCCGTTGGCACGAACTTCTTGAGGACGATTCCCATGGAATCGTAAAAATAAATGAGCATCGACTTGATTTTCAAACGCGATTTTTTGGGTGGTGGCTCATCTGGAGCCTTCCATTCGACACTTTGATGCTTGATTTCGGGTTCATATTGCAAACACCACATTTCATCGCAAAGTTACAATGTTGTAAAGGAAGTTCTCGCCTTTTCTCGCCTCTTTGATTATTTCTTTCGAATGTTGAATTCTGAGCAATTTGCGGTCATCAGTTAACTTCTATGGAACAAAACGTGCACAGATCTTTTGTAAGCTCAAATGATCGGTTAAAATGCAATGAATCGATGGTTTGGAGATATTCAACTCCGATTTCGTGAATTTCAACGATGATTTTGTCTCATTTTTGATAAATTCACGGACAATCCCGATGGAGTTTTCGGTGATCACTGATTTTGGGCGGCTCTTCTATTCGGCGTCATTTATGTCCTCACGACCATCTCTGAAACGTATAAACCACTCATGAACTCTGGCACGAGATAGACAATCATCGATATCAACTTTTTTATCAATTTAAATGTTTCGGTAAACCGATTTTAAAGCAAAATTTGATATTAGCTCTTTGTTCGAAACTGATTTTTATACCGATGACACAAACATACTGTCACTTTAGACGCAATAACTTCGCTTCCACAGAACCGAATGTCACCAAACTTTCACTGGAAGTCAAGGAGATATGCAACTTTCCAACGCATTAGTTTATTCACAGATGGTGCCACCAAAGAAAATTTTATAACAGAAGTCTCATTTATTTTGGAAGTATCGTTTATTTGCAACACAATTCCTTATAGCTGAATAAATAATCAAGAACATTACCGCTCGGTATGACGTTGAAGGTCAATGTTTCATTGAATTGAAGAAAAGATTTGGCATTCAAATTTGATCGGAAACTGAAAACTGTTGCTTCAACGACTTCTGACAGCATTTATATCTTTGCCATCAAGGTTTGGTAGGTAGGCCAATTCAAAATGACTTTCTATCAAGCCAAGTTTCTATAATTAATCACATAAAATCCTATTTACATCGACATCCGAAGTTGTGCTATCGATTTCAGTACCAGATCTAGCTAGAAGATTTACTTCATGCCTAGCGACTTTTAGATTCGACACCTTTACTCGTGACTGTATAAGAAATACGCTATGCACTTTCGTGAAAAGGCCTCTAGGTCTTGTGAGCTAAAACCTTTTAATTTCTCTGCCCATTGTTGGCTTACTTCCCTCATCTAGTACGAACGGATTAAATTCCGCCCCTTTTTAAGTCATAATTTCAACAAGCCCAACACGGGATGGGTGTAGTCTAATCATCATCTATGGCGCGGCAGCCCAAGCCGGGCCTTGGCCTCCAGAATTATTCTCCTCCAATCATCGCGGATTTGTGACCTCGTCCGACAGTTGATCACTCCCAGCAAGAATCTGCTGTCAAGACTATATCGTGTCTTCCCATCGAGTCTTTGGTCTTACCGCTAGACGTTGACCTTGCGCCCTACCCTTTAATGTTCTTTTGGGTAAGCAGTTTTCTTCTATTCTTTCCACATAGTCTGCCGCTTCACTTTACGCAAGCAGATACAGATGATTCTTCAAATGGTTCCTACAACTCCTCTCTGTAACGTAGTCTCCACTCTGATCTTTATTTCAGTGAGCCAGAGATTTCCTGGAGCACTTTGTGTTCAAATATATCCTGTCTTTTTGGATTCACTCGTCCATGTTTCACTTCAATATAATAGCACAGGCTTGACGTGTGGCTTGTAAATACGAAGCTTATTTTGCTGTGCATAACTCTGAACATTAAAGTGGGAAGTACGGAGAAAAACATTTTATTTGCGGTGCTTATTCGGCATAAAATCTCGTCCTTCTTCTTCTTTTCAGGTTCGCTCCAAGATAAACAAGATAAAAAAGTTATCCACACTTTAAACATTGAAGTCTCCTACGGGCAGGCTTTGTCGGACTGGAGTGTTCTTCCTTGTTTGAGTTGAATTTAGTGTTTGTTTCATTATCTCGTAGGCTGATTCAGTTTGCTACAAGTTCTACACTCAGCAATGCTTCTTAGGCATCTAAGATTGACCATGCCATAATGTTGATGTCCTTAGCATATGCTACCAATTATATGGACTTGAACATTGGTGTACCCGAGGCTTCACCTGTTATCTTTCTGATGATATATTCCAGTGCAATATGAAAGTGCAAAGACTCAAGTCCAGTCCCTTGGTTGAAGCCTGATTCAATTTAGAAGCTGTCCGTTGGTTCGCCGTTTACCTTGACCTGGAACTACTCAACATCGTAACTTTGGCCTTGCAGACTAGTTTTGTTGAGACGCCAATATCAAGCATTTTTTTGTACAGGGGTATTTCTGTCAACACTGTCATATAGTATGTTTACTTTAAGGCTATAAAAAGCTAGTGCACATTGATACAATATATATGATTAGCTGAGAATATTTATTTTTTTTTAGACCGTCCACTTCAAAGGCCTATCTGATACTCTCCTCTAAAACGTTCATAGTACGGCTTTAATTTTATTACTATGGTTTCAGAGAGCACTTTATTTGAGGTACACAGCAAAGTGATACATCTATATATTCATATCTACACTTGTTTCAGTTTTTGTGTACAGGAAATATTGTACTTCTTCGCCAGTCCTCCAGTATCTGCTCGTCTGAGCATATTCTGCATATTAGTCGATGCAGAAGGTTACATCGATGGAGACCCCCGCTATGGAACAGTTCTGCTGGTATCTATTCTACTTATTTCAGGAGCTGTATTTTTGTGAGGTCACGTACTGTTGCCTGTAGTTCGTCTCTGGTTAGTAATGAAACTGGGACCTCTCAGTCTGCCTTTTGAATGTTCACAACATCAGTAGTTGTTGCGAGCGCTATGAATAGTTTCTGGATATATTGCTACTATCTGCCTTTGATTTTAACAGTGTTACCTACTCGTATGATTAATCTTTATGTGAATTTATAACGACTTTTTTGTGGATTGAAGATGTCTCTTAGTTATTTAATAAACGAACACGCTGATCTGACTTCGTGTAGCATCATGTTTTCATTTTTCTGCCGGATCTTGGTGTTGATGGACAATCATTTCTTTCTTTGGCACACTTGTTTAGTTTGTCATCGGATGGTGTTATAATGTTTTTTCTTTGGCCCAAGTTGATCGCTGAATGTATTATTTGTACGCATGGCTCTTTTTTAGGGTTTTGTACTAAAATACAAAACCCTATTGCAATCACGACCTGTGTCCGTCTATCCGTCTGTCCGTCCGTCCGTCCGTCCGTCCGTCCGTCTGTATGTCACAGCACTTTTTCTCCGAAACTATAGAGGCTACAGCCATGAAACTTTGAAGAAAGGTCAGAAGTGGTGACCTCTTGAAATTTCAAGGGTGGAAAAATTTTTCAAAGGCGTTTAAGGGGGGTCTCCCCTCAAAAAAAATTTTCAATATTGGTAGTCGAGTAGGGTGTCATTGGAAAGGTCTCAATGAGATCTTTTCAAAACAAGTCTTAAAATTGTCTTATAAGTACCGAGGGGGGCAGGAGAAGGGGAAATGTACGAACTTTTCGCGTACCCCCCTCTCGCGATTGGACACCTTCCATCCGAAAAATCTGAAAAAAATCATGAATGTAGGCCTTAATGAGTACAACAACAACAAATACATGAGAAGTCGAAATTCACTCAACTTTGTTAGTAATAGTAAAATCTAAACGGTACCCTTAAACTCAATAAAATTTAGCAAAGAGATGACTATTTATAAGATTGATCTTTTCGGAAAGTTTCATAAAGATCGAATTGTATTTACCGAAGTTATAGCGATTTGAATTTTCGTGTATTACTATGGAGCAATATGCCCTGTATTACTATGGAAACATATTGCTATGGAGCCATATGCGCTTTTTACCGACTTAGACACTACAGCTTTGCTAGAATTTGCATGAAAATTTCAGGAGTGATAGGTATCATGAAGATGAGTACATACAATTGAAACAAGTCGAAGAGGCAGGAGAGAGCTCCTAGCAAAAGGGCTTTGTAACCATTCTAGGATTCGAAAAAATAGGCCATGAATCGATGATTACAGTACAGAGGAGTGGCCCCTGAAAAAAAATTTCATGAAAGGTAGCCGATATGAGTATCAACTGAAAGTTCTCTATGAGAACTTTTCAAAACAGTTCTTAAACTGACAGGGGGGGAAATACATGAAAAATGTGTTTCCTCCCTCGCGAAAGGACACCAGTGATCTAAAAAATCTGCAAAAAATATCAAAGGAGAAATTTATGGGCATAACTATAACAAATACCTCAGAAGTCGAAATTCGTTCAACTTTGTTAATAATAGTATGATCCTCGAATTTCAGATTTTCTCCAATTAAATCGTCTTTGACATGTTTCTTGATTTTATTCGTTGCTGGTTACTGCATTTTGTAAGTTGAGTACAAAACCCTTCTGACATGAGCATAGGTCTGTCTACCCAACTTGTTTAAATGCTTCCTTGCATTCTTTGTCGTACCAGCCGTTCGTACTTTTCGTTGGCTGGTGCCCCAATACCTCTTCGGCCGCTGCTGTTACCGCATTTCTTACTGTCTTCCATATAGTTTCAATGTCATCACTTCTTTCTCCCACTTACGAGGATATGTAGATGCGATTTCCCAGCACTGATACATATAAGGATTTTACTGAGCTTTTGTGTAGCTCGTGTGTCTGGTATTTTTAGGTAGCTGATGTTTCTTGTTTACAGCTCTTGGAGATGTGGCATCGAAACTTGACCTTTATAAGGTAATGGACCGAATCACAAATAGCGCCGCAAAACGAGCGCGAATCGAGAATGTTGGTGACCGTTCGTTTCTGTATGAGAACGTAGCAGCTTTAGTTGGATATGCGCTCGTGCAAGTCTTCGTGGAGCTTACTGTGAGGCCTCTGCAAGTAGCAAAGTCTATGAGGCGTTGACCTTTTTGGCTGGTCTTTGAAAGCTGCGCCCTTCAATCGTTCGTAAATGCTCCTTTAAAGCTCTATGTAGTTGGTTGATTGCCCAAAACAATTTTTATCTCGTTTAACGGCAGACAGTGCCTCTCAGGGCACTGTAAAATTTATCCTCGGTTCGCCTTGTTTTCTGTGCCCGCATGATAGTTGAGAAGCCAGACATTCAAAAATTCGGTCTGGATACAAACTGCACAGATCTTTTCGTTAAGTAAGTAAGAATCCATTTAAATATGCTTTCCACAAGGAAAACCATTCGAAACTAACGACTTCCTTGCAATTTTTGCTTTTAAACATGGTGTCAAACGTATCTTCGGCATGCCGTCTAGTTTCTTTCTCTGCGAGAATGTTGATTCCATATTTCTTTGTTTCATCCAGAAGTTGTCCTATCCAATGATCAAACATTTCAATTTCCAAAAAAATACTCCGTTGCGATAGTCATTGGCGTTTATCCTGGTTCCATGATAAGTGAATACCAAGTGGCGCGTTGTCAGCACTTCGACTTAGTTGGATTTGACTTGCGAATGGTATTTTATTTTCCACCTACCCGCTGGCTAGCGAAAATGTTCAGCGCAGACTGTTTGATTTAATATTTCCAGGCGAATTCCTAGTCAAATCTAGCTGTGTTGTTCTAGTTGTTAAGTTTTATTAGTGACCCTGTGCGATACAAGTATTTAAATCAGGCCAATTTTAATTGCGTTTTCGAGTTTTATAAGAGTTATAACCATTAAAGATAAAGTCCTGTTGGTGTTGTCATTAAGTCTGTGTTGTCATAAATATATTTAAACTGTACCGAAAGATTTCTCAATTGGTGCAATCTAGTGGTTTGAATCGAGAGTTTCAATGAGTAGTGCTGAATGATTAAACGAAGTGGAGCTCAAATTAAAACTTACTAGTTACTAGCGATGTATCCTGTGATCGATGAGGTATAACTAAACCTTTGCAACCTTTGCAAACCTTTTTTGGCATGCTATCAAACGTCGCTGGTGTGCTTTATTTTTAACTGAGCTAGAGATTGATTCACTTTTGTAGGCCATTTGTTGTGTTTTTCGTTGCTCCTCATTCTGTTTTTTCATTGTTCAGCAATCGTGGACATTGGCATTACATTCTTCAATTCCTTCCTCACCGGTTGGATGTTACCACTATTTTATAATAGTAATATTTAATCGACATATAGGCATGTGCAATTTTCTATCCACATTTGGTTATAGGTGGTCAGAATCCCAATTCGCGCAACAAAATAGCATTTTATTGTTGATAGTGTTTCGTTTTAGTCATTAGTGGAGATGCGGCATTGAATCAGCCAAACGTGAACTAATATTCTCTGAAACGTACCCTAAAAATCTATCAGGTGCTTCCCCATTTTCCGAGGTAACTATTTAGATATAGTGTAGAGCTCACAACGCTTCTTCTTGCTGAATTCATGTTTGAAAGTCTGTAGTTTGTCAACTATTCAAATTGAAACTTTCTAACCGACATTCAAGGCTTTTATATTTTAAACTTGTGGTCTTTTTTTCTTAATCACGACAAGTAACCTTAACTAAATGATTAACAATGCTTTCCATCCTTAAACCAACACATTTTATAATTTCTTTATTTCCACAATTGCATTAAAATCATGCAGACATTCATCCCCCTATATATCCATCTTTGACGGGAGTAATTAGAAATTAGAATGAATCTCGTTTTATAATATTTTTTTTTTTGATTCAATTTTTTATTTACTTGTAACATCACATTGCATTGCAATATCCAGTTCTATTAGAGCACGAGTAACAAATAATATTAGCGAGTTGAAGGAACATCCTTTTTCAGCCGGAACAAATTTGATTATGACTTTTGATTTCTATTGTTCATTACATTGAATCGTAGAAATTTCAAGGCAACAACACAACATATGAATCTTGGATTCATAATAATTAGAGACCAACAAGAGAAGAAGAATTCATCAGTTTAGAGATACAGATTATATATTTCAAATTCGAGTCGGAGGTACTAATCCAATTACCAATATAATTTTCTTCTCATGTCTAATATTAAGACGATTTCGATGGCGATGGTGGCTGTGATGCAGCAAAGTTTAGTCAGTTTCTTGAAATTTGATGATGATTTGACAAAATTTGTAGAGATTGAAAATTTTTTGAATAGGGGAGTAGGTGGATTGATTTTGAGATTGCATTGTTTTTGACAAGTATCAGTAAAGGCACATTTAAGTGCTGAAGTATTACCTGATATCAAGCGAGTATGTCAATTTCTACCGAAAACATAATTGGAAGTAACCTTGCAAATGCGTTAACGCAAATTTTCGATATTAGAAGACCTTAAGTATTTTTTTTCAGCTATCTCTTCTCCTATTTGACCAAAAACCTCCCTCTAAATTAAATCAAGCAACCAAAACTCTACAAATCCAGCATCAATACTTGAAAATCGTGAATCGAACGAGCCGTAGGTGTTAACTTGCAATACTAATGATGATTCGGGTAATTTGATATAATAGTACAAGAAGCGCTACACGTCCAAAAGATACACTTTTTCCTTGAAAGATACTTTATAAGAACAAACACAAAAATGGGCTTATATTCACGTCTAAGATGGGAGAATTAGAAGCCGGTCGCGTTGTTACATCCCAAACAAAGCCCCATAATCAAGAAGCAAATCAAGTAAGCACGGTGCGCTTAACACCAAATTAAGACGAACAGGTTTTTTTCTAGGAGGGCAATACCTATCTCTAGGAACGCGTACGTAATCTTCGTCTGAATAGGTTGTGGAATAAGGAGGAAAAAATGTCTGACTAAATTCCGTGTCTTTGTAAATGAGAATAGTTCGGTAGTGGAGTGACGGACGATATGTCAGCGCAATTAGTCAAGGCGCATTGCAAGTTGGCATTTCAAAGTGTTGATGTTAACACCTGGACAGGCACCAATAACAACAAATTGTTTTCCATAATGAAATCCACTAATATGCTGGTATGGGAGATGTTATTCCCACGAGAGATACTTCTTCGCGGGCGAAACCCTCAATGGTAGGCACCAACTACGCGACATGTGCTCTGCAGCAACCGTTGAATTCTTTCTTTCTATGACATCAACGATAACTACGCTGAGGATCGATGGATGGAGAATGTAAAATGTGGGTTACATTAAGAACGTCATGTTAACATTGTGCAGTTTTTTTCTTGGGCTTGCTGTCATTTCGGTGAAATTTTGGCGGTAATTGCAAGATGCAATTAACCGGGAAAAAGTCTAAAGCATTTAACAGAGTTGACTTTCTGAAGTCAAGAAGTTTTTATTTGTCGATCGATGAGTATATTGATTGGGACAGATAGTGATGAAAAGAAAGGGTCTGGTGGCTTCAATTCTACTTTATTTGACTTAAGCCCGTGTTAGCCTTTTAACTTCATCAGCGATAGAAACTTCTGATGGCAAAGGACTGGAGTAGAATACTACATCTAGCTTTGTAAAGTTCTCCAAATGAAAAACTCCCAAATCGTGGCCTTAGGTTGATAACAAAATAAAGGGCAACGCTTCAGAACTGAGAATTTAATTGGATCTTAATTAAATGCTCGTCCCTTCAGACATTACACAGCTAGTATGTGACAACAAAATTGAGGTATCTATATTTGAACGCCATCCGTTAAACACTCCTATCCATAATCATTGCATCTAGAAGTAATACACAAAAGAACATATGGAAAAAAATTGAAACTTGATATTCCTCGTTTCATCAGCTTGCTAATCTATTTCAAAGACATCATTTGCATGCTCAAACAAAAACGAAATACTTTCTTTGACTCCTTTGGTTCTGCCAACTTAAATGAGCCTGCGCTTGTCTCTATGCATACAACTAACGGCTGTAGCATCTTGTCTCTGAAAACGCCGTAATTGGACAAGCTTTTTCTGTTTAAACGATGTACGAGTATATTTTGCAAGAAACTGAGGAAAAAACACTTTTTCCGCAACATTTGGTTGATTGTACCAAACTGTTTTTCTTCTCTTCATTTCACTGCATTTCTTGCGCTTTTATTTTTAACCGCGATTACGTAGCAAACCCTTACGTTATACGCCTGGTGCTCTTGTCTGCCGCTTCTAATCCACAATTACAATAATTGCTTCGCGTTTGCAACACACAAGACCATTTACGCTAAAAAAGTGTAACTTTTTTTCTCAGTTGTAAACCACGCGGTGGCCACCAATCAACAGTTATAAACATATCGCAAAAGCTTGTGGGTACATAGAAAATATACTTGCAATGAGGGTATTTGAATTAAATTTTTGCATCAGCATGTGTTTGAGTTGATGCGCATGCATGCATGCCAGCTATGTACGCGAGTGTGTACTGTAACAGGACAAGTGTAGAGAAAACGAAAGACTTGGATGCCGTGGTGCAGTGTGTTAATTTTTTTCCAGTGATTAACATCACGTCAAGTCATGGGTCATGGGTTAAGGTTGAAATTATACAAGTCAATAATTGGAAATAATGTTTGCAAGTTTGTTTTCGTGAGACAGCGATGCGGTAAATAAGGCTTTTAGTGGGTAATACTTTATTAGCTTGACTATTTTTACTGCTTTAGGTGAACTGATGGACATCTGTCTTTTCGCATGTGTTAATGAAATTTGTTAGTGAAAAGCGTATAAAGAACTTCTTATATAATTAAACATCGAGCCATTATCTATATGTAGATTAAATATTGTTCCTAGTTTTTCCCAAAAAAGCTCTAATTAATTTTAAGTACTACATACTTCGTAAAGTTTGAGTTCAAATAAGGTTTGGAATTTTCGGGTCCGTCCATTCAAGTATGATCATATGTCAGATCTAGTCAATCTTCCTCTAATCGCTCAAATTTTGCAATATAACTCTGTCATTGGAGACGTCCAAAGACAAGCAAGTCGGTACACCAGTGGTGGCTCATGGGTTCCGCTTTAAATATTTGGGGCAAAGAACACTTATACTATTAAATCTGGAATTCATATACACACAGTGGCGGCTCTAGCATATGTGCACAGGAGCACGTGACCCCCTGAGAAGGAAGTAGAAAAGCATAAAAATGTATTCAGCAAGAATTATTCAGAGCGCCAACCCTCAACTAATTTATCAATAGTAATGTCTTTAAAGTGAATTACGGGCCTCCCAGATGAATTCTTCAAAGAAAATCAACTCATATGTTCACTAGCCTGATGGAATTTTCCTCCATTCTTTGTGCTCAATTTCGTTTTCCTCGTTCGCATCCGAGATAGTCTTATGAACATGAGTATGTCGCGATCGCACGTGCACCTAATTTTGGTTTTTGGGGGGTTAAAAGTATTAGGGGTGCTAACCATAATTTGTACTTCATTCGGCGCACGAATTTAGAGTGCTCCATCAGTTCAAATCTTTGTAATTCTTAGCATTACTTTGGGCTGCCAATCGAAAATTTAAAAAATTAATTGTGGATTGTGAAAAATGTTGCGTTAGTTTATTTAGAGAAAACTTTAAACAACTTTCCTTAGATGAAAAAATCAAGTTTAGAAATCTCGGAAGACCAATTCCTAAAATTGAAATCGTCCAAGTGACGAACTCGAAATCGAGACAGTTCAAGCGCGAATTTAAACCGGAAACATATGAAAAAACGAAGTGGATTTGTGGATGTGCAGTGACAAACAAGTTATTTTGTTTTCCGTGCGTTTTGTTCGGTAGTAAAAGCTCAGATTCTAGTTGGACAAAAACAGGTGTTGACGATTTGAGCCATCTTGCTCAAAAAATTAAAAAGCATGAGAGTGCAGCATCTCATATCAATGCCCAACTAGACTTCAACTTACTAGGTAAGCAAGATATTAGGCGACAACTTGACAGTGCTTATAGACGCAGTATCGAACAAAACAACGAGCAAGTGCGGAAAAATCGGTATGTTTTATCTAAAATCATAGACTGCGTAAAATTTTGTGGAGTATTTGAGCTCGCTCTTCGAGGTCATGACGAGACGCAAAAGTCACTAAGCCCAGGAGTTTTTCGTGGCCTCATAAATTTTACTGCTGAATTGGATACAGCTTTGAAAGACCACATAGAAAAAACTACCGTTTTCAAAGGTACTTCAAAAACAATCCAAAATGAATTGTTGGACTGCATGTTGGAAATTATGCAAGAGACCATCAAGAAAGAAATACTCTGCGCTGACTTTGTATCTGTGATTGCTGATGAGACCACAGATGTGTCAGTAGTTTTTCGGTATGTTCATCAAGATGGTAGTCCTGTGGAACGTTTCTGGTCGTTTTTAAACCCTAATGGGCACGATGCTGTCAGTTTGGCGGAAGCTATTCATGGAGTCTTGGAAAAAGTGGTCAACAACCCCGAAAAGCTAATTTCGCAAAGCTATGATGGTGCCAACGTTATGTCTGGACAAACTGGGGATGTTCAAAAAATTATACAAACGCATTACAAATATGCATTTTATATTCATTGCTATGCCCATCAGTTAAATTTGGTTTTATCTCAAGGTGCAAAACAAAATCAACAAGTACGCGTTTTCTAATTTGAGTGATATATGTAATTTTTTTTCGAATTCTCCGCAACGAGTAGCCATTTTAGACGCAATTGTTGGTCGTCGAATACCACGTACTTCCAACACAAGGTGGAATTTCAAAAGTAGAGTTGTTACCACTGTATATCAAAATAGGAATTCCTTAATTGAGTGCATGGAAGAAATAAAATCAACTTCAAAGCAGACTTTAACTATCAATCAAGCATGTACAATATCTCGTATGCTTCAAGATCCTGTCTTTCTATTTTGGCTGACCATCTTCAGTCGTATAATGCCACATTGCGATATTTTATACAATCAGTTACAGAAAATTAGTATAGATGCAGTTGGAATTCAAGAATGCGTGATGAGTTTTAAACAATCTATTCAAAATGAAAGAAATAATATTGAAAATATTCAAGATGAAATCCCTACAGAAATGACTAGTGCTAAAAAGCAAAGAAAAAATGACGATCCATACATTACGCAAATTGTAGCAGCCAAAGAAATTTTTGATTCAATCATAAGTCATGTTATTGATAGGTTTGCTTTCACAAATCATTTAAGTGCTTCAAATCTTTTCTTAGCGAAAAATTTTCTTCAGTTCGCAACAGACTTTCCGATCAACTATTTAAATAGTTCTGTCGAAGCTTATCCATTTTTAGATGCAGTCAGGCTACGAACGGAACTTGAAATCATATATAAAGGCCTGACTTCAGGAATTTATCAGGTGCCGTTAATCTTCTCAAGTTTATAAAAGAAAACTGCCTTGAGAATTTATTTTATGCCACTTCTCAGCTTTTGAAACTCATAGTGACTATCCCTATGACAACCGCTGAAGCAGAGAGGTCTTTTTCGACTCAAAAAAGAATTAAAACATTTTTAAGATCAACGAGGAGCCAAGACAGACTTACTGCGTTAGCAATGCTTTCAATCGAAAAAAAATTATTGCAGGAATCGCAAAATTTTAACGACATGGTAATCGACAAATTTGCCGCTAAAAAAGAAAGAAGATTGGATTTTACGTACAAGCAGTGCACTTGAATAACTTGTTCATTTGTTTTTGTACACCATTTTTTTTTTTGTAAAATATTATTTCACTTATTTTCAATATTTCAATTATTAAAAATTACTTATAAAGATTCATTATAATGAATAAAATAAAAATTGTGCTTAAATAGCAAAAACTGTATTTTTTCATGACATTTTATTCTAAATTAAATTCGTATTCGAACTGCCACGCAATTCTATGTATCTTGAAAAATTCGCATGTCAAAGGTAAGAAAAATGGAAGGCAAGATGAAAACGAAATAATATGAAATATTTCATATTGACTCGGAAATGTGATAATGACTTGTGTAATGAGGTACAATTACATTGTAACGCTAACTTAGTTTAAAGCCCTTCTGATTGTAGCAACTGCTATTACTGTGAACTGTGAACCCCCCGGTTACAAACGCACGAGCCGCCACTGTATACACAAGCAGTGGCGGCTGGTGGGTCATCAAACTGGTGGTGCACTTTACTTGCTCACTAAGTATTAAGATTAGAAATTCTAATAAAACAACAATTTACATAAAATATGTTTATTTTTATTATTTTTTATACATTAAATCTATGCGACGACATTTTTCTGAAGCGAAATGTTCAATCACCTTTTCGTTAAAATCGGGTATAGTTTGTAAAAATTTTTTTTCAATACTGAGCACAGAAAGTGCATTTAGCCGATCCTGAGACATGGTGTTTCGCAGAAAAGTTTTAATTCTTTTCAGTGTCGAAAAACATCGCTCGCTCTCTACCGAAGTCATTGGTATAGTGCACAGAATTCGCAACAGTTTCATTGACTCTGAAAATGATTCAGTGAGGTCATTATTATAAAACAATTGTAAAATTGCAATTGCACTATTTGCGTTGATGAAATCGTCGCGATTGTATATTGCGGAGAGTTCGTTTTTCAATTTGTATTTGTCCAAAGCGGCGTAAGTGGAAATTGTGATCGTGAAATCTTTATCGGGAAAAGTAGAACGGTACATGGTAAAGTTCTCGCAGTAAAATTATTTGGCTGCTATCAAATGATTACAAAAATTGAATCTGTCTTTCACTTGAGTAATAATTATATTGCACACTTCTTTTGCTATGACAGAGCTAGACGATTTAAATCTTTTTTGAGATGGTTCTTCAAGTTGATCTATGGTGTTACGTGCATTCTGTATACTGATTTCAAAATCATTAATACAGTTTTTTATGTGAACCAAATCAATGTTCCTTTTTTGCATTTGTTTGAATAAAATTTCACTATATGGCAGAATAGATTGAAAAAATTCAAGCCAATATAAGAAACTACTGTCGTTCAAATATCTTTGAAGCATATCTGCCTGATTTATAGAATTAGTGTCATTTTCCGTTTCTATAATGGTGGTCATGCATTCCTTTAAAGGCTCCTTGTAGCTTTGTACTGTGTCAACCGTCCGCGAATTAAAGTTCCATCTCGTTTGTGGAGCAGCTGGAATCTTCTTTTATACTATAGTTTTAAAAATCTCTGTACGCTTCGGTGATCGTGAAAAAAACTTTGGAAAAGCTTGAAGGTTAGCAAAAAATTTCTGTACGGTTTTGTTTTGACTTACACTTTTTTCTATTATTAAATTTAGTTGTTCGGCGTAACAATGAACGAATGAAGCATTTGGATAGACGGTTTTTACTTTAGCCTGTAATCCACCATCATTCCCGCTCATTACAGAGGCGCCATCGTAACATTGTGCTATTAATTGTTGCTGAGTTATTTGAAGTGCCCGTAATTCTGTTATAATAACAGAACTAAGTCCTTCAGCAGTATGGGAATACGGCGTAAGATATTTCCAAACCCGTTCGTGAACCTGTCCGTTTTCTTCGTATCTTAAAATCATTATCATCTGCATAGTGGTCGATACATCGGTAGTTTCATCAGCTTGAACTGCTACGTATTCACATTTTTTTATAATATCCGACACTTCTTTGTGGTACACAGATAAAATTGAGTCCAAAATATTATTCTGAATCGTTTTTGACGTACCTTTGAAGACTGTAGACGATGTGAGATGCTCCTTCATGACTGTATCCAACTCTGATACAAAGTCTATTAATCCACGAAACACCCCAGCATTACTAGACTCAATTGTTTCATCGTGACCTCGCAAAGCTAACTCAAATGCACCACAAAACTTGACACAATCGATAAGATGTGATAAAATATATCTGTTTTTATAAATTTGTTCGTTACACTTTTGGATATTGCTTCTATACACAGAATCTAGCTGATTACGAATGTCGACTGTGCCTAACACGGACAAACTCATTACATTTTGTAGGTGTACTTGCAAAGAATCATGTTTTTTTATTTTTTCACTCAAATGCGTCAAATCCTTGATTCCAGTTTCTGTCCAAATCGATTCTCCACCAAAAATAATACAAGGAAAGCAAAAGAATGCATTAAGACGCTCACATCCACACAACCATTTCTTTCTATTATACATTTCACTTTTAAAACTTCGCGCAAATGCTTTGTTTTTTGATTTGCACTGTTGTTTTGAATCTAGAAAGGGCCTTGGCGGTCCGGCCAATTTTATGTCAACTTTATTTTGAAAAGTTTTGTTATTGTCTTTAATATAGTCAATATTTATGCTCATTTTCACTCACACCACACACACTGTACACAGTATAGAATAGAATCAAAACGAAAATAAAAAACAATTACTTAATGTAAACAAACAATAATTAACACGCGTCACAGATACAGCGAAACTATACTGTTAACGAGATGTTATCCCTAATGGCCGCCGTCGCAGACCCGGCGAATTTCGTCAAACGAAATCGCACGTGCGGCGCTCGAGAACAGACTCATTACTCGGTACATTTCTATGAACTATCTTTTGTCTCAGGCGTCAGGCGTATTAGCTCGTAACCCATACAAGTTGTATTAGCAGTCCTCGTGCTCTCGCCGAAGCGCACGAGAATGTTTCTTTACAGGGAAAATAAGTCTTAATAGTTTAGCAAAGCGCTTAAATTGCTTCGTCATAGTTGGACATTTTATTTGTTATATGTTTTTGTATGTTTAAAAATAAATATTAATATGGTAATTTAAAAATAAAGATGAAGTAATTTTGTTATTTTTAAATCTTTTGAATTGGTGGTTCAGCGCACGAGCGCACTTAAGGTACAGCCGCCACTGTACACAAGCCTATCTTAAATTGATACATAACACATGTTTTCTCCATATAAAAATTCAAAAACATGTATTAAAATTGTTTCTATTTACATATAACGCTCAAAAAATTATCTGCTTGAAAATTTGCTATTGGCTTTTATCATAAAGCACGTAGAAAATTATTGTTTGGAAAAGTACTGTTATTGCCACATCATCCCCAATCTGCAATAGGATGCTTAAAGTAAAACACTTTAATAAATCAACCTCACCTTATGGCATTGAACTTATCAGCTTTATTCTACCAAGTTCCTTGCCAAAAAGATAAAAATATTTTATTTTAGCAGGAGGTGAAGCTTGCTTTCGCCCTGAGTATAGGACCTCCAACCGTGCATGGCTCCTACACTACCGCCCCTCTGTCCCGTGATTTACCAATCTTGTGCAGGTAGAGCCGAGAATAACCATGCCCACTCGAGAGCTGGGTCAGATAGAAGTAAGTTTCACCATAGCGTTGTTTGAGCCATAGCCTCAGGTCTGGGACTAGCAACGCGGTTCACCGTCCCTTTGTGTTACTCTCCCAGAACAGTAGTCAATCGCTGAGAGAACATAGCCTTCCTATCTTTCGGACCTCTTCCTTGTCGCTTCTACGAAGATATATATTTCTGCACTTTCTGGCGGAGAAAAAAATGCGTAATACCCTTGAAATCACAAACACCGCCGATCTAGAAACTGTTTGACATGCGATTGCAATCTAAACCGCGCCTTGCCTCTGTACTTATGCCAACTGCTTTCAATGAAACTCCTTACTGAGAGCATCCTCCATAAATCTGATCATTAAAGTAGTACTGATTGCACGACACTCATTAGAAGACATCGCCTTGATGCGATAGGTCGCCCTATGATAACCATCAGCCGGGTCAGAACCGTTACGCATGCTGCAGCTTTATCAAATGTTTCCTTGATTTTTCTGGAAAAACTCATCTTCAAGTCTTTCAATATGCCTAAGTATTTCGCTGCTGGTTTGGATTCAATAAATAAATCTCCGATACTAATAGTCATCACTTTAGGGATTATTTTCTTTGTTATAATGACCACTTAAGTTTTCCCCAGTATCAGGAAGAATCCATAGGTAGTCATCCAGTTCCTTACTCAGCACATTAGTATACCTTGCGCATGCTCCACTTTGTATCTAGCAAATGTCGCTGCAACATCATCCGTATAGTCGATCAAGTTTGACTCATTTGGCAGCCGAAGCCTCAGAAGCCCGTCGATTGAGATATTCCAAGGGTCTAATCCGAGGATAGAGCCCTGAAACACCCGATGTAATTTCCATCCCCCGCTGACCTTCCTTCGTGTCATCAAGTGGGCTATAGTCCTTCAAATAGTCTCTCAAAACCCGCATTAGATATTCTGGTACTTAGAAAGAATTTTCCAGAATATCCGCCCATCTAGAGTGTCCAGCAATACAACCGGTTCAGTGGAACTGTTATGTGCCTCTGTCTGTTGGATCGTGCTCACCACTTCTCCGATAACCGATGGTGAAGCAACCAACTCTTAAGCAATACTGCCGTAAAGATAAGTCCTCCAGTGACATCAATTGCGTCAGCGAGCTCTTCCTCTGATGAGTTTTACGAGCACTTTCCCGGAAGTATCTAGCGTACACAACAAGTTGTATATAGACGGTGACTTGAGATTCCCCTTCCCTTCATCGCGAGCCTCGCCTCTAGCACTCTGAGAATATTCCTTCACGTAGGCAAGGGTCGAATGTACTAAGCAACAAGTCAGGGCAACAGTGATAGATCATCTGCAGTGCCTCAGCTGGAATCAGGTACCTTTTTGCCCTCATCGACAAAACTAATTCCTCCAATTCTGTCTTCGTAAAAAGCAGGAGATCCGCTGGAATTTCATCGTGGACCATCTCAACAAGAACGGGATGTGAAGGGAAAAAAGCCCATACCACCTCGTCCATCTTTTCTGCCTCGTATAGGCAGGGAAAACGTTGGGCTCCGAGCTTCTGCGTGCCCAGCTTGTAGTCTGACCCTTCAGATCCCCATTCACGTCGCCCATCTGGTTTTGCTAGCAGCTAGCCTTGCAGTTGCTGATAAGTTTTCGAAGACGCTTTCTGGCTGACTTGTATGCAGCGAATATTGTGCACGCCTCTTCTGAAGTGCGTGCTCGCTGGGGCTTTCACCAGAACTTGTGGCATACACTTCGCTATTTCAGATCACCGCCAGTACACTAGAGGCTTACTGTGTCGGGGTCTCCGACGGGATATGGAAGACTTGCTGGGAGATGTGATAATTCCCGTACCCCGTAGCTGCTAATCGTTCAATCCCCTGTGAAGCTTCTGGTATCGATGCCAGTGCCATCAGCACACCGACAACGACCATTGTCCCAGGGTTCCACCCAAGACAAGGAGACTGAGCCTATATACGAGTTGTGTACAAAAAATAAGGTGACTTTTCAAATTTCGCGGGCAACGTACCTTCGATCATCTATTTTTTTAAGTTGATACACTTGGCATGAACATATATTTACAGTTTCAGCCATATTATATGTTTAGTTTGTTTGTGAGAGGCACAACTGTTAGAAGTATTTTGCGTGCTCGGTGATTTCTTGCTATCGAAAAAAGTAAATCAAAGATCAAGAATTTTATGGCCATAAATACCCCAATCATTCCTTAGCCACCATATTCACCGGATTTGGCCCCATGTGACTTTCTCCCAAAACTGAAGAGACCTATGAAAGGACAGAGGTTTTCAACGATTGAGGAAATAAAGACTGCATCGCTGGAAGAGCTCAAAGCTATACCGAAAAGTGCTTATGAGAAGTGCTTCAAGGATTGAAAAAAGTGTTGGCACAAGTGTATTGATTACTTTGAATGAATAAATATTTTTTCCCAAAATAGTCAGCTTACTTGTTGAACACACCTCGTACATCAAAAAGGATCGTTGTTGATCTTAAGTGCTTTATATTGTGATCCCCAGCCGAGTAGATTTCTAAAACGCTGCAGTTATGTACCCTTGATACTAGAAGATCCGGTGTGCAAGCTGCATCTGGGGTGGTTCACAGTAGCCTAAGCGATGGAAAGTAGGAGTTATGTCGATATTTAACATAATAAGTGTAGATTTAGCTGCCATACCGATGACCTATTTCCCTCAAGAATCTAATAGAGGCATGCCTCATTCAATGCCTTCCGCATTGAAGTCTCCCCCAATAAGATAATGAAGCTCAGTATTTGAGACGACTTCACCGAATCTGGCCTGAAAGGACGGAAACGATTCATTTGGGGTAAGATACATACTAAAGAGGTTGTATACGTCTACCATACCCGCGGAAAGTCATCCACATACTGTGACTCTGCACCCGCAAATGAGCGCTGTCTCGCTCTGAATGAAAAACGTACACTATCACCATCTTTTGATGAAGTAAAGCCTACTTATTGGTTCTGAAGCCCAATAGAGTTCCGGGTATCGAGGAAACCCCCCTCTTGGATTCGTTTTTTCCTTGGAGCTGGTGCAATTTAGCATCCTAGCTCCCTTCCATCTGTGCGCAATTATTTGCTCACCATGATTAACGAGATTGTGCTATTCTGATTATTGTCAATTATATTTTCTTAAAGTTAGCGTGGATAGTTGGATAAGTTTCTTTTGGTAGTGCTTTGCGTCTTAGGGTTCCCATGATAGCGTTAGGATGGTTGTCTACTTTGTCGAGCAGTTTGAATGCTTTGTCACGTATGAATATGTCGACAGGTTCTATTCTAAGGTCCTTGTACATGTCCGTATTTCTAACATACCATGGGATTCCGAAGATTTGACGAATGTTTTTGTTTTGGATGGATTGTAGTGCCTTTCTGTTGGTCTCTGTCGTCTGGTAGAAGGCTGTACTACCATATAGTAGCGTCGGTCGTATTATTTGTTTGTAGATCAGCAGACGGTTCTTGATGTTGAGTTCCTTGGCCTTAAGGAGTGGAAAGAGTTGGGATAGTACATTGTAACAATGTCCTCGTTTGTTGCGTATGTGGTCGGTCCAGGAGAGTTTGTTGTCGAATGTCAGTCCTAAGTATTTGGTTGTTCTTGACTAGGCAATATTTTCGTTTTCAACAGTCAAAGTTTTCGGTTGTTGTTGTCTTTTTCTGATTACAAATAATGCCTGGGTGTTGTCTGAGTTTAACTTGATCTTCCACTTGCGAAAATACTTCAAGAGTATGTCTATGGAGAGTTGAAGTTTGTTGGTGATGACTCTTGCTTGTCTGGATGAGTATAAAACACAGGTATCGTCAGCATATAGGGACTTGTGGACATTCAAAGGCAACCGAGGTAGGTCTGCAGTAAAGATGTTGTATAATATGGGGGAGATGGGTGATCCTTGTGGGACTTCAGCTTGAATTGGCCGCATGGTTGAGAGGTGGTTGTCAATTTTGACACGAAATGATCTGCCTTTTAGAAAGAAGCCAACGATTTGGATGAGCTGCAGTGGCATTTGGGATTCATGCATTTTGTAAATAAGTCCTGCATGCCAGACTTTATTGAAGGCTTTGGCTATGTCAAACATAACCAAACCCGTTGATTTCCTGCGGTTTAGCCCTATTCTAATGTGTTGGACCACCCTAGTAAGCTGGAATTCTGTGGAGTGTAATGGCTTGAAGCCAAATTGTTCTTCTGGAAGTATTTCCTTTTCGGTAACAACCTCAGTTATTTGATTTAGTAGCACCCGCTCTACTATTTTCGACAGAGAGGATAGTAGGCTAATAAGTCGCCAGTTTTGTGGGAACATGTGGTTTTTACCAGGTTTTGGAAGAACAATAACTATTGCCGATTTCCACATTTTGGGGTATTTTCGCAAGCGGAAAATTTCGTTTACAATCGCTGCTGTTGCATCGAGAATATTATCCGGGAGCCATTTTAACATGGTGTTTGATATTCAATCAAATCCCGGTGCTTTCCGTCTGTTCAGTACTTGTATGATGTCTTTAACCTCTTGAAGACAGCTGCTTTGTATTGGATCGAAGTCTGTAATGTCTGACCTCAGGAGACTGTTGGTCAATCGATTGACGTGGTCTTCGTGTTCGTCAAGGTCCTCCTCACCAGATGAATTTTCACAGAACTGTTGTTCTAGAGTATCTGCAAAGGCCTCCCCCTTACCAGAACTGTCGAATTTGATATCGCAAGGGCCGTGAATTGGTGGTATTACAAGTTTGTTTTTAATACGAAAGTATTTGGAAACCCTCCAGAAAGCGTCGCTTCCAGGCTCCAGACTTCGCAAGAAGATCTCCCATTGTTCATTGCGGAATTCCGATATCCGATCACGAATTTTGTTCGTAATTTGATTTGCTTCCTGGCGTAATCTAGGATCACCTGTATTCCTAGCCCTTCTCTGAACTCGATTCCTCCTCATGAAATTTTTGATGTCGTTAGGGAGTTCACAGGGGTTTGTCACCCTTGTCAGAGTTGTGACTTTGTTGTCCTCTTTCGCCTGCATTATTTTGTCTGTGATTTCTTCTATCATTTTCTCTGTGTCGCTGGCTGTTTCAGGTGTTTGAATAATGGTTTCTTTAGCCAGTGCGACTTGGAAAGCTTGCCAATCAGTTTTCTTCTTTACTTGTAGGGGTTCGTCTATGTATATTCCTCCTATTAAGAAGAGCACCGGTTTGTGATCGGATGAAAGTTCGTCGAGGACTTCGATGCGTACATCGTGTTCAAAGGTACGTGATATATCAATATCGAGAGGATAACTATTTCGGTAGCCGTAATGTGTTGGTTCGTTGGGGATATGCAGGCTTAGTTCATTATCTGTGATGAATCAGTTTAACTCAGTCCCAGCACGATTGCTTCTCACAGCTCCCCAGCTTCGGTGATAGGCATTGATGTCTCCGGCAAGGAGTATGGGACCCTTTAGCGAGGAAATATTGAAAGGACTAATAAAAACAGAAAAGTAGGTTCTAAAATCTTTCACACACACATCCCTACCTGCGAAACCTGGACTTTAACCCCATTTCTAAACTGGTGAACAAATAGAGAATATTCGATGGTGCCGTGAAAGCAGATTAATTTCATGGTTATGGAAACCCTGCAAATTTTCTATTAAAGTCATACAACACTGCCGAATATTTAACTTGACTATATTTTTGGGGAATTCGGTTGAAATACCTACAAGTTACACTGTACATGAAGTTGCAATACCACCTAGTTTGGGCTCTCTTCTCTTGCACTCTGAATTTCATTAACACAACTGAAAGTCTCAATTCGACTGTATCCGAATTGTACTTAACTTAGTAGCATTCAATATAGCAGTAGGACTAGACACGCTTTATTCCTAAAGTATCCCAACAGGCCAAGACCCGATATTTTAAAAATGTAAAAGTTAATCTTGTGTGAAAATAGAAGAAAGGTTTATGCGAAAGATGAATGTAACTCTGGTGACACTTTGAAAAGTTATACAATGGAAATCATCCAAGTCGGAAACTCCATATGAAGAGCGTTTTGATATGTCAGCAATTGTGGAAATAAGTGAGCCACCCGTTCCGGAGGAGGTCGACCCAACGACAAACAGAGTGGATTGGTCAAATAAGGACGAAAAGGCTTTGGCCACAATTATTCTGAATGTGAGGAATAGCATCGTAAGAAAATGGTTCATGGGCTGAACCTATAAAACACAAATAAATTAAAATTGCGGAGTCTGTCTGAAAGAAAAACTTTCAGTTAAACTGTTTTCAAATTTTTCAAATAATTTTTGTAAGAAACCACTGGAATTTATTCACAGCGACATTTGCGGCACTCTGGGGCATAATTCAATTGGCAGCTCAAAGTATTTTGCCACATTTATCGACGACTATACAAGAATGACATTCGTCATTTATCAAAAAGACAAAAATACTTAGTGCATTTAAAACTTTCAAAGAAATCGCCGAAAACTAAACCAGCCATACAATAAAAATGCCAAAAAAAATGTAAGTCAGCATACGTTGTTAGTTAAGCACTGAATACACACTACAGCAAAACGGTGTTGTCGCACGGGCCAACCTTACACTTGTAGAGATGGTTTACTGGATGTACATCCAAGCAAAACTTTCGGAATCATTTTGGGCGGGACTATGCACATAACATGCTATTTGCAAAACTGGGTGCTCACGAACTCAAGACACATCATTCAAAGCATGATATGGTACAAAGCCAACGGTGAAGCACTTAAACAAGTTTGGATATCGAGTGATAATGCTTAATAAGCACTCATGAAAAAATGAGAAAAATAGAAAGATGAGTAGAAGTTATATTTGTCGAATACAACCAAAAAGCGAACTTGTATCGGCTTTATGACCCGGAAGCACGGAGATTGTAGGTATAAAAGCAGAAATATGACATTTCTCGAATATAAGACAGCTAGAAACGATAATTATGACTATCAACTTCTTTTTCTCGATGATAAATCTGAAGAAGAGTGTAAAGTTCCTGAATCATTCGAGGTGATGCCTTTAGAGCTGGACACTAACATTGCTGCGGTTGCAGAGGTAGTGAGTGTGGTCCATAAGGCAGAGGCTCATAGCTGCACCAAGCAACGGATTGTTCTGTTGGTGTCACTCGACGTTAGGAACGCCTTCAACCCCACAAGATGAGTGGATATTCTAAATACACTGGAAACCCCTTTTTAAGTTCCAGAATATCTCATGTGGCTTCTGAGGGAATCAAAGCCTGCTTTATGATACGACACAGAGCCAGCAAAAGATGGAAGTTATATTAGGTGTTGCCGAGGGATCTATCCTAGCCCCAGACCGATGCAATTTGTCTTATGATGGGCTACTGAAACTGAAGATGAAAGATGAGTCGCGCTTGCTTGGCTGTTTGAATGATGTTGCGGCTCTAGTCGCTGGACGCAAGGTTTAACAAGCACAACTTAGGCTAGGTATGCTAATGTCCCGAGAGAGAGAGACTAGATGACTGTTCGTGGGTTCAGTCTAGCCCCAGAGAAAACCGAAGTGGTCATCTTGACGTAAAAGAGAACACCTAGAGTAAGGATGCTAAGTATAGGAGACATACTCGTCGAATCAAAGTCAGCGGTGAAGTATCCGGGGCGATTGATCGATTCAAAGATGAGTTTCTCTGAGCAAATGACGTTAACGGCTGAGAAGGCTGCTTCAGGTGTATCGGCTCTGAGTCGACTTATGACCAACGTAGGGGGACCCAACCCATCAAGACGACGCCTCTTGATGAGTGCCGTAGGGTCAGTGCCACTCAACGAAGCAGAACTATGGGCAAGGCTCTCAGTAAGGAGGTGTACCGAAAACGCTTGGCACAGGTGCAGAGAAGAGGAGCACTAAAGATTGCATCTTCATATTCGACAATCTCTGATCCAGTGGTGAAAGTTATTGCAGGCGTGATATTTGTTGCCGTCTCTGCTAGAAAGCGCCGTGCTATTTACTTGTGTCGAAGCGAAGATGCGAGGAAGACGGTTGGCCGGTTGGCAGTGCTCACTCAACAATTGGCAGCAGTCTTGAGTGAATTACATGAAGAGAAGGTGTACTGCGTGGCTCATCCCAGACCTGAGAACGTGGCCAAATCGAAGACGTGATAAGACTTACATCTATCTGACGCAGATTTTGAGCGGGCATGGGTGTTTTCAGTCTTATCTATATAAGATTGGTAAGTCACAGTCTCCCGGCTGTCTATTTTGTCCAGGAGAGAAAGACGATGCCTGCCACACATTTTTGCGTGAAAAAAATGGGACCGACTAAGGCTGGACCAATACAGGAAGATGAGAGTGCTCACCCTGGATATCATGGTTATGGTAGTGCATATGGCATATTTTATTCGGGCAGTCCTAAAAGATAAAAGGGATCACAACAGCCGGGGACGTCCAAGCCCGACAGATACTGAAGGTATCTAGAGAATAGTGAAAAAAATTTAAGATCAGATCTCAAGTTTCAATATGGTGGTTAGTGATTTCAAAAATCAAATCACAGTTTCGATTTGATTTGCATGAAACTTAATATTACAGTAGATAACCATTTTGGTGTTCATGAATGAGCCAAGTTCAAAACAGCGTCGGTTCAAATATGCAATAAATGTTTTCCGACCAGTGTTCATAAAACTTGAAATTATGAATTTTTATACAAATCCTTCCCTCCCGTCAAAAATAATGAAAATTGGATCATAATTTAAAAAGTCGAAAATTCGAAACATAATATTTTTAGCTGCAATTTTCAATAAAAATCGAATATTTTTGTTCTATTCAGAATAAAACTTCGATTTGGCAGTGCTTCTAAGAAAATCTTTTGAAGTAATCGAAAATAAAACGCTTAAAATCAAAATGAGCCAAAGTAAGTGAAATTTGTTATTTTAGTAACAACTCAAGTGTTGAATATATTTTCATGGTAACATTTGAAATGACGTACATTAGAAGTATTTCAACAATAGAACATTTTCCTTACACAGGTTTTGACTTTCAGAATGATGATGAATCAAATTATTATTTCCTTTAAAAACGTGGATACCTACGAGAAATTTGCCTTCCCGGCTGGTTTTTTTTAGGGTTTTATAAAATAATTTTACAAAACCCTACTAAAATCGCGTCCTGTCTGTCCGTCTGTCTGTCCGTCCGTCCGTCCATCCGTCCGTGTGTCACAGCAGTTTTTCTCGGAAACTACTTAAGCTAGAGACATCAAATTTTGTATGTAGGTGTAAAGTGGTGTTCTATTCAAAGTTCAACTACAAAATATTTTTATATGGTATTGAAGGGGGGTCTCCTCATGTAGGGGAGTGACCCCCCGAAAAAAAAATTTCATTGAAGGTAGCCGATATGGGTATCAAATGAAAGGTCTTGATAAGAACTTTTCAAAACAGGCAAAGTCCGCTTCGAGGGGCGCACAGGGAGGGGAAATACACGAAAAATTTGTGTCCCCCCCCCTCGCGATTGGACACCTGTGATCCGAAAAATCTGAAAAAAATCAGAAATGTAGGCCTTGGTGAGTACAACAACAACAAATACGTTAGAAGTCGCAATTCACTCAACTTTGTTAGTAATAGTATGATTTATCGATTTTATGTTTTCTTGAATAAAATCTTAATGGTACCCTTAAACTCTATGAAATTCAGTACGCAGATGACTTTTTATAAGATTGATCTATCCTGTTTCATAAAGATTGAATCATGTTTAGCGAAGTTATAGCGGTTTGAATTTTCCTGTGTTACTATGGAACAATATGCGCTGCATGTATTACTATGGCAACATATGGCTATGGAACAAGATGCGCTTTTTACCGACTCAGACACTACAGCTTTGCTAGGATTTGCATGAAAATTTCAGGAATGAAATGCGTGATGTATATCTTTGAGAATCAGTTCAGCTAGTGGTATCAGTAATCGTAAAACAAAATGACGGCTGTTTTAAATGCGAAGATTGGATAATTTTGAGTTATTTTTTCCCAACTTCAACGTTTAAGGTGCATGCTTTGAACACTTGATTCAATTTAATGAATGACTGAAGATGAGTACCTACAATTAATACTCATAAGTGAAACAAGTCGAGGAGGTGGGAGAGAGCTCCTAGCAAAATGGCTTTGTAACCATTCTAGGATTCGAAAAAAATCGTCTTTGACATGTTTCTTGATTTGATTCGATCTGGTGACTGCATTTTGTAAATTGAATACAAAACACTTCTGACATGAGCGTAGGTCTGTTTACCCAACTTGTTTTTTTATTAAATAGTTGAAGAGCAATAACCTTGAAGCTCTCCCACTTTACAAGGAAATTGTCTTTTTGTTCAGGATGAATTATATTAAAGTCGATATTTATCTACAAAAAAACATAAGGCTTTGTAATTTTAAAGTTTTATGAGGAAAGATTCAATTATATTAAAAAGTAAAACATGCATGCAATGTGCTTAATTTAAATATTGGAAATAAAATTCAATCTAAACCAAACCAAATTATTTTGAAGAGTATTTTTCATGATTAAAATGAAATCTTTGTAATCACGTGATAATAATATTTAATGAAAATTGAAATAATTGGAGAACTTACCAATGAAAATCCATACGTATGTCCAAAAAGAGGCCACTCTTCTAAAACTGATGCAATTTTTTTCCCATCGAATTCGTTCAAAATCTGATGGCGTCTACGCTGAAATGTCCGGCTCCATCGGAACTTGAAGTCTTCCCATGATTCTTTGAAAACTTTCAACCAATTCAAATCCGCGTTAAAATCTAGGATTACAAAGAGTTTATAAAATGCAGTTGAATTCTTCTCAGGTTCAAACCTTCGTCAGTTTCAAAGGTAGTTATGGAATCAGTTATGCTTTCGTTTGTCTCGAAATCGCCTTGAGCAACGGTCGGAATAAGACAAATTTCGCGCAGCCTTTTCCTTCGGTTGTGATACTTATTGTATAAAATTCCTGTCGGACTGTCTCTAGAGTTCTCCGAAGCTCGTTAAATCCTTAAAAATCAAAGCAATAAAATAAGCAGGTCTACAATTCAAAGCTTATACTTTTTCCTCGTTAAACCGCTTTGCAATTCGCTCGGACAAAAAGTCAAAAGCTTTTCTTTTTATGCTTCTCGAAAGATTATTGCACCAAGTAACTATAGCTTCAACTAAAATGGATCTTGACGTCTCCCCAATTCTCCCATTTCGCTCGAATTCCTTCAAAAAAGATTGACCGGAACAACTTGTTGAAAGTATGGTGTCAATATTCTAGCATAGGTAATAAAATGATATGCATCGAAAAATCAATTCCTTTTAAATAACCTTACAAAATCTGAGAATTCATCGTTGCATTGGTGATTGAGCTGTCGATTGACTTTCAGTCTGGTTCAAGACCTCTTTAACTATTTGTCGGATAGTCTCAGTGGAAATCGGAATTTCAAGGATGTGGTATACCCTGTAACCATTTTAAATTTGTTAATACAATGAACGATGCTAAATCTTTCTGACCTGTGCATCACGCCACGCCTTTAGCTTCTGCCGAAAATCAATTTTGGAGCCAAGCATCTTTGACAAAAAAATTTCGTCGATGTCTTTTTCAGTTAAGACTTTCATTGTTTCTAACGTTATACTATTTTCAACGAAAAACGTGTGCAAATCACTATGACCCCAGTTGTAAAGTAAGTCAAACAAAGCGGTGTCACGTTGCACAAACGATGATTCTGGCAGTTGTTGAAAATTTAAATATTCTTCCATATTTTGTGGCGTGAGGAAAGATCTTGACTCTCTTCTAAAATAAATACCGGCGAACACTTAAGGGTTGATTTCAATTCAGGTGTTGAAACTATATGTACACAATACTTATTCCCGATTTGGAGATATACATATTAGCAAAACGCACAATTTTACTTACCTGTAGTGGCCGTTAAGCAAAATTTATCGCCGGTTTTAATTCACAACCAAATACAACTAATTATTCGCAAAACAAAACTAACTCACTAAAACAAACTTTATTAACCGCTTATCACACTGATATAACGTGAATGCCGCCAAATTTCCAGACAACAGACATTTTTCGGTACCGATATAAAACATACCGCAAAATGTGGTCAATTATACCACAGGACGTGGTAATATTATCACAAAACGTTGTAATATAACCACAACACGATGTCTCATTTAATATTTCCTGAAAAACATATAGCAAATGACTATTTCAATGTAAGTCAACAATTATGTTCCATATTAGTTCGTAGTAGATCAAAACTCAAAGTCATAAAATGAACGATAAAAGTAGTAGGAACTACAACAGAAAATTGAACACTATTCAATAGTAAAATTTACTGTGCATGATTGATTGAATTCATTATTTTCGTGTTTATTATTACTAGCTTCTGTGGAATAGTTGAAATACAACGAAAATAGTAGTCAGTAGAACATAAACCGCACCAAACAGTCACACGTTGAGGATAGAGAGGCTTTTCAACAATAACTCTTGGGTTTTCCGAGCCCCAGATGCGACAATTTTGCTTGTTGACGAAGCCACCGAGGTGGAAATGGGCCTCATCACTCAAGATGATTTTTCGATGGAATTCCGAATCATTTTCATGCATTTCAAGGACCCAATCAGCAAAGACACGGCGTTGTTGATGATCAACCGACTTGAGTTCTTGTGTTAACTGAACTTTATAAGCCTTAAAACCCAAATCTTTCTGCAAAATACGATGTAATGACGTTTGTGGAATGCCTGATTCCAAAGAACGACGAAGAACGGACAAACCTGGGTTTTTTTCAACACTTTCGGCTACAGCAGCAACATTCTTGGCTGTTCTTGAGTGACGTGCACGGATTTTATTCTTCATATCACTAAGTTGTCCCAACAGCTCGAAATTTTCCACCAATTTCTGTATTGCGGTCCGACAAGGTGCTTCACGACGACCCAAAAATGTTCGAGTTTTACGAACCGTCTCTGCCAATTTTCACCATTTTTATAGTGAATTTTTATGATTTCAGTGCGTTTTTGAAGCATGTATTGTTCTATTTTTATTAATGGCGTAGTTTTTACTTGTCAAATGTCAAAAAATGACAGCTTCAAAAGTGACATCTACCGAAATAGCAGGCTATTCAAAATAACACCTCTTATTGGAAAACCCTTTACTACGTTACTACGCTGATACCTGCAATTTTAAGTTGCAACTAGTCAGGAATATTTTAATCAAAACGTGTAAAGCCACAGTAATTACCTACTATAAATTCCAATGAAGTTGCTTTTTAGACTTTTGTCTCAAAAAACTACCGATCTTTGTTGTTTCTTTAAGCATGAGTGATGATACTAAGCTAAAAAACTTTCAAATGAGCAATGAATACATGACATATTCGTTCCATTCGAAATTGATTAAATGATAATAACGTCTGCCATTGTGAAGATCAATCGAAATACATTTGAAATGGTAAACTAAAGTTGCAAAACTAGAGATAATGACTAACTTTTTCCAGTTAGTTAGCTGCGAACTAGCTAAACCTACATATATCGTAATATTACATAGGCATCATCCAATGCATTCGTATACACGTTCACTGAACACCTTATTCGCGCACACCTGAAACTCTCTATTCGATCAGTAATAAAATGATGCGTTCACATCTACTGGTACTTACAACTTTAACTTTTATTTTTAGGGTTTTGTACTAAAATACAAAACCCTATTGCAATCACGACCTGTGTCCGTCTGTCCGTCCGTCCGTCCGTCCGTCCGTCCGTCCGTCCGTCCGTCCGTCTGTATGTCACAGCACTTTTTCTCCGAAACTATAGAGGCTACAGCCATGAAACTTTGTGGAAAGGTCAGAAGTGGTGACCTCTTGAAAGTTCAAGGGTGGAAAAATTTTTCAAAGGGGTTTAAGGGGGGTCTCCCCATATAGGGAGTTGACCCCTCAAAAAAAAATTTTCACCATTGGTAGTCGAGTAGGGTGGCATTGGAAAGGTCTCAATGAGATCTTTTCAAAACAGGTCTTAAAATTGCCTTATGAGTACCGAGGGGGGAAGGGGAAGGGGAAATGTACGAACTTTTCGCGTACCCCCCCCCTCGCGATTGGACACCTTCCATCCGAAAAATCTGAAAAAAATCATGAATGTAGGCCTTAATGAGTATAACAACAACAAATACATGAGAAGTCGTAATTCACTCAACTTTGTTAGTAATAGTATGATTTATCGATTTTATATTTTCTCGAATAAAATCTAAATGGTACCCTTAAATTCAATAAAATTAAGGAAAAAGATGACTATTGATAAGATTGATCTTTTCTGAAAGTTTCATAAAGATCGAATCGTATTTAACGAAGTTATAGCGATTTGAATTTTCCCGTATTACTATGGAACAATGTGCCCTGTATTATTATGGAAACATATGGCTATGGAGCCATATGCGCTTCTTACCGACTTAGACACTACAGCTTTGCTAGGATTTGCATGAAAATTTCAGGAATGATAGATATCATGAGGATGACTACATACAATTGAAACAAGTCGAAGAGGCAGGAGAGAGCTCCTAGCAAAAGGGCTTTGTAACCATTCTAGGATTCGAAAAAATAGGGCATGAATCGATGCTTACAGTACAAAGGAGTGGCCCCTGAAAAAAATTTCATGAAAGGTAGCCGATATGAGTATCAAATGAAAGTTCCCTATGAGAGCTTTTCAAAACAGTTCTTAAACTGACAGTTTTTGCTTCAGTGGGGGCACAGAGAGGAGGGGAAATACATGAAAAATGTGTTTTCCCCCTCGCGAATGGACACCCGTGATCTAAAAAACTCTAAAAAAATTATCAACCGAAATATTTATGGGTAAAATTTTAACAAATACCTCAGAATTGAAAAATTCTTTCAACTTAGTTAATAATAGTATAATCCTCGAACATGACGTGTTTCTTAATTTTATTCGTTGCTGGTTACGGTATTTTGTAAGTTGAGTACAAAACCCTTCTGACATGAGCATAGGTCTGTCTACCCAACTTGTTTGTATTTGGTATATGTAAAGCAATTTAATTAGATTTCCTTGAATTATAGGGAAATGTTTGCAAGGAAGATAAGACACTAAAAGCAAGAGGATGCGTAAAGTAATGCAATTCAGTATAGATGGAGGCTTGCGGTGCATTTATGGACATGAAAGGCTTCTACTATATTGCTGAAGTATATTACCTCAATTAAGCGAAACGCAGCCGCTCTTACGTTTATTATCCTTCGGGCTAATTAGGTAGTTTTATGATTAATGAGTGATGTGCTGGCATTTATGCGGTTTACCCTGCGTTCATTATTGTCATTTTTGAAGAAGGTATTGTAATAAATATGGCACTTTTCACACTTTTCCTTGAATAATTTAGGAAAGTCATCGCCTGAAATGTTTTCAGGGTTTTCGTAGATCAACAAAGATTTTCGATTGAAATTACTCAATTCTTGTACTTTCATATCAATGAGACGCTACAGCTAAAGTGGTAAAAATAAGTTCCAACGTTTTTTCAGAATATTAATTTGACTTAGGATTCTTTTCAGAAATTACTTTAGTTTAGCAGCAAAATTTCTAATAAGAAATATAACGAACAATTCAAACAACAAACATGTTTCCCTTCGACTTAACATAAGCATAATATTCACTCCTAGCGAAGGGTTGTAATATATCTTCAGCTTTAAACATAAAATAATTTTATTTTAACGCATTAGTTGAAACGGCTTTCTTATATTTATTTAGTTTTCTTCTCGTTTTCAAACAGCGTTCTAGAATCCGCCCAAACTTCCTTAATCTGAGAATGCATTCACTTCAAGAAAATTGTCGGTGCTCATAGTACGCATAGCTATGAGATACATATCTGAAATGCCATAAGTACAACATCCACAGCATACAAATTAAAAGAAATTATCTCATGATCAAGCCATACATTATACACTTCACAAACTATTGAGCGTCTGACTTTGTAATTAGCACATTTCGCTTTGAATAATGATCATGTTTGCAAGCTATTCAGTTATGTTGTTTGCACTCGTATATTATGATAGATCTCATACAGTCGTATGTACAAATAGGAATGAATAACCATATTTGTTCTTTCAAATGCACAAAAGCGGAAGTTCCACATTGTTGTGCGAGTCTTAATGTGAATATGTGATAATCAAAGTAATGATATATATATTTACTGATGAATAAGATGAGATTGATGAATAAAAGGTTGGATATAGTCATGTCAACATTTATGAATGCTGAATGATTTTAGAGCTTTTATTGGTTTAAAAATGCAGGTGATCAAAAATGTAATTAACTAGCAAAATTACCCGTCAGTATAATAAATGACGGGCTAGGAACGACTCCTAGGATTATGGTTCTAGGTCATCTTCCTTATACTTTTATGTATAGATTGTATACAGATGGCCCAGTAAATACATTTAATTTTCACAATAAACCACCAGGTCACTTCGATCTTACCAAGCTTTAAACCAATTGCACTTAAGATTTTTGGGTTTCATCTAGCGTCTACCCACCAAAACAATTTTTCATCATAAGCTTGATAGGATTAGTCCACCATACATCGAATCACTTTAATCCTGCCAAATTGAAAATATTTTTGCTTAATTTTTGAGTTCAAGTTCAAGTTTAAAACAATTCTATTCGCAATCCTTTTGAGCTTGCATGCCATCCCCCTAATCTCTCTACGTTCAAAATTACGGGAACCCTATGAAATCCATAAAAACAACATCCCACTACCAATAATCCAAAAATTTAGAAGAATCCGAAAACCCAAAATCATATTATCCACATGCACAAGTTAAAAATTTACATAATCCACGTACCCAAAATTTATAAAACAAAATCTATAGAAGTGTCACAGAGACTAAGTGATTGGGAGAATAGAGATAGTCGTTCGCCGGCCGGGAAACGAGTAAGACGTAGAAAGAGCGATCATTGAGCATTCAATAAAACTGTGTGAATTTGTTAAATTCTGTGTTTCTTTTAAATTGCTCGAGACCTAGTCCTGATCCCAAGCCATACCTGACAGAAGCAAAATCCAAAAAACAAAGTTCAGATATTTAATTTTAATAAGAGAAACTACCTGTCATACTACGTTAGCTTTTCACCATCCATGGTTCGGTGGATGGTGAGATGCTACGGCTTCTTTTTGTTAAATGAGCAATAAAAGTAAGGATGCATACGCAAAAATATTCAAAGAAGTCCATCATTTGACCACTGAACGGGATGTAAATTTTAAACTCGACAAACATCTATTGCACAAATATCACCACTGAATGTTATTTCAATATTTCTAGACGAAATTCGAGAATAGTTCGGCAAATTGGTTAATTGCTGGGTTTCAAGGGTGTAGCCGATTGGTTCAGAAATTCTGCATCGGCAATCAGCAGAAGTATACCTTGTACGAGCCAGTCGGTGGTAAGCTCTCTGGAGAATAATTTCCCGAGAGCCAACAACAGCGTTGAAGCTTGACACCGTCGCCTCAAGGCATTAATTGAAAACAAGCTGGGTAGACAGACCTACGCTCATGTGAGAAGGGTTTTGAACCCAACCTCTCCGAAATACGGTCACCAACAATAAATAAAGTCAAGAAACATGTCAAAGAGGTGTGCACGTTTAAAGGAAAATCCATTTTTTCCATTTTCAACGGTCGCCATTTTGTTCCAAACTAACAACAATCAAATCATGAGTTCTAAAAAATATGTATTGTTATAAATCTCATCTGCAAATTTTAAGAAGATCAAATCAAAATTGCAGTGTTTGAACCCAAGGGAAGTCCATAAACTTCCGCGAATATGATTCGATTTTCATCAAGCTTGCAGACTATTAGGCTCTTATGTGTAACTACTTAAATATCGAATTTCGTTGAGTTTAAGGGTACCTATACGATTTTATTGGGGAAAATGTGAAATTCGAATATCATACTATTATTAACAAAGTTGAGCGAATTTCGACTTATAAGGTATTTGTTGTTGTTGCACTCATAAACATCTACTTCTATGATTTTTTCAGATTTTTCGGATCACAGATATCCAATCGCGAGGGGGGGGGGACACAAATTTTTCGTGTATTTCCCCTTCGTGTGCGCCCCTGAAGCAAAAAATGTCAGTTTAAGACCAGTTTTGAAACGTTCTCATTAAGACCTTTCATATGATACCCATATTGACTACCTTTGATGAATTTTTTTTTTTTCGGTGGCCACCCCTCTATATGGGGAGACTCCCGTTAAATACCTCATTAATTTTTTTTTGTAATTAAACTTTGAAGAGAGCACCACATTACACCTACATGGTGGTGTTTCTAGCTTTAGTACTTTGCGAGAAAAACTGCTGTGATACACGGACGGGCGGGCAGACAGGTCGCGATTTTAGTAGGATTTTGTAAAATTATTTTACAAACCCCTAAAAGCCCGTGGTGTATACTTATCAAGAGACTTTAAAGGAAGGTATGCAGGTTGAAACCACGCTTAATAGAGTTCAGGCTGGTATCCGTTCGAAAAAGATTAAGCGGGATAAAATAACGAATGAAAAATTAAGCGGTTAGTGAGAAAATAAATTTTGAGTTCAAAACTAGACTCTTTAACAAATGTTTCTTTCAATACAAAAACAAATCATATTAGGATGCTTTCAAAACATTTCCGGAATTTCATTCATTTTTCTAGACAAATCCATAATTACAAAATCCACTAATTTTTACTGATTTAGACGTATGGGAACCAATTTCAGAGCGCTCTAAAATATTTCACGCCTTCGCTAATATCAGGGACAATTAATGGGTTTTGTTATCACGGATTTTGTGACTATAGATTTTGTATTTATGTATTTTGTAGCTATGGATTTTAATTTCTTCTTCTTCGTAGCACTACAGCCCCTCTCGGGCCTCGCTTTCTGTAAATAGCGCCTCCAACTGTCTCGGTTCATGGACCGCGTCCTTCAATTTCGAAATCAAAGCAGCGATGAACTGTCTTCGTCGACCGAGTCAGACCAGCGTTTCCTCGGTTTCTCCACTGGTCTCCGGTCTTCAGTTCTCCCAGCGAATACCTTTATTGGGTATCCGTTGTTCGTCCATACGATTCATGTGTCCAGCCTTTTGCAGCTTCCGCAGTCTTACAATCGTTGAAACCTCCTGGTCATCAAGAATTTTATACAACTCATGGTTGTATCGAATTCGCCGTTGGTCCCCGTCTAGCTTCGCTCCGATTATTCGCCTCAGAACCCGTCGCTCAAAGGCGTTCAATATATTTGCGGATGCTTGGGTTCGAGTTCAAGTTTTGCACCCATAGCATAACATACTCGTGGGTCTTTTCACAGTTCTGTATACTTGGAGCGTATTTCGCCACTTTCATTACCCTTTTTCGTTATTTTGGCGCCTAAATACACAATTTCGCTCACATTTTTGATACTGTATTCGCCAAGTGTAATATTTTGAGTATTTTAGGTATTTTTCCTCGACTGCGTCATGAGCTTTGTTTTATTTTCACTGATTAGTAGTCCTACTAGTTTTGCTTTACTGTCGAGTTTCAGGAAGAGTTCTTCTATTTGTTAATGATATCGTCTGCATAGGCTACTACTTGGCTCGACTTGTTTAGTAATGTCCCTCGTGTAACATATCAACAGGTAGCTTCCTTATGACGTACTCCAGAGCCAAATTGAATACCAATGGGGCCAGCCCATTTCCCTGCCTTTGTCCGATATTTGTGTCAAAGGCATCGGTGAGTTAGTTATTCATGCGGGCTTACGAGGTCGTCAACGTCATTGTCATTTTGGTAAGACGGACTAATTTGGCTGGGATACCACAGCAAAGCATTATTAAGTACAATACGTTTCGATCAATACTGTCGTATGCTTGCTTGAAGTCAACGAAAATTTGGTGTACGTCTATGTTGAACTCCTAGCATTTCTCAAGTACCTGCTTGACTGTGAACAATTGGTCTCTTGTCGATCTACCTGCTCCAAAACCACCTTGATACTCCCCAATAATAGCGTTGGCGTATGATCTGATTTTCTTTTCTAAGATTTTCGAAAATATTTTGTACACCGTACAAGGTAGTCTCTGCCGCCATAATTTTCGCACTGTAACTTATCACTTTATTTGTGGATAGGCAATATAATTGATTGACTTCACTCTTTTGGCATATGTTCTTGTTGCCAAATGTGCTGGATGAATTTGTGAATAGCTTTATGAACACTACTGCCACCATATTTGATGAACTCCGCTGGAATCTTATCGATGCCCGGCGCTTTATTATTCTTTTGGGCTTTGATGATGGAACAAACTTCACCCAGAGTTGGTGGGGCCAATGCTCTCCGCAAACATCTGTAGACTCCGATATTCTGGAGCTGTCCGGAGGATTAAGGAGGTTATTGAAATTTGATGCGCGTCTTCCCTTAATCTTGGTTTCATCAGCGATGATATTGCTGATGTCATCACGACAAAGCGTGGATTTGGGCTGATAACCACGTTTCAGGCTCTTCACTACTTTGTTTGCTTGTTTTGTGTTGTTGCTCGTTAGACTTCCATCTATACTTCTCAATTGGTTGTCATGGTTTTTTCTTTTCGTAATTCTAATTATCTTATTCGCGACTCTTCTGAGATTTTCATAGTGTTCTCTCTTCGTCCTGATTTTCCTACCTACGTAATCATTGTGCGCCAGATGATTTTTGTCTAACGCATTTTAGCACTCATCATCGAACCAATCATTTCTCTTGTGCCGTGCTTGATGTCCGATCGTCTGTTCTGCCACGGTCTTAATAGCTGCTTTCACTTCCATCCAGAGCTTGTTGCTTGTCTTGGATTTTAATTTATTGATTTGTTAAAAAAAAGGATTTTGTATTGATAGCTTTTGATTTTGTGGATTTTGAGGTTTGGATTTTAGTTTTTAGATTTTGTGTTTTAAGGATATCATGGGCAACCCCAACATTGCATTTTATTAGATTTTGAAGAACTCTGCCATAGACGGTCCCAAGCCCGTTGGAGAAAGGGGGAGGGATCCCCTTGTTTCCCCAACCAACAGCTTCCATAATTCCTCATCCTGAATGCCACGACACCAAATGATAGTAAATGACTTGTTTATGTGTAGCTTGTTAATTGAGTTACATTGATACGCATTGATAATAGTATGATGGCCTGAGGAGAATTAGTATATACGTCAAAACCACCTTCTTCTAACATTTTTCTCTCTAATGATTTTTCAGAAAAATTATGAACGCAACTCAATTCAGTAGCTACACACAAACAATTTTCATGAGTAATTTGAAGCTATCAGAGCCATCCGAAAAACAAGATCGATGCCCGCACCATGCAAAAGCTCAATGTAGAGCAAAAATCATCGTACGGATTTTCATTAAATTGATGTAAAAAGGTCGAACGATCAATAAAAAAGTTGAGCATAGAGTAGTAAATGGTCTCGGGGTCGCACATTGGATTTACTAGTTCCCTAATGACACTTAATGTCGAGAAATGCCAACAGCTGCAAATGCGCGTACAAAATATTTTCAAAGATTTTAAAAAATAAAATCACATCATATTCCATAACTATTATTGGCAAGTTTCAAGGTGGCTATAGAGCAGATATGTTAGATCGACAATAGAATAATTGTTTATTGTCAAGCAGGTGCTTGAGAAACATAGATGCACACAGAATTTTCGGTGACTTTAAGCAAGCATATGACAGTATTGATCGCAACGTACGGTCCAAAATCCCAGCCAAATTAGCCCGTCTTAAGGAAGTGACAATAGTGTCGACAACCTCCTAAGTCCACAATGATTACCAACTCACTGATACCTTTGGCAGCAGGGAGATGGGCTGGCCTCATTCCCCTTCAATTTGGCTCTGGAGTACGTCATAAGGCAGCTGTCCTGTCGATATGCGAGGTACATTACTATACAAGTCAAACCAAGTGGTAGCCCATGTGGACGACATCAACATTTGATCAAGGTCGTCAACTACTACCAAATACTTTCCCTGAAAATCGGCAGTGAAGAAAACTAGTAGGGCTACAAATCAATGAGTATAAAACAAAGCTCATGACGCAGTTGAGGAAAATATATCAAATACTCAGAATATCACACTTGGCGAGTACAGTATCAAAAATGTGGATGAACTTGTGTATTTAGGTGCCAAAACAACTAGAACCGATAATGGAAAAAACGAAATTCACCGAAGAAAGCGGCTTGCAAATAAAGCGTTTTATGCAGTTTTGACGATCTTAAAGATTAGCTGCATACATAGAAAAACAAAGCTCTAAGTATACAAATCGGTGACAAGATCTTTGCTATGCTACGAATGCAAAACATATACCCTAACCCAATCATCCGCCAACATGTTGAATGCTTAAAAAAGATCGGATCCTGAGGTGAATAGTTGGAGCAAAGCACGGGGTCCAATGGCGAATTCGAAAGGGACAATTTGGTCAAGCATAAATGTGTTCTGTGATGATTTTCTTATTTGTTCCCTTGATTATTATTAGTTTCTGAAAGAAATCTGCATCGACCTCGCTACGATTCACAGACATGTTCTCTTGAGCAATGCTAACGAGCCGTACCTCTAAGGTCAATAGGTTCAAGCAGTCACAGTCTTCTCCGTGATGGCAGCTGGTCGACCAGCTAGTTCGGAGAAGAATTCAGTCATGGATCGTACCAAGAGTAGTCTGTGCTCTCGATTACACTTTTCAGCCACCGTCAGATTTTCCCGATTAGACCTGTGCTATGCTATGTGTGTGAAACATAAATCCTAACCAAAGCATCCGCAAACATATTGAGTGCCTTTGAGAGTGCTAGATGGGAACCAATGGCAAATTCAATACAACCATGAGGTGTATGAAATTTTTGACGAGCCGGAGGACTCAATGATTGTATGACAGCGGAAGCTGCAATCGGCTGGCCTCATGAATTGTATAGACAAACATGGGGTACCCAAAAAGGTATTCGTTGGGAGAACTGAAGGGCGGAGACAACGAAGACAGTTCGCCGGTTTTTGAAATAGGAGGATGCTTTTAGTGGGCCGTAACAGTTGAAGGTGCTTTTTGCAGGAAGTCATGGTCCGAGAGGGACTGATTGCATTGATCTTACCATGCTTAAAATCTTCTTGCAAAGCCTGCAACCTATCAGCCAATCTCTTTCAGATCTTGCTGAAATTTTAAAAAAATATTATTAAAAATTGTAAGACTCAAGTCTCGCTCCCTTTTGGCACCGTCAGTCAGAAATGAGAATACCTTATAGGTAAGATTGGTTTGCGCGGTACTGAAAATCTACTTGGAAATTAAAACTAAAAAAAATTCTCTAGCTTTCTTATTTACGGTCTGCTTTTGCGTCTGCTTCACATTAGGAGTTATATTTGAGGTAAGAGCACATTCAATTTAATTTAAATTTGTTGAAAAATATAGCTGCCCCGAAATATCAAATATCGTTTATTGGAAAAGCCCTCCCTTCAGCGTTATTTAAAGAAAAAGCTAACATTTTAAATCGTATTTTCAATGTTTGTATTAAATTTAGTATAAATTGAACGTAAATTAAGCCTTCGGCGGCTTTAAAACATGTCGCCATTTCGAAAATCTACATTTTATACCAATTCACCTCTTGCATAGATACTTCTAACATACATTTTACCAATACTCTTAGCAAATCGAAGTCTCTCAAAATATTAACTGTTTCCTATTTTTGAAAATTTAGTTTTGAATTTTAGCCTTTGATTTTAGATTGCTAGAGCAGGGATCCTTCATATAGTTTAAACCGACTTCCATCATCATTTATGGCACAGCTCCAATTAATCGCTTCTAATCGACCTCGTTCTGCAATCTGCTGTCAGCATCGATTGAATCTTTCCAGTGTTTCTCGATTTCCCAACATGACATTTCCCTTGCGTTCTTCCATTATCTCCACATGTCCTGCCCATAGTAGTTTGCGCAGTTTCACCCTTGCGGATACAGGTAGGGCGTTATAAAAATTATACAACTCTTCGTTTTAACGAAGTCTCCGCTCTGTTTCATGCTTTTTTGCTCTAGTAAAATGGCCCTTTCCGGGTCTTTGCTTAGAGTTAGTTAGAGGAGCATCTCATTATCTTGATCGAATGTATCGACACTTCGGAATTTTATATGGTTAGTATCACGATTTGGCCGTATGCTCATCCAACCAGCTGCGGTACATTGTGATTTTAAATCAGTATGCATTATAACTGAACAGGCTTATACATGTAGTCCGTCCGAAGCATCACTCGAAACAAATCTCGTTGTCACCATCGGGACTCGAGCCAGAGACCTTCGGCTTACACAGAAAGTATAATGCTACATGCTTTACTGGGCCATATATCTTCCTAAGCAATGTGCTTTGGAATATATCCGGGACTTTTTCAGAAACATTTGTAAGAGTCTAGATTTCACATACATACAGCAGCACAGGTCTTATTCGCGTCTTGTATATGTGAATTTTATTTTCCCTGTGAACATCCCTAGATCTAAGGATAGGAAATATCGAGAAGTGGGTTTGGTTTGCTGCGTTTATCATTTTCCATATTTCATTCTGTTGTGAATTTCGATCTTGCTGGCATTCTCTTATTCACAATTTTAAACTTCCTCCTTCTTTCCGGCACGCCTACCTATTTTTTCTCTTTCTTTTTTTATCAAAATATTTTCTACGCTATTTTTCTTTTAAATAAGATAATTTTACATTCTTATTTTCCCTACCAAAAAAGTTCCATTCTTTATTTCCCACCAATAAAATTTCATTCTTTATGATATTCACAAAAATTTATTCTTCCCGTCATACTAACAAAATTTTATACCATCGCTCATTTCAATAATATTACTGCAAGTTTTCAGTGGCCTTGCGCAATTGAACTTGCCTGTTTGATGAATGAAAGATTATCTAAAGTTGGCTTAGATGATAGCGCTGCGAACTCTCAATCTGGGGGGTCTACTGGGACTGCGGCTCGAGTTCCCCCAGGTGCAGGAAAAACATTTTTAGTTTCGTCAAATGTAATTATTTCCGTGTGTATGACGATTTGCATATAACTAAGCATTATCATGGTTACATGCAAACCGCCATGTATGCAATTGGAATTGTTGCAATTGGTGAAAGTGAAAAGATGACCGGAGGAACGGGATTCAAGTGTATTGAACTTCTATCACGTTACCTCTGTACGGCGGTGGATAGTTAGGAAAAAAGAGTTGTGGGATTGGAGTCAGTTTTCGATTTGGATTTAGTGACGAGAAAAAGTCGACAAAGAATATCGAAAGTTGGTGTCAGAAGTTTGGGGTTGAATTGCAAATTGTAAAAACAAGGTGAAATTTTGCTCGTGGCATATGTGAGTGAAAGTTGAGTTCGGGTGTTAGACGAAAAGTAAAGGTGAAAGGCCTGAATATAACTCGATTATTTGCTTTTTTGTCACATTATGACTAGTTGGCTAAAAGATAAGAAAAACAAAATTGAATGGGGTGAACCTTAAATAAAATACAATGCAATTGGAAACTTTCAGTAATATTATTGAAATGGGCAATGGTATATATATAATGTTGTTAGTAGGAAGAAAGGAATGAATTTTCGTTAGTATAATAAACAATGAAATTTTGTTGGTGGGAAATAAAGAATGAAACTTTGTAAGTAGAAAATAGAAGAGTATCAAATTTTCGTAATTAAAAAAAGAAATAGAGTAGGAAATATAATATTTATGAAGGTAGGGAATAAAAGAATATGTAAATGAATAGATATTTTTATAAAAAAAAAAGAAGAGGAAAAAAGGTAGAAGTACCCGAAAGAAGATGGAAGTTTAAATTTGTGAATGAGGGAATGCCGGCACGGTCGGAATCCGCAACATTTCTTTTCCTTGGTCTTTCTGCCAAGATGAACTTCTAATTATGGGAAGCTATCCACGCTTCAATAGAATAGTAAATTATCAGTTTACTCCATATACTTTTTGTGCCTTTTTTATGTGTGCCCGGACATAAATTTAGAGGAGTTCCATTTTCGACAATGTATTGATTTCGTTTTCCATTAGGTCCCATTTCACCTTCCCTAGTCTCAGGTCAATAACATTGTGATACAGGACTGACATAATCCAGTTGTATTCTTTGCTATAGGCCAATTGGGTACAAAGATAGATACCCACAGCTAGAAATGGAGCAAAAGCGCTAAATCGCACTAGCTCCACGTAACCCCACACCTCTTAGCTCCGCTTGTATCTAGAGGCATCATCGAAATAGTCCAAAATACGACAGGAAACATACTCGTATATGAAGAAACTGAAAGATAACGAGTAAAAAAGGGAGTTCACCAAAACATTTTCCATCTGGTAATACGCATGTGTGAGACTACAGCTCATTAGCAATTTCATTTCAACAAATAACACTTTCAGTATGTCCACATCAACACCAACATCAAATTGAAAATCATTAGACCAAACATTTTGTATTTGAAATGGTCATTGGCATCTACTCGTATTTCGGTTCCGACAAAAAAAAAAAACAAAATGAAGACGAAATATTGACACATGTGGTCATCACTGTTAAGCAGAGCGAAGCGAACTAGGAAAGAAGATGACCAATACTTAATGATTTCAGCAAACACAGTAAGTGTAGAGTGTCGAGTTCCAATTGAACTCATATAAACAAAGTACTTGCCCAGAAGATGCAACGATGGTAACTATATAAAATTCCTCTTAGTGTCTGTCTGATTCATGTTAGCCGTCTAATATTTGTCCCCGTGGGGGAAAACTTAATGAGATGGATAGCAAAATCAAATTATGTGTAGTTTACTCTTCACGGTCAATATTTTGACAATATAAACAAATATGTCTTTGTTTCATGTGAGTAGTTAGAATTTTTTTCTGGTTTTGAATTTTAATGATTGAAACCGAAAAAATGACTTGAATTAATGGGCAGAATCGTTAGAAGTAGAAAAAAATTGATCTTCGTATGAAAAGCATCTAGGAATATCCCAAAATCTTGAAACACATCAAAGTAAACCGTTTTTATCGTTCACCTGCTCTCGTAAACGCATTAAGCTAAACAACAGTTAGGAATCGTTGATTTCTAAAGTTCTAAATCATTTCATCTATAGAAAACGTTGCGTCCATTAAGAATGAACTATAAGATATTCGCAAAAGACGCGTTTCTAGCAAATAGCCACATGCGCGTCATTCAGCATTTAAAGCGGCTTACAAAGATACATTTTCTATCTTTGTATCTTTGCTCATTTTCTATAGACCGAAAGATTGAGGTGACGATAAGTAAGAAACATTCCAATACAAATCTCTAATAAAATTAGCATAGTAACGAGACAACCCTGAATGTGTCCAAATATTTTGTTTCATTTCATTTCTTGTGTTGATTAATTGATTAGATTTGTTTCACCTTTAGCCATTCTCCCGTTGATTTGGCTTGTTTCATTCACATTTGGCCGTTGTTGATTTCTTTTAGTCTTTTTTTTGTTGTATTTGTATTTTTGCATAGATATCATTAAGTCAATGTGAATTCAAAGATTTGATTGTAGATTTTGCTTTATTTTCTTTTCTTCTTAATTCCAGATGTCGACCAGGTTGGCGTGGTCCCCTCTGCAACGAGTGTATGGTGTATCCAGGATGTAAGCATGGCTCGTGTAATGGAAGTGCATGGCAATGTTTGTGCGATACAAATTGGGGCGGAATTTTATGCGATCAAGGTGAGCAACCACAGGAGGTTAACTCTGCTGCGATAATAAATGCTGGGAAAATCGTGAGAGCCTTAAGCCAAACGCTATTGAGTTTCATAGTGTCTTAGCGGACGCAAAGAGTCACTTACTGTCCAGTAGACTAAGACAGTATCGAATCCAAGATATTCACATGCAGAAATAGTTTGTTCAATCAGATTATCAGTTAAATAAATCATTGTCTAGTTGTTAACAGTGTTTAAGCAGAAATCGGGGTCGTTGAATTGATTTAAAGCTAGTTTGAGTAATTAGTTGGCTTGGATAGTTGGGAAACGGACAGAGGTAGTTTGACCACAATTTTCAATTAAATTTGTCGGTCGGCGCCCAATGTGGTCACTGTATCATTTGGAAATACTCGTATTTAGGATATGCATGGAATGGATTCGATTACTGATTTGTGAAATTTCCATTTGCATTTACTGTAGTTTGGGTAGTTATAGTGACGAGAAAATTTATTAAACATTTTTCGTTTCCTTGCCTCTCTTCCACTCGCAGATTTGAACTACTGTGGAACTCACGAGCCATGCATGCATGGTGGAACCTGTGAAAATACCGCACCTGATCAATACCGGTGTACCTGTGCCGAAGGCCTTTCAGGTATTCGATGTGAGATTGTTGAACACCCGTGTGCCACCCAGCCTTGCAAGAATGGTGGCACGTGCACCCTCAAGGTATGTTCTCTTGTTCACATAATTTTCTTAAGGTCGATTCAATAGGTATTGCTTTCAAGTGAAGAACTATTTGTTTTATGAGCTTTATATCCTTGGGTGACTCAATTAATTGGAATTTGTTTTAAATAGGAGCCTGATTTCAATGACTCTGGCGGCGGAGGAAGCTCGGCGGAAGGGAATGGAGGGAGTTCAAGATCAATGATAGTACGTGGTATGCGTGGAATGAGCTCAATGGGGAAGCCTGTAGCGAGTGGTGGACGCAAAGGAGAAAGTCGTAGCTCTAGCGGTAGCAGTACTCTATTGAAGAGTGTAACACTTCCACCATTAGCTGAATTTACTTGTACATGTGCCCCAGGATGGACAGGACCAACGTGTGAAATAAGTGAGTAGTATTTGTGGCTAACCAAATTTAGTTTTAAGATGTCTGCGAACAAGTTCTTCTCATATTCAATGAATCTATTTAGAATAACCATTGCCGACACAAACTAAAAAACGGCTACCAAAAATGTTCTAAAATTAATTTTATGAAATATTATGATCCTTTATTTAAAATAATCGTCAGCCTCCCATCATATATTTTGTTTTCGAGGCTGAATTGTAGCTGAAGCTTATTTGCTTCGGGTATCGTTTTAAAAAAAATCTTACCGTTTTCTCACTGCTACTATAAGTGTCGGCTCGGTGCGCCTCATTACAAAAAGAAATTGACCAATGTAGAGAATACCATCTTCTTGGAGGAGTCTTCAAAGATGTTCATTGGAGCAAACATACTAAATTCTCTCAAATCACCGTTTCTAAAAACGAATATGAATCCACTGAGATTTTAACTACTCTTGCCAATCGGAAATTTTCTTACTCAACAACTTTAAGAAAACAAGGATTTAGTGCATTCAAAATCTTGCTCTAAGAGTTTTTTTTCCAGCATCTTGTCAAAATGCTTTGATTTATTACAGGGTTAATCTAAAAAATCTCTTATACGAGAAACACATTTTTCCTATAATTCTGGTATGGATTGTGAAATCCGATGAAATAAAACTAATTGAAAAATTATGCCTGAGAGACAGAGAGAGGAAAATTAGTTACACAGTCTATTTATCTGCATGCGGCATCGATGGTCGCACATGAAAACGGTCGGATTATCAAATCATAGTGGTAAATTTGGTTGAAATATGTTAAAATTGAACACGCCATCTATGTACGATAAAATCAAGTGTCAACAAATGTGTTGAATGGTCAAATGTAGGGTTTACTTCCAGTGATAACGTTTTCGCTACGGTTTGCATGAAACCACCGGTATATCTAGCTTAGTTTACTTCGTACCTTATACATGAGAGCTTATTTGGCAGGCGGAGAGAGGATTATTAAGAAATTTTTTGGTTCGCGTGTAGGCTGATGAAAATTTTTACTTGAAAATGTAATTGAAAATTGTATTTCAAACTAGACAAGTATATTTGTTGGTTGATGCTAATTTGAACAGTGCCGCAAATCAACCTGCTGCAATTCATCCTACAACATTAATTGTGGCTATTTTGAGCGGTGTCGTGGCACAGCCGATTGAAAATTTCCTGTAGATAGGAGCATGGGAGCCATTCCCAAAAGAACAGCAGTTAATTCCAAAATTTCTCCTTTATCTACTAGAGATAAAATTAGTACAGACCTTCACTCGTTCGATATCAGAGGAGACTTTGCTAGCTGCCTCTGTTCGTATGTCGAACTTACCACCTCAGCTTCCATCACTGGATTTGATTGCTCCACCTGCGCAAATTTTTTTATCTTGTCTGGCCTATAATACGAGTCCTGATCTTATCATAAGCTATGTTATTGCAAAGTTGGGAATTGAACCTTATTTACTGCTCTACAAAAAATTAACGCCTGAGCACCTTGCCATGCAGAGGGTTTCATCGTTCCGTATTACTACAAGCACGTTACTCAAAGCGCTCCTAAGACCTCATTTTCGGCCTAACGGTGTGTTTATTAAGGAATTCGTCAATGATATTCGGAAAATTTTTCGCTGAAGTCTTCGTCGGCGAAACAGATTTTAACAATTAATTTAGATAACTCGTTCTCATTTTGTTATCAGAATGTTCGAGGCTTACGAACCAAGACCAGTGAACTTCGACTTTTCTCTCTTGTGTCCTTTGACAACTTTGTTTGCTTCACGGAAACTTGGCTCACTTGAGATATTCATGGTAATGAAATTTTGCCTTCTTATAATGTTTTTCGTAATGGTCAGAATCACTTGAGCGTTGGTATGTCAAATGGTGGTGGTGTTCTAATTGACGTGCATAGATCGATTATAGATGCCTACTCTTGTGGCTTTCTACCCCTTCTTCTGTAGAATGTGTTAGTGTTTCAATCCCCATATCGTTTAATATTTCTTTATTGATCCTCAAAGACTATATCCCCCCTGATTGCTTTTTACATGCCTATGAAACGTTCTTTTCGGAGCTCTCCTCCTTTATTTTCAACCGCTATCCTTCTTCTTCACTTATTATTTGTGGTGACTTTAACCTCCAAAATGTGTGGGATGCATCATTTTCTGAAATTAGCTCAATTGACATTCAATCCATTTCCTTCTCTTTATTTCTCTCCCTGTGTTCACTTGCCCAATTCAACAATATCCCCAATGTTAATAACTAAGCTTTAGATCTAGTCTTGTCATTCCTAAATTATCCGTTTTTCTTTCTGCTTCGCTAAGTGAATACGTCAAACCTGATCCTCACCATCCTCCACTTCATTTTTCTATTTTCTTGCCTTGTAAAACTGTTCTGAACAAAGTCTTTTCTCCTCGCTTTAATTTCGTGAGAGCTGAATATAGTCAAATGTAGGCTGAAATAAACTCCATCAATTGGTTTTCCTTTTTATGTAATTTAAATATTAATGATGCCGTACAAAAATTTTATAGCTTCCTTGAATCTGATCTCACAACATACGCCTGTCTGCCTTCGAAAGAGATAAAAAAATACTCCTTGGCTAAATAAAAATATCACCTCCATCTTAAAAGCAAAGAATGCTGCCCGTACTAAGTATCAACTTACTGGCTCTGCAATTCATCTTCTTAGCTATAAAAGTTCACGTAGAGAAGCTAAAAAATTGGTTCATATTGCCCAAAAAAAGTATATTGATTATGTTGAAGAATCAATTAGAACGAATCTGAGCAAACCTTTCTGATCATACATCAATGGGCTTAAAAAACCGGGTGGTTTTCCGTATTTGATGCACTATAATGGATTCTCCTCATCCAATCATCACGATATTTGTGAACTCTTTGCTCAACATTTTTCTTCATTTGTTGGTATACTATCGGTTTGTATTTTGCCGATGTAAGTCCTCTTGACGTAGAGCCATTGCTAAAAGGTCTAGACAATAACATTGCTTGTGGTTCGGATGGAATTCCTAATATTTTCGCCAAATTTTTGTCATCTTCTTTGTGTGCCCCCTTGTCCGTTCTTTTCAATCTTAGTCTTTCTGACAATGAATTTCCTGTTCTTTGGAAAAAGGCTAATGTATTTCCAGTTTATAAATTGGATGATAAGCCTAATATGTCTAATTATTGTCCTATCTCCTTGCTTTCGTGTTTTAGTAAGCTTTTTGAAAGAATTGTGTATGATCAGGTTTATCCCTTTTTATTTCCATCCTTTGCTAGTGAACAGCATGGCTTTATCAAAAGTTGGTCAACTCTTACGAACTTGCTTTCATTTTCAAATATTATTGCATCAGCTTTCGATAAACCAAAGCAAGTAGACATTATTTATACAGATTTTTCTATGACTTTCGATTCAGTGGATCGTCTTATACTTATTAAAAACCTAGGTGATCTAAGTGTGGCCTCATCTATTTGTCAATGGTTCCATTCGTACATTGTCAACCGTAATTGCGTAGTCACTGTGAATTCCCAGAGTTCTTCTTCTTCCTTGCCGGGGTCTGGAGTGCCTGAAGGGTCCATTCTCGGCCCATTACTATTCCACGTTTTTATCAATGAACTTCCAACGTTATTCAAATCCTCTTCGACGATTTGAAGATTTTTAGAGTGATTGAGTCCTTTGAAGACTGGTCTGTTTACAAATTTTTCTTATTTTGTTTGGATATGCATTGTTATTTCTTTCATAACTTCTTCGTTTTCTATATTATAACTGGATTTTTCTAATCTGTATATAGAATTCTGTAAATAAATAAATAATTGGCTTTAATTTTTTGAAGACGCAAATAAATCGATTTGTGATGGCTAATCAACTGGTACTTAATATTTTAAGCAGTTCATTTCTAGAGTAAAACTAACTCCAGGTAAATTTCGGTTGCAAAATGTTAAGTACCTGCCAGATTCGCCTGTGCTCATGTTTCTTGTAAATTAAATACGCTGCTCTCATTATTATTTATCCAAATATAATTTTTACTATCAACAGCTTAAATTAGTCACGGTCGCTTGACTATGCGTTTCGCGCAGACAAAGTATCGGATGCCTGCAAAGAGTGGGACAGGCAACGCAGTGACGTTTTCAGCGAAACTAGAGAGCGCTCCCAGAAAACTATTATCGAAGAATGCTTACATCGATTGACAAATATAACCGCGTAGCACATTCTGCTCAGGTAGTCGTAACAGCTAAAAAAGGCATACTGGAGCGCTAGAAGGCATCTAGGGGGAGGGGACTTCTTTTCTAGCAATCCCTTCCGCTCCATACATTCCCGCCAGATAAGGGATTCCTGTACCTTAAAGGTCTGTGCCTAGAAAAACGAGATGTAGCCCAAAGTAATGTGTTAAACAATTCCAGGCTTCGTTCTCAGATTGACGGCGATTTAATGAGTAGTTCAGAAGCATTGCATGTTTCCACATCACACATTCAGGTCGAAAACTGCCTGTCTTGTTTCACGCATCCACCATAAAGATTTGACTCTCCGGTTTTTGAACGTTCGAACTACTTTGAAATAAAAACCAACTGAAGAATCTGTTCTATTATCAACACATTCTACATAAGACACACCCCTTGCATTCACTAAATAAACCAAGGGAAACTTTTGAGTAAGTATCTCAGAATTTCTGCGGATACATCTACGGTGCGATGATCAATGGCGCTCGTATCATTGTATATTTTGATATTTAAGACTGTGCGAGAATGAGTATTGAAGAAAGATTTTTACAGGATTGCCCTTGGTTGGACCCCGAAAAGTTTGACTCTATCTAGAAACTCGAAACATTTCCCACAGAAACCCTGCAAAGTGTTTCTTAACTGCGTAAAATTGAAAGAAGTCGGCTGTTAATAGAGCTGCGACAGTTTGCACAACAATATAGCAACTTCATAGCGGCAGAGTCCACTGAGAACTACGGGGACAAATGCAGTGACGAAGAAGACGATTTGGACACAACCGAAGAAGCGGAAAAAATGCTGACATTTACTGCTCTAAAAATAGACAATGTTTTCAGTGTTTGACATGTACTTATTCTGTTCTGTTTGAACTTGCTCAGTCTGGACTGTTTAACTGTATATTGCATATAAATTTTTTCTTACCATACCTTGTACCCGAGTCAAACATGAACGAGTTTTTTCTAAACTTAAAATAGTCAAAAATTGACTGCGGTCCTCTTTAGGTTAAGACCTTATGTCCAGTCTGCTTTTTGTGAATGTGGAGAGGGACTTATATTATGATTTGGACAAAAAAAACAGATGAAATAGCTTTTACAAAGAAGCTGTTATTTTAGGGCTAATGGAGTTCTCAGTTAAGCCCCTTTTATTCTAGAATAACAACACTGTCAACTAAGTGCAACTTAAATACGCAGGATTTTTAAAAAATTGTTAATACTCCCTAAATCTGTTTCTCATCACTTTTCGACATCATTCATTAATACTTTAGTGTGCATAAAATATGGTGCTTTATTTTGAACTTCGTTCTAATTATTAGCAGTTCTACAGCATATATTTTGTAGTGTTGTGGTACATATTCGTATGAAAACCTAGCTGAATTTCTTCTTCTTTATAAGTGCCAAAATAGCGTAAAAATGCGTTTTCAAACACCTAATTTTCAAACATTTTCCATACTCCCAGAGCCCCAAATGGTTTCACTCCGGGCCTGGTGCATCGGATGGTGCAGGAAAAGGGAAATGTACGAAAAAACTTGTGGTACGAAAAATTTGAAGAAAATCATGGAGGTAGTTTTCTATGAATACAGCAACAATTATCTTTGAAGTCATAATTTACTCAAATTTTTTGATAATAGAAGGCTATATAGATTGTACATTTTCTCCAAAAAAACCGTATGGCACTAATTTTATTCTAATTTTTCAGCCTACACTAGCATTTTGAAAGCAAGCTGCTTCCTTCTTCAGTGATACACTATATTTTTCTGCGTGGATTCTGCCTGCCAATTTTATTAATCTGCTGTAGTTGTTGTCTAAGTCTGTGTTGTCTGCTGCTTTCTAGTATCGTTGATATCCAAAAACTTTCCACTGAATTCAATTTTTTCCAATCATGGACACACTCCAAAATCTGCACCTTGTCCCAGAATATCTCGTGGGTGCTTTCTACGATGTGCCTGGCTACCATTGATCGTGTCTCCGTTTTTATTTGTCTCACTGCTAATTCCGGTTCTCTGATGTGCTCCTGAACTCTCGTTTTAACCAGTCTTTTAGTCTGTCCAACGTACACTATCTGACACTCGGGACAAGTTATTTTGTAAGCCCCACTCTTTTCGTTCGTTCCCTTTGGGTCCTTCCTAGATCCTAGTTTATGAGACATTTTGTATTCTCTGGACGATGGTGCTACAGTAGCCTTCGATTTTTCCAACAGCCGCTCTAGTTTTTTGTAACACGTAGAGTAGGTCAATTTTATTCTTGTCGTTGCTAATTGTCGATTATCATAAAATGTGGTGTATCGCTTTTTGTGTTGATTTTCTTCCATTCGGTGCATTCTTTTTTGGATCGATTCTCTGGTGGACTGTTAGGAGTCTATTTATCATGGAGTTAAAGACCGCCATTTTGTGACAATATGGATGATTCGATGTGCTGGGGATTGTCCTTTGGGTGTGAGTAATTTTTCGGTGAATGTCAAACTCAAGAGCACCGTTGGTCCTGATAACCTTTAAATCCAAGAACGGTAAAACCCCATTAGTTTCATTCTCCATTATAAAAACAATATTCCCGTGGATTTTGTTGATATTCTCCAGTAGCTCATCTGCATCGTTCTCCTTGACAACAACAACATGACTGGCTCGACTCAACGATACGACAGTCTTTCCACAATCTAATATATCACAAGTAGAATTTTAAACATACTGTTATATCAATTTTCGACTGAACTACCTTTTTGGAGAAAGTAAGATTGGTAGTGAGGGCTTGGGCATAGGCAAGAAATGTGTTGTCTAGCTTGCCGTCATTCTATATGTTAGGCAGTGGTCGATGGTGGTTCGTAATGACGGGACTCTGTTAATTTGTAATGAATCCCAGTTGTCGGTGGATGATTGATGATCACAAGGGAATACATGATGGTCCAACGGTAGCCGCGCTTGGTTCTAAAACTGATTTCGCACATTTGCTGATTCCGCTGATTGAAGTGGCGGTGGCGGATGATCGTCAGTGGGCGGTTGATGATGATGAGCGAACGCATGATGGCAGCCGTCCCTAATTCTAATAATGACTCCTCCGATAGTGCATACATGGCAGTAGCGGCGAATGATCGTCAGTGGCCAGATGATGATCAGAAATTAAAAATCTATTGCAGACGATTTGAAAATTTAACTGAAACGAATTTAGGTATGTAATGGGAAACTAGCAGAGGTGGGAAGTTGGAGTGCGTTGCCTAGCATATCATCTTTCCATATGGTTGGTGGTGGTGGAGGGTAGCAAACCGATGGTTTATTATAGCGGACGCATGCTTGGACGAACGCCAGTTCTCTTCTGTGCTTGTATTTGATACGGTCGGATGGAATACGGTAATATAAAGTTCGAATTTCCAATAAAGTTATTGCTAGCTTACTCTCTGCAATTAAATACCAAAACCTTGTAGGAAAATTGAGCTGATGCGAAGCATCGCTGCATGCCAATCGAGACAAATAGATAAATGAAGCCGCATTTCATATGTCATTGGGCTATTTTTTCTTCACAAGATCTGCAATTCGCTCAAGAGAAATATATGATTGAAAACATTGGTTAAAACCCTTATCTCGTAGGACCTTGCTCCTATTTAAATGATCAGCTCAGAAAAAGCCCAAGAGGCTTTATGTATGAAAATTAATGCTTTTGCGCTTAACGATATAACGTGATTATTATAGGAGTATGTAGAAAAATGGTTATAATACTCTTTCAAAGCAGATACCTTTGCTTGGCAAACAGTGTATCTAACGAAGGAAGTGTGGAACTTATCTAAATTCCAACTGACTACTTCCCACTCTACTTCAGTGTTCAATTTTCAAGAACAGAGCGTCAAACATTCTATTATTTGCTCAATCAATGTCATCTCCATGATCTCAATAACAGCAAAAGTTCAACAAAGATCATTTGGCGCTTTCTCAACAAACTTGAATCCTAAAGTAAATTCCCTCGACCGCATTCCCATGCAAAAACCCAAAGTGCACCAAAAACAAAATTTCTTAAACATTCTTACACAAACTCACATAAGTACATACATATACATGCATTACCAACCGAAACATGCTATGGGAATCAACTAGCATGTTCTCTTTTTCCACATTTCAACATTTCTAGGGTCAACTATTACTCAAAACAAAGTGAAAAAAAATCAAATAACAAATGAAACAACATAATGAACAGAAAGTAACTCAAAAATCGCAACATATCATTCCTTCCCTCAAACAGTACATAAACCTTCCTCCGAAAATTTTGTCTAAAACACGTTCTTAAACAAGAATCACTCATTTTGAAAAAGTTTTTAAGAATAAAAAACAACCAAAATAAAAACGACAAGTTTTCATACAACAAAACGATATGGCACCGATAAAGCTAACATAAGACGGGAGTTCAACAGCAACACAACAACGGGTTCAAGTTAGTCAAGAAGACATCGCATCGCGTCTTGTCTTGGCTTACTCCGGTTGAATGGTTGCCCTCCTCGAAAATGAAAATTAAATGGAAGAATTCTACCTGATTTTAGATTAATGACTACAAATCTTGAAATGTAGCCCCCGACACATCAAGAGGTCGCAATGAGATGCACGTCAATCAATTTTTTGTCTGGTGGTTGGGTGAAGAGACTGAACCAAAGAAAAAATCCGTTTTGCATAGTTTTGGCCAAATCAAAGATGAATTCGAATTTTGGAAATTCGGCAAAGTTCGGGAGGCATTTGCATTGAAAAACGGCTGAAGAATGGTTAAGCGAACATGTAAAATTTCAACATAATATTGTACATATGTATATTCAAAGAAATTCCAGCTTTCGTTCTTCTTTTGTTTAAGCTTTGGAATCTCTTCTTTTTTACTAAGTTGAAATATTCTAATTTCATTTAAATGTGGTTCAAGATACTTCTACTCACACAACAACATCTAAACATTAATTATAATGCTTAAAACTGCTTCTGAATGGTTTGCTTAGCCAGCTCCACGATATACGAACCACATTTCTTTTGACTCGCTCGAAAAGTGTGAATTTTCGCAAAATTTGTTTCATTTTCGCTACGAATCCCAAAATACCGCAATTATTCACAAACGAGTTACCGAAAGACAATAATTTAACACTAATTCAGAAGCCACTTATTCAAATTTCCATCTGAATATGACTACTCTGCCATTATTTTATTCATCTTCTTCAGCGCTATATTAAATCGTCCGTGTCCCTCTTATTCGGCGCATGGTTAACATTCGAGCAAATTGTCTTGAGGAATCTACACTTCGTCTTAAAGATACAATGATATTAGACAGATACTATACATCTTAGCGAATTTTAAATCAAAGCTAAAATGCGTGCCGGAAAAGAAATAATGAAGTGCCGTTTTTCATATGATACTATGTATTGTAAATATTTTTTTAATTGGTCGTTAACATTCTTTTTGGATTGGAGGATGAAATAGACAGCACAAATGAATGGCGGATTGAAATGAACGAGTGGTTTGTTAAGACGACTCTTCACATAATTTTATATGCGATGCCAAAATATGTACATGTGTGCGATGACGTATACAATGCGTAAATTTATTGCCTAATGAGGAATCTTCTGGGCTTGGCAATTAAAGACAAAATATGATAAAAATTACCATACTCCACACAATGAGAAGAAAAGGCGGTTTCGAAAAAGATGCTATAATGATCAGTTGGATCAAAAATATTGTAAAAACTATCAACGGTTTGTTGACACCCTTGGAAAATGAGAGGGGTTGAGCTCGAACTGCTTCGCGTTCATTGGTGCTGGGTATCTAAAAAAAAGTTTATACTTGATATATCAATAGAAATGTCAGTTAGACAAAAGTTTGCTCCTGTCAGAAGGATTTTGTATTCAATTTTTGAGTTGCAGACATAAGTAAATGGTGGTTCATAACAAGTGTATACATTTTCGTCGAAAAACAACATAGTTTTTGTGAAGATTGAGCTGTAATGTTTATTTATTATGAAAACTTGGTCCCTTACAATTAAATATGAAACATTACTTTGGGCATATGTGCACCTCGTACTGCTTTACAGACTATCAAACGATGATTGTAATTTTCGATGACATTTTTACACATTTCCGGCGTTATTAGGCGTATGTTGGCTCGAATATTGTTTTTTAATGCGTCAGTAGTCTGGAGAGCATCAGGTAAACACGATCCTTCAGGAATCTCCAAAGGAAGAAGTCACAAGGAGTCAAATCACACGATCTCGCCGGCCAGTTTATGGGTCCATTTCGTGAAATTATTCGATTCACGTAGAGCGCGAAATGTTTGCACTGGCGATTCGTTATTTTTGTAAAAAGTTTTAACAATAATAAAACGTTCGGCTGATGTGTATGATGCCATGGTTAGAATTGTAAAAGACCAAACTATTATAATCTGTAAATATATGGACCTGAAGTTGGTGATAAATAAGAGTTAAGGCCCATTCACGTGTGTACACTTGTTATGAATCACCCTTTATATAATTAATAAACTCAAGAAAAAATTTCAATGACACGCGTATTCAACCCTTGGTCTCAAAGAAAACCCATTCTTACTCCAATTTAAATAGCCACAATTTTTTGCCATATAAGACCATTAACTTAATGCAATCTTAAAGATATTTATGTTATTTCTGGTAACTTTGAGAAGGTCCAATCAAAAATGTTGTGTCTGGATCAATGCAAAGCCCATATAGTAGGAAAATCCTGTGTTGTTGTCCTAATCGGAGAAATTTCAAACAGCTATAACCTCAGTTCAAAATGATTCAATTTCTATAAAACTCACCAAATATAAGGACCCTGTAAAGAACTACTTAAATAAGGTTATCTTACAGCTAACCATACGATTTCATTATCGAAAATGTAAAATCTATAAATCCTACCATTATTAACAAAGCTGAGAGAATTTCGACAATTTTTAAGATTTTACAGATCACAGGTCTCAAATTGCGAGGGAACTATACTTTTTTTTACATTTCCCCTCCCCTTTACCCTTCAGAGCAAAAAATACAAGCTTAGGATTTTTTTTTAGAAAGTTCTCATCAAGACTTTTCAAATGATACCCCTTATTACTACCTTTGGTAACGAAAATTGTTAAGGGTCCCTTTCCATGAATGAGGAAACCCCTTAGGAACCTTCGAAATTTTTTTTCTATCCAAACTTGCTAAAGGCCACATACATACATTCAACTACCAAGTTTGGTCCATACCTCGTAAAAAATATTTAAAAAATCGAGGCAGGTCGATCTCCTTATTTTGAGTCTGATTTTATTTTGAAGCTCTCGGTTGGTTCGCTGTTTGCCGTAATCTGGGACTCTGTGTTTAGTAAGGTTGGGTTAATACCGATATTTTGAAATATTATCTAATACTAATACAGGGTTATTCATTTCATGGTTGGGAAAGTATGACCCTGCCATTTGACATCTGTCAGAATTAAATGTCACCAAAAGCGTGTTTCTTTTAGTTAAAAGTTTGCCATTTAGAAATATGGATCGTTTAATAGTCGAAGAATGCGTTTAAATTATTAAATTTTATTTTAAAAATGGTGATTCTGCTGTATCAACATTTAGGGCTTTACGAGCCGATTACGGTCGACATAATCGACCTACACAGCAAACAATTTCGAACACAGTGAGAAAATTTGAAGAAACTAGATCGATTATTGATATTGCAAGGCCTGTGCATCATCGCAACATTCGTTCTGCTGAAAATATCGCTGTCGTTGCTCAAAGTGTGGAGGAAGATCCGATTTTGTCGATTCCTCGACGCGTTCAACATTTGGGCTTGTCTTACGGCTCATTGTGGCGTATTTTGCATTTGAATTTGCATCTCCAGCCGTACAAAATCAAACTCACTCAAGAACTTAAGCCTCAAGACCATACACAATGCAGAATGTTTGCGAATTGGGTGATTGAACAACAAGGCATTGATAACGATCATTCGAACGAAATTGTCTTTAGTGATGAGGCTCATTTTTCGCTCAGTGGTTACGTAAATAAACAGAATTGCCGCATATGGGGCTCTCAAAATCCTCAGGTGATCGCAGAAAGGCCTTTGCATCCGGAAAAAGTGACCGTTTGGTGACCATTATGGTCTGGTGGTGTTATTGGTCCGTATTTTTTGAAAACGATCAAGGCAGAGCCATTACAGTCAATTCTGACCGCTATGGACGGATGTTAACCGATTATTTTTGGAGAGAAATTGAAGATTATGATCTGAAAAACATGTAGTTCCAACAGGACGGAGCCACAAGGGACCCAACACAGGCTAATCGAGCACTTTTGCAAGAGAAATTTCCAGGACGCGTAATTTCGAGATTGAGTGATGTCAATTGGCCGGTAAGATCCTGTGACCTAACACCTTTGGAGTTCTTTTTATGGGGCTATGCGAAAGATCGTGTTTACGGGAACAATCCTCAAAGTCTTGAGCAATTGAAAACCAACATTCGTGAAGTTATGGCCGAGATATTGCCGGAAATGTGCCGAAAAGTCATTGAAAATTACTTCAAAAGGATTGAGGCCTGTAAGAGGTCCCGTGGAGGACATTTGAATGATGTTGTGTTTCACGTATAATGGCAAGGTTCAGTCTTTATATTGAATAAAAACACTTTGTTTCTATCTGAATATTTTATGTGTTTTGTTAAGCTTTACTTTCCCAAGCGTAAAATGGATCACCCCTTATAATATTTAAACTAATATTTTTTAGCACTAATATATGTGTTTTATATCTGTAGACTGAGGGAAAAACTGATATTCGTATCGGACATTGAGCATACTAAGAACATAAAAAACAAAATTTTAAATAAACGGAATTCAATGTAACCCTTCTTACCTTTGTTGAGTTATTCACTAGTCCTGAAAAAAGGCTATTATGAGCTTTGTTTAAAGCACGTTGCCTGTCGTTGTATAGGGTGATTCATAACAAGTGTACACATTTTTGTCGAAAAAAAAAATATAGTTTTTGTGAAGATTGAGCTGTAATGTTTATTTATTATGAAATTACAATTAAATATGAAACATTACTTCGGGCACATGTGCACCTCGTGCTGCTTTACGGACTCAAACGATGATTGTAATTTTTGATGACATTTTCGCACATTTCCGGCGTTATTAGGCGTATGTTGGCTCGAATATTGTTTTTTAATGCTTCAGTAGTCTGGGGAGCATCAGCGTAATCACAATCCTTCAGAAATCCCCAAAGGAAGAAGTCACAAGGAGTAAAATCACACGATCTCGCCGGCCAAATTATGGGTCCATTTCGTGAAATTATTCGATTTCCAAAATTGGTCTTCAATAAGTCAATGTCTGTAAAGCAGCACGAGGTGCACATATGCCCGAAGTAATGTTTTATATTTAAATTTAAGGGACAAAATTTTCATAATAAATAAACATTACAGCTCAATCTTCACAAAAACCATGTTCTTTTTTCGACAAAAATGTGTACACTTGTTATGAATCACCCTTTAGTTCAGTTCAATGCTTGTAGTTGTAGTTCAGTCAAATTTACTTCTACTTTGCAGTGATCTCCTTTTTTGTAGACGTAGAATATATAAGCATCTGCCACTACATTTTTGACTTCCTATTCAATATCTCTCAAACATCTCTCTTTAACATATAGTACATCACACGTTTCAGAAGATTAAAATTATATTCCTACACGCTTTAAAAATTTTAAATTATATTACAAAGATTTACAGAATGTATTTTTTATGAATTTGAATCATTGCTTATTTTAATTTACATTGAGAAACATAGTTTTCATAACTTTATAGAGTGAGAGTCGGCTTCGTCTTTCTGATATTAGTTGTCCAGACTTAGAAAATACACGTTCACAAGGAACATATGTAGCCATCACACAATAATGTTGCTGGAATACTCTGGATAAATGAGGATATGTGTGCTGATGTTTTTCCCAGCATTTATTGGGGTTATATTCCCTCTTTAATAATTCATCTGTCTAATATCTCTGGTTCTCCACAATTGCTATTGCTGTGGGAGACCGGTGTGGCTGCACTTTGTTGATAACTTTATCCACCTCATCCCAAATTGAATCGTACTTAAATACGTTGAATTCTCCAGATGACTCAACTGGTTCTGAAGCAGGCGTTGTTGTTGAAGTTGAGGCAACAGGTTCTACTGTACATGTTCGCGTTTCAGTGGTCATCAATAAATTTACCTCTGCGGTTTTAAAATCACTTACTTTGCGCTTAGCTGCATCAGCTGCACACTTACTTCTGAAAAAATAGGTTTTGAAGCGTGGATCTAGCATCGTGCAGACTGCGAAAAAAAAATTGTAAACGAACTACGCACTAGATTTTTTAATATAGAATCCAACGAAATACGTTTTTCAGCATCAATTTGGACGATTCTGTTTAATGTTTCATCTAATAAAACTTTATTTTCATAGACATTCAACAATATTTTATTGAATACTATGACCAAGCTTCCGGTTAAATATTTTTCTCCCCTGATCTGCACAGTCACTTCTTTGAGTAGTCTCAAAACACTGCAAAGGTCTTTGCACAGTTACCAATCGTCTGACGTTACGCTGCTTTTGATACTAGTGTTCAAAATTACAAGCGTGCAATTCATCTTTGAGTCGATCAGTAGCCCCAGGTACTTCACCGATGGCTTCAGTTCGATTTGTATGCCTCCAATACTGATCATCCTTACTCTAGGGATTCTCTTTTTATGTCAAGATGACCACTTCGGCTTTCTCCAGTGCTAAACTGAACCCGCGAGCATTCATCCAGTCTCTCACTCGGCACATTAGCATACCTAGACTAAGTTGCGCTTGTTCAATGATGCGTCCAGTAACCAGAGCAGCAAAATCATCCGCACAACCGATCAGACGCGACTCATCGGGCATCTTCAGTCCCAGCAGCCTGTCGTAAGATGCGTTCCACAGGTTCGGAGCAAGGATAGATCCCGCGAGACTATGTGTTTTTAATCAATTTGCGAAGGCAGGCCCGGACCAAGGATGGATCCCTGGGCAACATCCGATATAGCAGCCATCCTTCGTTGGCCCTGTGTAGCGTCGTAGAGTAGGCTTCGGTCCTTGAGGTAGTGCCTCAAAAGCCGCATTAGATATTCTGAGCTTGAAAAGGGTTTTCCAGCGTATCCAGAATATCCACCCATCTAGCGGAGTTGAAGGCGTTCCTGATGTCGAGTGTCACCAACAGGATGATCCGTTGCTTCGTGTGACTATGTGCCTCTGCCTTTTGGATCGCGCTCACCTCCTCTGCAATCGCATCAATAGAAGAACGTCCTGCTCTAAAGCTATACTGCCGAGGAGATAGGTCCCCAGCAGCATGAATCGCGTCAGTGAGTCTTCCCTTGATGAGTTTCTCTAGCACTATCCCATGCATAACGGGCGGTATGCAGACGGCGATTCGGGATTTCCCTTCCCCGTGCTGATCAGCACAAGCCTCGCCACCTTCCATCGTATCGGGAAAGCTCCGTCCCATAGGCAAGCGTTGAATGTGTTGTGTAGCAAGTCAGGACAATTGTGATAGATGAGCCGCAACATCTCAGCCGGAACGCCATCTGGACCTGGAGCCTTCCTGGCTTTCAGTGAAAGGACTGCCTCCTCCAGTTCTGGCTGTGTGAAGAGCTGACACTCGACTGCTGTTTCACCATGGATAGCGTCAATATGGACGGGATGGGCGGGGAAGAGTCCCTGCACTATCTCGTCCATCTTTTCCGGATCATATATGCAAAGTTTCCATAGGGCGCCAAGCTTCCGTATAACTAGCTTGTAGCCAAGGCCCCACGGACTCTTGTTCACATTGTCCACTAAGTCTTGCCAGCAGCGAGCCTTGCTATAGTTAATCAACTTGCGAAGGCATTTCCTGGCCGACTTATATGCTGCCACCCGGTTGCATACCTCGTCATGGTTCCGCGCCCGTTGAGCCTCACGTCGAAGCTTGTGACACTCCCTTCGCTTTTCAGCAATTTCAGTTGACCACCAGTACACACGGGGTTTGCCATGCCGGGGTTTTCGACGGGGCATACAAGCGCAGCACGCACTCGTAATGGTGCTCGTAGTAGAGTTCACAACGTCTTGAGCTGCCACTTCTTCCGTCCCCTCCGAAGCTCCCTCCAGCAGCTCACCAGCTGTGAGCCCCTCGACAAACCTCTCGACGTCCATCCTTCCGATGTTCCATCCAGTTGTAGAAAGCCGAGAGCACGGACGTCGGGAGATCACTGATCTTAAGCAGAATGCACTGATGATCACTGGCTGAATATTCCTCTAATACTCTCCAACTGTGTATCCTCCGCACTAAGAACTCCGAGGTGAATGTCATGTCCGGTATGGTTCCTTCACAGCCAATACCGTGGAAAATTGGCGTATTTTTGGTGTTTAGTACGACGAGCGCCGTCGTGGCTGCCACGGATCTGTTTGAGGCATGCCCCATTCGATTGCTTTAGCGTTGAAGAGTCCCCCAACGAGCACATTTCCAGCTGCGTTCGAGACAGCGCCCTCCAAAGCCTGAAGCTTGGCTTGGAAAGATGATGAGTACGGTGGATGGGGCAGCAATTCGTAGCACAATTCGACTAATTTGGTCATGGCTACGGTGGAAGTGTGAGCCGGCACGTTGTCGTGGTGGAACAGCACTTTTTTCTTCGCCAAGTGTGGCCGCTTTTTCTTCAATTCGACGTCAAATCAGCCCAATAAGTCTGCATAGTAGCGCCCTGTGATTGATTTACCCTTTTCGAGGTAATCGATGTGGATCACACCTTGTGAATCCCAGAAAACGGTGGCCATCACCTTTCCGGCCGATCGAACAGTCTTCGCCTGCTTCGGAGCACGTTCACCGCGTGAAGTCTACTTGCGACTGTTCCTTAATCTCTCGTGTGTAGCAGTGAATCCACGTTTCGTCAACGGTCACGAAACGACGCAAGAACTCCACCGGATTGCGCTGAAACAGCGCCAAACACGTCGCCGATGTGGTCTCACGGTTGCGTTTGTTTTCCCGTGTGAGCGAACGCGGTACCCGTCATGCCCACAGCTTTCTCATGCCCAGTTCTTCGTGTAGAATATGATGCACCGTTCCTTCTGCGATGCCCACTGTCTAAGCTATCTCGCGAAACTTCAATCGACAGTCTGGCAACACGAGATCGTGGGTTTTTTAACGTTTTCCTCCGTAGCAGCAGTTTTCGGGGCACCTGGGCGTGGCTCATCAAAAACCGACGTGCAGCCACGAATAAACTCGTTGAACCAATTCTTGACGGTCGCCATTGAAGGAGAAGAGTCACCGTACACAGTATCCAAGCGATCTTTGATTTTGCTGCGCGTTTTCCCTTCCAAAAACAAGAATCTAATCACTGAACGATATTGTTCTTTTTCCATTTTTGTACAACCGACCGACACGCTCGCTTCCAAAGGCTATCAAAACAAAACTAAGGAAGGGAATTGACTGAAACTTTGACAATAGGCTACTAGAAGAATGTGCTGCACAATGGTATCATAAGAACGCAGAAACAACTTAAAACGCGATGAAAACGGGAAATGATTAATTTCGCAGGTTTCTTCCTTAGCAGTTGGCTTTACTCTTTCGATTTGTAATATGTTTTTCTTTTCTTCTTTAATTATGTCTAATTTTTATTTCTGTTTTGCATAATTTATGTAAACACGTTAATGCAATGTTATTAAATCAGTACTACATCACTTTGTCGCCGAAATGGCAACGCCAGCACCCGTATTTGCAGCAATTCCTTGCTGCTGATTAGCTAGAGTCGATCCTCCGCTGCCGATGCCTCCACCAATGCTGGGATTGTTGGTAGAAGATGAAGTTGACGTAATAGTCGATATTTGAATTGGGTTCTGTCCTGCATTATTTTGTTGATGAAGCGGATTGTAGTGTTGCGACGAATTTAATGTTTGTTGCTGTGAACCAGACAATGCACTATTTGATGAATCTTGCCGCGATCGGTTGTTTCCGCTACGACTAATTTCCAATTTATGTAGCTTTTTCCATAATTCTTCACGATCCCGTTCACGCTTTTTCTCTTTTTGTCGTTCGGCTTTATAACTGGCTGTTAATTCATCAAATAGTTTCGAATTCATCTCCATAAACGTTTTTAGAACATTATAGACAAGCGCAACTATTGTTTGGTTCCAGTGCTCTTTACTTATTCGATATACAGCAGGAAACATGATTGGCATAATAACAGCGTTATTCTCTTCTATAAGTGACATGGCATATTCATTATTCCATAGATATAAGGCTCGCTCGGCGACCTGAAAATGAGGACTTGATACACATTTGGCTATAACATCTAATATTTCTTCAATTCTCCTAAGAACATCACTTCCTTCTGCGAACATTTTTTTTTTTTTTTTGGCCAGAATTTCAATACACCACGAACTACCGGTTCTGTTAATGTTGCATCCTTTTCAAGAAACTGTACGATGCAATATGCAAGTTGAGCATGATAAAATGACAAACATTTCACTTTGTGCAAGGGCAACAGAACTTTCACTAAAAACTGTTTATGTTCAGCTTTCAATGGTAACGCAAAGCCGTTGATTATGCTTCCCAAAATTTCCAGTAGTTCGCCAACACCGTTAAAAATGTTCGGTTTCGTATATAAAGCGCAAAAATATGTTGTTAATTTGTTTTCGTATAAAAGCACGTAGTCCTAAAAATTTGCCATAAATCCTGTGCAAAATTGTTTTAAGAAAATCTCTTTCTCGTGGATCTTCCGAATCAAATAGTTCTAATAACTGTAACACGAATTTTTGGTCAATAACTCGTTTTCCAATTGTTGCTTGAAAATCCTGTGATTCCAAAAATCTCAGGAATACTTCGTAGACTAATTGTAGGTGTGGCCATGACGCTTCTAGAGTCGGATCATCTTCTTCAGGATCGAAATCAGGGTTTTCATTTGGAGGCAGTGTACGAAATAAATTGCAAGATATCATTGTTTTAATTTACATTAAATGGCGCTGAATACTTCCGACTAAACATACTTACTATTGGAGGAAAAGCTGGTTGCGATTGTGAAGATAATTCCGCCTGTGGCTCAACATTAACATAGTTTCGCATTGAGTTCTGCGAATTCGTTATGTTTTGTTTGCTGGCGGCATCCAAACTTTCAAATTTGGATTTGCACAGATTTAATGTTGCACGAATATCGTCCAGAGCTGTGTTGTTTGTTTATTGAACATACGCATCGCATCCTCAATGGCGGTGGGAACAGTTCTTGTGGTTGCTGCGCTGCCATTTTGAGCCATAGCTCCTCGATTACTACAAACTCTTTTGTAATAGCAGCGCCATCGGGCGGTGAGACTAAGTACTTGTTGTATGACCCTCGTAGCTGCGTTTTTTCCGAGGAATTTCTTTACTGCGTTGCAGAATGCTTCCCTATTCTCGGCTTCCGCTACAAATTCGACCAGCATGTGTCCCGACCGCGTTAGTTGTACTACTTCAATGGCAGTGTTGGTGTCTTCGGGCCATACATTTCTCTTGATTTCCCGCAGCACCTCCGCGTAGGATCGACCATCATGGGGTTTCACGAGCAGTGCCTGCTGCCGGGGTCTTCGTCGGGGCTTCTTTCTCTCCTGTTTCGCATCGGGTCTTTTTTCTTGTTGGGTGTCCGTGCGAACTTTACTTTCTGGCACTTTTTGAAGGAGTTTCTTATCGGCTTTCTTCGCTCCTTTTGTAAGCACTGTCTGGAATCCCTGATCTGGTGTTCCGCACCCATCAAGTGCCTCTTCCTTCCTTCTTTTATCCCGATCTCCTTTGATTGGGCTAGACGCCATTCTTTTATTGATTTTTGATTTAGGAGCTATCTGCACGTGCCCTCTAGATTTCGCCTCCAGCGCTTCTTTAGCCTTTTGCTCTTCTTCGGCCTTTAACCAGCTCCTCCGATAATGCCCTAAGAGGTCTACGAACTCCTCTAGTTCAATCTTTACTGCTTTAGTGATTTTTGGCGAGTCGCATGCTCTGTAACTACGACCGTTTCTGAGGAACTTGCTGTACCGCACGGGCAGACAGACAAATAGGGTCAAACCAGTAGGTCATCGTAAAATTCATTTTGCAAAGCCACAAAAACGCGTTTTTCCATATTCGATAGTCAGCGTTTGGATCGATGATATATAAGTATACGGTTAACCTACCTTTGTGTGGTAGTGGTTTAATTTTTATACGATGGTCTTGCACAAAGATCAATGAGTTATAAAAAAACAGAACCCTGCTGACTAGCTTCGCTTTGCGGCCGTGTATGCGTGTTCCGGGATCCTGTGGATCTGATTGTTTGCTGCGTCACGAAGCTGCACTACAATATATTTATCACGCGTATTCTACTGTACGAGACATTCTGATCAATTTTCGTCTTGCCAAGGTTAGTGGACACGGAGGCTTAAAACGAATGCAAGCATTGCGAATGAAGCATCCTTTACTTTCCCCGAAGAAAGCCGTTGCATTACAAACCTAAACATGCTAAAGTGTCTGAAGTGAACAACTCATTCCAGCCTTAATGATCAAAATTCGCCGGCTCTAGTTGACTTTAACATAGTAAAACAACAAAGTAAAAAGATGTATAACTTGAATATCCTTAAGAATTTGTTCATTGAAGTATATTGGTAATGGGAAAATAAAATGGTGGCCGCTTTAAATGGGAATATTGAGTGAATTTTGTGGTATTTTTCTCTAACCTGAGAATGACCACAAACTGTTGATTGAATTTATTCGCAATTGTATGTATTTCATTGGTTGGATACAAAACCCCTCGGTAAGAAGCATTTTACGGCCTACCCAAGTTGTTTATACATCTTTCATTGTGAAAAGGTTAATGCAATTCACTCTCTCTACTTACTATGCAAAACTTATAAGAAGGAAACGCAATAATGCACTCATTTTCTTCAACGGGTTTACAGAAAATTAACACATTAAACTTGAACCTTGCAGAATTACTTCTCAAGATTTTTATTTTACTTCACTCTTTAGTACATTATGTTTCCTTGGTATCACTTTAATATTTTCCAGTTTTCTTATTTTAATATTTTCATTTTTCATTAACATTTCTTCGAGTGATTTAACACGCGTTAATGGACTTCCAAGTGTATGTGTACAAACATAATTTGATCTCAAAGTCATCCGCAGACTACTCATCCAAACACTCTTCCTACATGGAGCGGCCTAGAAATTAAAAAGAAAAAATCTGTCCAAACTCCACAAAAAAAGAAAGAAATCTTAAAAACTAGGCAGTTAAAAAGACACTTAAATGGATGCACTTTTGTATTAAAACACATCACTTGAAAAGCGCTCGTGTAAACAAACATACGCGCTCGTCGCGGACGACTCAATGGAAAAAGTCATCAAGTGGTTGGTGGAAAACAAAGAAATAGGAGAAAAAGTAGTCAATTTCTAACTAAGATCGCGTCAAGTAGTTGAGCGCCCAGTCCGACCCGCGAGAAGAAATTCAGAAGAAATCGCGCGCGTCGTCTTTGCAGTCGTCATTAACAGACAGACAGAGGCTTCAGTTTTTGGCTGGTTGGTACTCAATGCTCGTGAATGATGGCGTTGATGATGATGACGATGATGAAGATTTTCTTTGCGTTTATGCAGGACAAATGACCGTTTTGGTGGAGCCTGGAGGTTCTTGCGCGGACCCATGTCAAGAGACCTCTTGAACTTTGAGCACTTCTTGATGTGTAAATCAACTTGTTGGAGAAATCACTTGATCACTTGTAGATTTCCCCGTTTGGTTTTTACGAGTATGCGCTTTGTTTTTCGGTTGTCTTATGTTTTGTTTTTGTTTAAATTATTTCTTAATGCTCTGCTTCATTTCGTTTTAGTAGTGATTAAAATAATTCGTTGACGGCAAATGGGTTAGTGTTGTCGTGTGGCGAATGCGAGCAGCGCTTTCTCATTGTTAATTCAAGATTTCACTTGATCCTTGAGTTTGTTTTCTTAATTGAAGAAAATTTAGGCCGGAAGTCATCCAAATGACCGGGAAATCATCCATAAATGTTGAATTTGAACTAAATTTTAAGCTTTAATTTAAATGGTAACTCTTTCCGACCACTTTCTTACCAGTAAACTTCTTTAAAACCATTTTTTTGTAACTCTTGTCACTTTGCAGACATCGACGAATGTGCCGGAGGTCCATGTGAACACGGAGGCACCTGCATCGATTTGATCGGTGGCTTTCGATGTGAATGCCCACCTGAATGGACCGGAGATGTGTGTCAACTTGATGTCGATGAATGCGACTCGAATCCAGCCTCGAGTTTGGGGCCATGCATTAACGCCCAAGCCTGTCATAATACGCCCGGAGCGTTCTCATGCGAATGCTTGGAGGGTTGGGGCGGACCCACTTGCGCCAAGGACTTGGACGATTGTGTGGGACAGTGCAAAAATGGTGCGACATGCATTGATTTGGTGAATGATTACCATTGTGCTTGCGCGACGGGATTTACAGGTAATTATTGCGGTGTACTGTTTTGCGTCTTATTTTGTCCTTCTTTCTCAAGCACATTTTTGGTTAAGTATTCATCTTGGATGATGATGATGATGGAGATGATAATTTAGCAGCGAGTCAATTTTTATGGTCTTTATTTTGTTTTATTGTTCAGGTCGCGATTGTGAGACTGACATCGATGAATGCGCTAATTCGCCGTGTCGAAATGGTGGCGAGTGTGTGGACTTAATCGGAAATTTTAAATGCATTTGCCCGGTTGGATATTCTGGAACGCTATGCGAAGTAAGTAGTTTAAATATCAGATATTACATAGAATAGAAAGATATCGCTCATGATTAGAATATTATTTCAATATTTTCATAAGAAGGTTAACAAACTGATAGGATTATCGCCAAAAACAGCATAACACATTGCCTCACCGGCAAACAAAATGACTCAAATATTTCTTAGCAAACATGTCTGTCAGCGTTTGAGTGATTGCATCTAAAAGCATCAATTTTTCTATTACTTCATTCTAAACAAACAATAGACAAATGGTAATGGTTGTATCCAAATTGAAATTACTCTCTCAAGTACGATTTGAAACAGTAAAATACGACACATGCGTAGGAGTCTTGTAAAAGTGCTAATTGATGAACTAAGAAGGGTCGGAATCAAGCCGACAATGTCAGATTTTTGAGTTAAAAACATCTCCGACTAGTGTATAAGCACAGTTGACTGCAAACATAATAAGTTGCTGCAGACCCACAAGCACATACGATAAAAGTTATTTTTTTCTTTTAAGTCTTAGTGTGGATGTTTTCACCTGAGGATGGTAAAGATTGCATTGGATGATGTCTAACTTTTTCATGATGACATCTCTTAAACTTTCCTACGTTGACTCTTTTAATCTTGTTTTGTGTATGTACGAGGGTATGTAGGTGGGCACGTTCTCTGCACGTTTCATTTATCACGACAAACAATTAAATTTTGTGTTTATAGTTTCCCGAACGCTTTAAAAGATTTATTGTGTAGTTTCCGCTGTATTTGAATGAATCGACGCTCATTATTTGACTAACATATTTAGCATCCTTATATTCCTGAAAATAAATAAAAGACCTTTAAAATAGTTTCGTTAAGGTAATTTATCTTGTTTTAAGATAAAAATGCTTTTAGAAACAAATGGAACCAACTTGAATATGTCCTAAAAAGGACAAAATAAAATTTAAAGAAGTGGTGCCAAATCGGCGGTTATCGTGTTTTTAACTTGATTATGCTGAAAGAGGAAAAATGTTTGGTATCGCCTCCATGAATTTTATTTCATTTATTTCAAAAAATCGACTTACAGACCAGTAGTCCAATTACAAGTCAATCAATAGATGAATACAAATACACGGATTCCAAATATGGAAGAAATTAAAGAAAAAGTTCGTCTGGACTCGAGGGTAGGAAGGTTCAAAATATATAGTCGGTCATTGTCAGGGGCGGACTTTGGAAACAGGATAATTGTTGAGGAAAAACAATTAACTAACGCGCATCGTTTGTAATAATCAATTTATTGTGTTCAAAATACAATGACTCGGTTGATGGTTTGGATGCGACTGACCCTTCTCAATTACTTCCGTGTCCGGTGCTCTTCAATTGATGTTGCCATGACGCTCGATCATCCTGACATTGAATCGTCTCGATTCATTATTCCGTGTCTGAATCCACAGCATCATCGTAAAAATCGAGTTCAGGATGCACGGCGATCTACGGTTTCAACTTTTCGCTCGTATACGAGTACACTGAACAGAATTTCCGTTGGTTGGGACGTGTGATTTCCACGGCCGGAGATATCTGTCATTTTGTAAAACTCTCGAAATGATGTAGGGCCCACGATATTTGGGCTCTAACTTTCGAGGTTCTCCCGGAGCAGCAGGTACGTTCTCTAGAACGATGAGTCTCCTTCCTTGTGTATAAAAGGTATCTTGTATATCGTGTTGAACTTCAATCTCCATTTCTCTCATTCGATGCTAATTCACTCTGCAGCCAATTGTCTTCGGTTAACTATATCGCATTCCGTTGGATCAGAGTCACTTCATCTGATGTAAGAGCTATAACTAGCCGATTCGCGATGAAGTCTCGAAAGCCACTGAAGATTGCGCAATCGGGAATCCCAATCCTTATGATCAGTTGGTACAGTTCTTAGAAATGATAAGATGGACTGATTTGCACGTTTTATTTGGCCTTTCGCTCGAGGTGCTCTGACAGCACCTTAATATGTTGAATCTCATTAGATGCGCAGAATTCAGAAAATTCTCGTGATGTAAAAGTGCCTCGACCGCTAATTATACGCTTAGGTTGACCGAACTACAACTTCAGATCTCTGAATGCGTCGATGACGGGCTTCGATTTCGTAGTTTTGACAGCTCGCAAAATTAAATACTTACTGAACGATTCAGATATTCCAATGATGTGCAAATTACCTCAACGACTGCGTGGCAAAGGTCCCAGGTGATCAACGTGTAACGTTCAGAACCGAATAGGTGTCACCTCATCCGAATAGAGTTGACCCTCCGGTTTGCCTACGATTCCTTTATTATAGCAGCACTCTAAGCATGCTGCGATGTACGACTTGATGTATTTTCGGAGATTGTTGAACCAAAAATCTTGCCGAACTCGATTTATGGTCTTCTCAAGACCAAAGTGGCTCATGTCATCGTGGTACGTGCGGATGAGTTTCCACCTGACTGCAGACGGAACGACGAATTTAAGGTCTTGGTCGATCTTACGATATGACCGACCGGTTTTAAGCTGATAATCTGACTTGATCTGTTTGGATTGAGCCTCTCAGAACTTCGATTAACTCCTTCAACTTCACGTCTTGTTGTTGCAGGAGTACAAGCCAGTCTTCGTTTTCTTCCACTGGCATTATGTTCCCCGATGCTATCTCTGGCTCGTTCGTTTGGAGTCCTGCTTAAAGCATCTGCGTGACTCATGCGTTCAGCCGGTCGATGTATGATGCGGAAATCGTACTCCTGTAGCTTCAGAAACCATCGACCGATGTCGGGTAGCAATGGCTTAGACGTTCTTGTGGTGCTAATTGTGGCGTAATCGGTAATTATCTCGAAATGCTTACCGAGCAAATAAATGCGGAATCTTTCTAACGACTCGACGATAACCAGAACTTCAAGCTCATGACTATGGTAGATTCGCTACACTGGCAGCTGTAGTAGAAAACCGGTCTGAAATGCCACAATCGTCTCGTTGCATGAGGATTTCGGCAAGACTCAGTTTGCTCGCGTCAGTGTGAACTTGACGTTCCTTCGTTGGATCGTATGCACTGAGCACTGGACAGCAGCAAAGTGCTGATTTAAATTATTCGAATGCGTCTCGTTGTTCGATCGACCAACAAAATTGTGAATTGTACTTCTGCTTCAACAAAAGTGTAAGCGGCCTCAATATTACAGAATAATCGCGAATGAATTTGCTGAAAAAACCGCCCAATCCCAGAAATCTTCGAACTTCTGTAACGTTGGTTGGTTCCGGAAACTCTCGAATTGTATTAGTCTTTTCAGCTCCTGGTTTTATTCCGTCCTCATCGACACGATGACCCAAAAGCATGATTTGTTTAGACAAAAACGTACACTTTGTTTGTTCTTCCTTAACATGCGGGTTAATTCTTTCTGTTAAATTTATACGACGAACATTACTGACGGCGGTCGCAGTTTCATTTTTCGGACATCGGTTGGTCGTATGTGATGTCCGTGGACATTTCTCGCATCTTTGCTTCCGTTTCGGTTTTGGACAATATGCCCCACCTCAAGACAATTATAGCATCGGACTCGACGGGATTCCGAATTGCTTGAAGTCGGCTGAGCTCGCACATTTGATGACATAATACCTCACTATATTAGTGGTGGTGGTCCAAAATTTCGTCTTGACTCCGTTCGTGGCTCCGAAATCCGAACGGAACTCGTTTCGAAATTCTTTATCGTGGCTAAAAAATCGTTAATGGTGTCGAAAATTGAGCTCGCGATAGCATTTTGCAAAAATGGATGCCGCAGCCCGTTCCTTATATACCGGATTATAGCGTGATCGCTAAGGTCACCTCGTCTTCCCAATGCTAGCATAGTATAGAAGTAATTTTGTGTTGTCTCGCTCGGCTCCCTGGTGCTATTCATCATTTTTATGTGAACATCGCCCTCGCTTTCATGGCTAGGGAAATCTCGCCTCAATGATTCGGCCAGCTCAAGTCAGCTTCCAGGAACCCGCGCAGACATGCTGGATTCGGACGACGGGTCGAATGGTAAAATATCTATCACATCTCGGATTTTATGAAAATGCGGTCCACTATATTCCCGCACTACATTAGCCGATCGTTCGCATGCGTCAACTTCGAACGTCGCTCCCGGCGTTGTCTCACCCGTTTTTATGGTGTTAGTGAGTGGTAGTGTCGGCTCCTGTACTACGATCGGTTGAGTGCTACTCTTTTCAGTTGTTAATGGCGTCACCAACTTCCCCTGTTGGGTAACGTGGCGACGAGGGCTGATATTAACTCGCTCAATCGCTTCACTTCATCACATAACTGATGCACATCATCTTCACCCGAACATTCTGATATTTTCCCGTCCGTTTCGATTTCTACATTAGCCAAAATTTCACAGAGTCTTTGCACTAGCTCGGCTTTGTTCCCCTGCGTAAAGGCGTTCCGTAGTCTAAGTTCAAGTTTTAGTCGTTCCTCGTTTAGCATATTCACCTTTTCGACCGGCATCGTGTTGCGTTCTGTTTCCCTCGTATACGGACCGAAGGGAAAATCGAACCACTATTACAATTATGTGTAGCCACTCGCGTATGTATGTCGCACGTTTGTCCTTTCGTCTTTTTCGCGTATGTACATCGCACGTTTCTCCTTTCATTCATTTTCGCAGATGAACCGTAGGAGAACTAAACACGAGATCGCGAGGGGGGGGAATGGTTTTCCACGGCATCTGTTCGTTTTACGTGCACAATTCGAATTTTTACTTGTAATCCGCACTAAACCATCCTTGAATCCCACTTCTGATTTTGTTAGGGGTGGATCTTGGGAACAAGATAATTGTAGAGGGAAAACAATAAACTAACGCGCACCGTTTGTTAATAATCAATTTATTGTGTTCAAATACAATGACTCGGTTGATGGTTCGGATGCGACTGACTCTTCTCGATTTCTTCCGTGGCTGGTGCTCTTCAATTGATGTTGCCATTACAGTCATCATAAGAGGAGTAAGGAAGGTTGAATTTTAAGAATAGAGACAATGTTATTCTGCGTCCAACTGACTCAAGAGAATCGATGTGCTTCCTGTGGTACGGACTCCAAATTTGAGAGCAGTACTCCAAATTACCACGTTCTAGTGAGAAGTAAAGACACATACAGGAGGTAGTATGTAGGAGTGACGAAGTGGATCGTAAAATAGCCCCAATGATGCGTGAGGCTTTCATAATAATTAGAGCAGTGTGGGGATCAAACTTCAGTTTATAATCGAAAAGCACACCAAGATTCTTAAAGGAGGTTACATTGCTCAAAGGGATACCAACAAGCCTATACGGTGCGGGAAGAGGAGATTTTTTACGTCCACTTGTTGTTGCTGATTGAGGGCAGCTCCAATACAATAGATAAAGGAAAGTAAATATGTAAGGGTAAATCTGCTTCTGACAAAACCATGCTGTTGATCTGCTAAAGATGGGAGAACAAGTTGGTACAGCACATCAAAAACAGTCCTTTCAAGAATTTTACCTAAAAAAGGAAGAAGGGAAATAGAACGATAGTTTGAGACGATATTACGATCTCCTTATTTGAAGATAGGAAAAATATGGGCAATTTTTCATTGGGAGGGGAAACCTAAAAACTCAATTTTTTTTTTTTTGTGGTAAAGAAGTGAATGCCATTTATGCACAGAGTGTGGGACTCCTATGTGCGACTGGACTGCCCACTAAACACCTCCCCTGTCAACCTGAGAACCCAGCCTGGAACCGTTTGACACATTACTTCGGGCCAGGTCTCGTTTTGTTACGCCGTGGGGCGCCTTCAAGCTGGAGTGTCCCTTTTCCTAGCGGGAAGCGAAAGGGGAACGAAGTGCCAGAAAAGCGATCCTCAAGGCCCAGTGCCCCCGGCTGTTGTGAGTCCCTTTTATATTTTAGGACTGCCCGAGCGTAATGTGCCACCTGGTTCCATTTGTCAACCGAAGTCTCAGTAGCCCGTCGTAAGACACGTTCCACAGGTCCGGACTAAGGATAGATCCCTGGGCAACACCTGAAATTAGAAATAAGTGAAAGGGGAAATCAAAGAAAAGAGGATAAAGATTTTGCTAGAATATTTGAAATGCCATCAGTGCCCACACTGGTGCTATCGTCAAGATTATTTAAGAGCAGCTCAACCTACAAGGGGCTTGTGCGAAAAGTTGTAGAGAAAAAAGAACAAGAAGATTGTTTGAAGGAAGGGAAATGCTTAGCCTTGCGGAAAAATGAAGAAAAATAAGAAGTGAAAAGCTCACAAGATTCTTAAGGAGTAGACGATCCCACGCCATCTAGACAAAAATTATCAAGGACACTTAAAAATTTTACGGACTACTAGAATGCATGAGTTTGATTCGATATTAAAGAAATTTCAACATATGCATGAAGTGCAGAGGTGGCAATTTTCATGGCCACGGCACGACGCTCTTTGAATTTAGCGAGGTCATTTGCAAGACAACTGGATAAGAATTTTCTGCGGGCAGCATCTTTTGCTCTTATTGCAACATATAGAGCTTATCAACACAGTCTTCAGTGTGGAGATTGCTGAAGAAAGAATATCGATTCACGGCATAAAGGGTAACTTCCATGCTCGATAAATCGGCTTTTAAAAAATTAAAGCGGTAAGGTGAGGAATTCCTCAAGAGCAGATGTGATAGCAAGCTCAACGGAGAGCGGTGGATGATGAGGATCAGGTTTGACAAAGGTTGAGAGTGCCGCTGATGCGGACAGAGATGGTGGCAAGTTGGAAAGAGCAAGATCAAGCAATTTGTTATTGGCATAGGAATCGTGTTAAAGTGGGTGAAAGACCAGAGCGAAATAAGAGAAGAAAGAGCAAAAGACGCACTACCGCCAGAAACTACGGAGAAATACATATCATTCCGAACAAAAGAGGGCAAATTGTAGTCACCACAGACCAATAAAGGGGTAGAAAGGAAACGAGCATTAATCTAGCTCGAGAATTGTACAAAGAAACATTCGTAAATAATAGCAGGACTGTTACAAGGGATATACACAGGCGATACGAGGAGGAAAAGAGGGTCAGATAGAGAAACTAGCACAATTATACTCTCAACAGGAGAAGATGGAGTAAAATCATCACAGGATTTGCTAGTAAGGGAAACATGTAGAACGCCTTTATATCCTTTTTAGGGCATATTAAATCGGGCCGCTTTTTCCATGTGTTGTTTATCTCACGAATTTTAGAAGCTGAATATCTAAATATATAAAAAGGAGGTAGAGTTCGTTTCGTTTTGCCCAAATAAAAATGTTCAAGAAAGGTATATCAGGCTAAAATCTTGGCAAAGTTAATTCTGCAGCAAAACCCGCCGAGCAGAAAGAAAATGGTGGCCATCCGGTAAGGCAAATTCTAGGTAGGCAGCCTTATTTTAAAAAGCAAATAATGTTAATATTTTGACTATATTTTATTAAGTTACCAACGACTTGGTACTTGGTTGTATTTTTTCTCTTGGCCACTTTACGAAGCAGCTCCCCATTGCAGTTTTTATGATCGTTGTGTACTTCCTCAGCAGTGTTCATTGCTTTTCTTCAAATCTCCATTATTGACTTGAGTCTATCGTCCATTATTTGTGGTATCACCAATCCTCAGTATGCATGTTCACGCTCAACACACCAACTGGATACGCAACCTCATTTGTTGGATTCCTACTTAAATCATCAGCTTGCACCATCACTCTTACGATATGGCTTTTTAATACAGTACTCTTGTAGATTTATATTTTTCAAGAATACCAAAGATCTACAGTCTGTTACAACTACGAATAGCTTGCCTAGTAAATAAATTCGGAATCTCGTGACACTCTCAACGACTGGTAATAACTTTAGCTCGTAGCTATGGTATTTATTTTCGGTCTGAAATGTACGTCGACTTAAGTAGCTTGCTGGCCGTAATAGACCAGTGCCAGCTCTCCATAGCAACACACCTGCGATTCCCATGGCACTGGTATCTATGTGCAATTCGTGGTTCATCTTTGGATCGAAAATGAATATACTCGTTCAGTTATTAATTTCTTTTAAGTGTCTCAAACGCGAGTCTCTGTCCTTGAGTCCATGTGAATTGTTCATTCTTTCTCAGTAACTTATTCAATGGTCCAGCTATCTTTGCGCACTCTGGTACAAACTTCCTAAAATATCTAGAAAGTCCCAAAAACTGACGTACTTGCCTGATAGTTGATGGTGTAGGAAATTCCTTTTCCCGGCTTTACTCCCATATTTGGTGACCCAGTTATTCTACTTTGGTTCTAAGAAACACGCATTTACTCAATTTTAACGTAAAACCACTACGCAAAAGTTATTCCAAAAATTTGGTAAGTGCCGTGAAACCTTTGACGACATCAGTTCTCGATATGATCCAAGAAAACCATGAACTCGCTCGCTTGAGGTTCGTAATAAGTTTCGCTGGAAAATAGCTGGTGCGTTTACCAGCCCGACTAGTTGTATAAAATTCACGCTTCACTGGGGTCTTTTAAGTCAATGCCCTTATTTGCTTGGAGAAACTCAGTTTCTAGCTTACGAGTATCACCAAGCTCAGGAACATTAGCACTAGTTTCATATTAAGACTTTTAGCTATTTAGTGGGTTCAGCGTATGCTCTTTCGTGGTGCCAGTTCGATTCGCAGAAATATTTCCAAGAATTTTTTAGGGTCCAGATTAGCAATGAAACCGTATAGTCAAATTTCTTTACCCCAGGTAAAGATTTATCTTAAAGATCGTTAAAACAAATAATCAAACAAAAAGTCAAAGTTCAAGTTAAAAATTTACGGAGGTACTTTCGACTGACACTTCAGCTTGAAAATTCCCTTCTTAAAAGTAATCAAATTTTTGCCTCATTTAACCCACTTCCCATTTCTTTCTATTCCAGGAAGCAAAGGATCATTGCACACCATCACCGTGCATTGAAGGAAGCTGTCTAAATACACCCGGTGGCTACTATTGCCATTGTCCTCCCGGCCGATCTGGTAAACATTGTGAATTGGCACGTGCTCAATGTAATAATCCATCGTGTAATGGTAAGTGCCTTCATTCAAAATCCATCCAAATAAATATTTATTAGAACTTAAGATTAAAGATAAAAGAATTCATACAAGCTCACGTTTGTACGAGTATGCTGCCGACAAAAGCGTTTTGGGCATGTCGTCGTCGGTATGGCTTATAACCACAGGAATATAATCTTCAAAATGAAACGTTAAAACGTGACCTATAAATTTTGATTGAAATAGACATTATGTTCGCTAAATTTTCAAGTAAATCGTGATTAACAAATTGTATTGGAAATGAGGAGGAAGACGATGAAAAGAATTCGAATTCGATGGATAAAGTGATTGATTGAATGAATTTCGAGTCTTGTTATTTCAAAATCGGAAAAAATTCCGGATAGTGGTACATATAATAGTTTGGTTCAGATGTTAAAATTATTTATGATAAAATAATGTAAAATTTAAACTTGAATTTTCTGGGTACACTTTCTCAAGTATTTGTACTAAAAAAAATTTAATTTCATATCAACTTCATTCTAAATTTCTGGCTTTATTGTTAAAACAAAGTAAATAAATACTTCAAACAATAACTTCAGTTGATTATTTGAATACTACCATCACCCTCGGAATATAATGGCCGGACTCATAAAATCGATGACGTATTACATAAAGTTAAGATGGCGGCGATATATCAGCAGTGCACTTTTGCTTTTGACAATGAATAGACATTTCTCGATTCGCAAACGCTTCAAATTGTGTATCGGAATTTTGAAAATAGTTTTGCAAATGGAAATCTTGTGATTTGAATTGTTAAATTATGGTGAGCATAGCTCAAAGGATTGCTGGAGTGAAAACAATTGTTCTTCATAGACATTAAAGCATGTAATATCAAACGCTCAAGTTGATGCTATAAGTTAGAAAGTTAAAAAATTTAGTGCCGCAAAATGCAAGTTTGTGAAACCAATTGATATCACTAACGAAAGACCTACAGCCTTGCTCTTCAACGACTTAGTCCTAAAACACGCGACAGCCACTGTGAAAATATTTTCAATCGATAAAATTTGCAAAGTTCGCGATGGGAAGAAAATATAGCAATAAAAGCGATGACGTTGATATCTAGGGTAGTCAGCTGAGATTTTGATCAGCTGTAAATACAGCCATTATATTACGAAGGTGGCGATGCCACATGCACATGAGATTGATTCTAAAGTATCACGAGTAAAGGTACAGCACGTCACTATTTTTGTAAAAGAAATTGATTTGAATTTATATTTGGCCTTTTCTTAAAACAAGGGTGAATTTTGCTCGGTTGAAATTAATAACTATCCAAGCAAAAAGAATTGGTAAGTTGAAAGAAAAAACCATTGTTTTTTTCTTGAAATAAATGAATCACTTTCGGTCACAGAATGACCAATTGTGCTAAGCCTACGTGAAGTTGAGGGAACTTCATTGAAGTTGTTCAATTACATCCTCAAACATTTGGGAATAAACTAAGCGACAAAACAAGAAACTAAAATGTTTCTGAATGGCTTTGGGCAATTTAAAATCGCGTACATTTTAGCGCGCTTCAATGCACCTAGATCGATTCCCCTATGAAAGGATATATTCAGCTCGGGTCTCATAACCAAAGTCAAGCAGTATAAGTCTTGATTAGTACTTAAATGAGGTACTATGCAGTACACTATACACTCTTAGTATACGAGTATGCACAAATGTGACCAATCGATCTCTTTCCTTATCTTGCAGACACCCCCTTTAATGGCTTACCTAAATGCAAACATAGTATAAGTGTTTTATACTTGAATCGTTTATTTCAGAAACCACCTAAGTGCGCTTTTTTAACTTTCGGAAAACTTAAAAAAATACTATTTTGCAGCTTAACTAGTCTAGTCTCCTTCAAATATTTTCTAACCAAATCAAAAACACGCTATTGGGATAATTTATTATTTAAAATTATTTTTTACTTAAGTTTTTGAGTTATAAATTTTTGAAAAAATTGCACTTAGGTGGTTTCTGTAATAAATGAGTAATATATGGATAATTCAAAGTGATTTTTTTTAAATTATTATTGGAATTAAGTCAAACCATTATTTTTACCCGTTTCGGTATCAAAGGTAAGCAACAGACACACTTAAGTATAAAAAAGAGTGGTTTTCTAGTGGATTTATTTTTATAATAAACCAAATATAAATATACAAAGTATAATATAAACATCTTTGAGTAAAAATGAAAAATTTTACTATGCCATAATCGAAAAATACAAGTAGACTACAGGCTACAGTATGTCTATATATAAAAACCTGACCTTATTCACTTATTCAGATTCTGGTAAGTCTTCTGGCAGCTCCTTGTCATTTGTTGGCCACTGGATGATAGTTTCATAGAAGGCTTCATATCGAACAGTGTATTCCATCAACTTTTTTATATCGTCTATCTTTTTGTTGTTGATTGGAACCTAAAACCAAAAATCTCACTGTGCAAAACCCGATAAATTTTCAAACTTTTTATAGCCTGCAAAAATGTTTAGCTAAAAGTAAAATAAATAACCTTGGTAAAATCGACGTAAAAATACCTTCCCCAAAGGATAAGCTTTCTCTGTTGATAGTCCCGGAGGGCTGGCAGTTTTTAGCAATATGAAGGTAGATGTTGTTATTCCTTCAATGACTTCGCTTACGACCGGGAGTATCCTTGCTGCAGAGAAACTGCTTGTACTTGGAAACTTTGAATGGCTGCTTATTTTCTTTGGGCACTTTCCTGCCTGATGTTTCGTCCGAATTTGGCATTTTCTTATATAATTTGAGCCACCACGTTTTGAAACTGAGAAAATCGTCTGATGTAAGGTGATATACAGTAAATCGGCCAGACTTACTAGCTTTTAGCATGAGTTCTGCATATTCATCAGGAGTATAAATTCTCTCCGTCCTTCTCAATAGACGCTTTATGCTTCCAGAATCCCTGTCACATGAGGAAAATGACTGGCCACGTACGGGGTAGTTGTGAGTTATTGTTTCAAACCGACGTGAATCACAGAGGTTTAGTAAAAAAACGCACAACTGTATGATTCTTATTTTGGCCTGATAGGCCATCACAAAACGGTATGAGATGCTGCACATTAACTGCAATGTCATTGAAATAGTTCAGTAGCATTGAACATACTTCGTCTGGGCCTTTGTTTAGTTCGCCCTGATGATAGAAATACAGTTTGGAAGAATTAGTTTTCAAATCGTGTAACGAAAACACATTTACCCAGGGCTGCATCATATAGAAAACCTCTTGTACAGGTATGTGTGGCAAGGGTAAGCTTTGCATATAGTCGAAGGCTAGTGCAACCGTGTTGTCATCTTTGTTTTTGCTTGCCTCGTCTATAGCTTTGTAAAACTTTTTTGCTCGCCTTCAGTGTATCATTTTCTCACCAGCTACATTTTTTTAGCATTGTCACCAAAACTGACGATAGATAGGAAGCCATATGGCAGCAGCGCTTACTACCACACACATGACCATTAGTAGGCCGACTTTACTGGCTAACTTATATGGGGTTATATGAAGAACTGTGGAGGTGCCAACGAAAATTCGAGGTTTTGTGCGGCTTAGAGACGGATTTCTACAGTGAAATCCAGATGGTCCGTGGAGAACACAATAGCGCTTATAGTGAAGTGAAAATTAGTTCAGTTCTTATACCCGTTTAGTTTTTATCGTCTTCCAAAGTGAATTTATAGGAGTTTGTGTACATCTCAACGCTGAGCTATCAGTCGGAGGTGCAAAACGTGTGCTTCATTTGCTCGTCTTGAAAAGTTTAGGAGTACAGTGGGCTATACAAGGTAGATTTATAGCATACACGGAATGCGTTCCGCACGTTTTTTATTCGGAAAATAGTACATATTACGAAATATAAGCATTTGCTAATGCCGTAGTTGCGTTTCAGCTCCCGGAAGCTTGTCCATAGTAGGCCGACTAATACATATGCAAATTTATACCATATGGCTTCCTATCTAACGTCAGTTTTGATTGTCACTCAAACCCTTGTCTTTCAGTTTGGCCGACAGTCTTTCGCAAGTTGGACACACATCAACTTGTGGTCTTCCAAGACAATAAGCAAAGTTCTCTTTAAAGTATTTGTTGTAGAAACTATACTTTACTTTATTTTTTGGATCAGGGCTGTCTAAAATAAACATTGCATGCTTTTTGCGACATCAAGCCTAGCGTCAAGATATGGGTTTCCCTAACATCAAACATGTGCTGCTGTATTCTTACACAAACGTTACCTGGAAGAGCTTTTCCACTTCTAGATTTTGCCCTCATATCTACAGGGCTTTTGTAAAGGACAGAACATTTATTTATTCTTTTGTCAGAAATTCCAAACACTTTCAAGAAAACACCTCTACAAACTTGAGTAAGAACACCATTTACTTTCAAGTTATACTTATATGAATGGGATTTTTTGTTTGGCAAATCATCAGAGTTTTCTTAAGCTTGCTCATTATTTACATTAGGCCTGCGTTTCACAGGCCTAACCTCCGCTAAAGCTTGGAGGTACGTGCCCTGAGTGCTTTTATTTTCCAAAGAGTAAAATGTTTCCCATAGTTCTCGATTTATTTCACCCGTAAGTTTCAATAACATTTCAAATTGCACTTTCAGTTTACGTCATTCAGCGGGGCTTTGTTCGGAACTTCTTTTCTTTATACGAGGCGTACTACAGTCCTTTGAGCCTAGCAATAATAATTTTTCGTTTATATTTTTCTTCGTGCACAATTCGGCGCATACGCTTGGGATTAGGTTCATCATCTGAACTATCCGACATGGCTTAAGAACTATACGAGTATAATGTAATAGTAAACAATAAAATAATACCTAATTTTCACCGAAAACTCACGAAAACTAACCACTCAGTGTCAGGTAACCTTTGAATCAACCGTTACTGTATTATGAACCTTTGAATCCACAAATATATCAACAAGTGATATCATCAAAGCCGCCAACCGTCACGAGTGAAATTTACCGCAGAAAGAACCTTAGCGACGGCGCTTGGGTTCTTTCTGAAATAAACGGATTATTTTCAAGGCTGTCAAATAGCATTGCTGATATGGAACATAAGTTATTTCTGCACTAAAAGATGTATTTACCTTTAAATTGTACAGTACCACCAAAAACACATTTTTTGATTATTTGTCGCTTACGTGGTTTCTGAAATAAACGATTCACTTAATGATGCCATTTAACCGAAATATTCTTGCATACTGAATATCAGTTTTTATCAACGGAAGTCCAATGGTCAATTAAACAACGCTGAATAGCGTTGTTTAATTGAATGGAAATAAATAAATTGCGTTGTTACTTTTAAAGATTAAATCCAACTAAATAATGATTCTTTGAATCATTTCGTATGATGACTGTCTATAAAATAAGAGATGTTTTGAAGAAAAAAAATAAATAAACAAAGTGAATCAACAATTTTCATCATACGCATTTTGGAGGTGAATGTAGACAACTTTTGTATAGATTGCCGTTTAAACTAAGGTATTTACCACAACATGATACAAACCTTTCAAAACCTTCTACTAGTTTACACCGGCATGTAGCTCAGCATCAGTGACAAAGCGTTGCGTAGTGAGCCACGTCTTAAGCGCTGGAAATAGGTGATAGTTGCTCGACGCCAAATGCGGGCTGTAAGGCTATTGGATACGATTGGTCGTGTGTGGATGAGCGTCTTAAAATGAATTCCGCTGGGAAATGTTGGGACCCCAGCATTTGTTATGAGGAAGGCGTCTGCATGAGGCCATCCGAATAGGTAGGTCCCGTTGGTGTTCCTTGTGGAGTATCCCCAATGATCGTATCTGACATTAAGGTCTCCTCCGAGTATAAATGAGTCGTGGTATCAGGCTGCTGCTTAACCAAATAAGCGTAAATGGGATCATCGGGCCTAGATTGCACGGGAGGTGTAGGGAGCTAATAAGGATTTGGCTGGGTTTCCATTGAGTCGTTTGGTGTTGAGAGTTGCTAGCATACACGAGGAATTATTATCTTCAGAAGGGATTTGATGGATATCTAAATCATCCCGAAACAGTATCGCAGTACCTCTGCCACTATCATTACGAAGCACATGGTAGGTCTCCACACGGACTTTGTGTTGAGGGTTAAGAACTGTCTCGTTTAGAAGGAGGATGTCGGGCTAGGAGGATTTGACCAAAACAGCAATGTGGAGCCTCTTACCGTGTGAAACTAGGGAGTTGATGTTTAGGGAAAGAATGGTAAGTCTTTTTGCAACCACAAAGATCAAAGTGGAAATTGAGGAGAGCCATTGGGTTGTCTAGATCAGAAGTGGCGTCACAGGATAAGAGAAAAGCACTGACCTTGAAAAGAAGTTCACTGGGAGAGCCTCTCAGCCACTCGACAGGATTAAGAGTCGGTGAAATCAAAGGGTGCGACAGAGTTCTGAATTTTGAGGTCCGGTTGGCAAGAGGAGCAAAGTGTTGTGGAGTTGTAGGGGTTCGTGAACTATTTTGATAGCTGGGGAGCGGTGAGTATGAGATCGGAGGTACCATCCGTTTGGCTTTAGTTTCAATTGCTCTGTCCAACAATTTTTTTCGTTCCGGGCAACCGGAAAAATTTGCTGGATGTCCATATGCCTTATACATAGTGTAGAATAGAGCGGTTTCCGGCTTTTCCATATTTTTCCTGAGGCATTTTTCAGAGCTCTGTTCCTCCCCACGTGCCAGACATCACACGTTGAATCCACAATTGGTGGAAACGTGACCGAATTTTCGACAACGGTAACATTGAACAAGATCGCTCCTTTTTGGGGCGTTCCCATATGGCTCGTTGATTTAGTTCGTAAGGCAGTCTTATTACTGTGTTTTTATCTGCTTCCGATGCCAGTGTTAGCCTAAGTAACCAAGTCGATAATTATTTGCCCTCGACGACGCAGTGATAAGTGGGCTCACAGACTCGAGGCCTAAAGTTGGTATTTGGCAAGTTATGCCCTGTCGGACCGCTTCAGCAATAAAGTCTGAACTAACACCTCTTAGGATCATGACACACTTTTTTCTTTCTTTGGGGATGAACGAGTACCCCACTGGTTCAGTATCCTTAAGGAGATCCATTATGTAACTGTCGGCCTCGAGCCTGTCGACTGTGATTTTCAGTCGGAAGCTCGACAGCCTTGTAATTCGGTACTCTACACGAGTACCATCGGTACGAGTATAATTATCCATAATGTCTTTCAGCACTGTTGCCTTCACATTCTCTGCGAAAATTAGCGGGAACCACACCTTCTTCGTTCGATTATTAGCCGCGAATGTTTTATTATTTTGATTATCGTTCGCTAGTGCGTTGAAAGCATTAGTGTTAGATATGTGTGGGATTTGCAAATGAGCTGGAGTTTTGTGTTTTACGACTAAATTACTCTTCCCTAATATAAATTCACTTGGATAAAGCTTGAACTCTTTGGTGTCGTGTCGTCCGCATCCATCATGTCCGAGGGGACTTCCTTTCGGGCGGTGTTGGTCTTTGGTTGCGCTACCATCGTGTTTGCTTGCACCGCCATTGTGTTTGCTTGCTGACAATAACTAGCCCATTCTGCCACCTCTGAATTTCTGCCCACGATATATGCGATGGAAGCTTGCCCAAGATTAAGTTTCTGCTTTCTCCCGATCTTCAAACTTCAAACTTTATGTATATAATATAAATCTATTTATAAATTTTCGTTTTCTAATTTCGATATTCGCGAATTCGCACGCATGTTGACAGTTTAAAAGTCCTGTGCATGTCTGGTCAGTTCGACAACTCAACAAAGAAGAAGGAATATTTTATTGACAGATTCGAATAATGATTGTTCACAATTCACAATTCCGAGGTTAATATAAATTCACGTAACCAGGTTTCAGTAAAATAGATAAATGAATCATCGCTAAGTTGTAATAATAAAAAGCGCTTATCAAGCTTGGTCCTTAAAAATTCGTCACAATAATACAAAAATGTTTTTCTATGTGAAACATTAATTTCAACCTTCAAATTAATTCAAGATGTTTAGTGGAATTTTTGAAATATTGTTGCATATTTTACATTATTGTAACCATAATATGACGCCTTCTTGATGTTCTTTTTTCCGAATTTCCACCGTCCCTTATCGATTGATTGATTTGAGCGTTAGCTATCTTCAGTGTATTTCTCTTGAACGAATTTTCTCACTTTAGGAAGAACTTTTCATGAAAATCGACAAAAGACGATGAAAATTTGTTCCTGATTCTAATAGTTTAACGTGCTCTCTCCACTTATTCCCGTTCAAAGTTTTTCCCAAAGTGAGAAAATTTCACTTCACTACTCTAATTTGTTAACACTCGAATATAGATACCATCCAATAAAACATTGCAGTGTATCATGTCCTGTAATCTGAACACTCGAAGCGCAACGAATACCGTCAGCAATAAATCATATTTGTGTACACGTACTATATATTGTACATGCACAAGTATTTCCAAAGAGGATACTTTACATTCCTCCGCTGAACATCGCGCGAATAAAGTTGAGTGTGTCGGTTGGCTGCGTGACAAATTTTCCTCGTGTCTACTACACGTACATACAAGCCGATAATTTGTGGTCAAGGAAATTTTTCACAAGATGTTCAATTAAAATCTGAATTTGATCTATCTTCGTGAATCTTTTTCTATGTAACCATTCTCGCGATAGCAAAGTGTTATCGATAGAGGTGACCGCGCAATTTGTGTTGTTGCGTTAACGCTTTAGTGTCACTTATAAGTTGCATGGAAATTTGATATTAAGTACAGTGTGTAAGAATTTTATCGGTATACTAATCGGTTTTAAAATACACTGACAAAAATATGAGTAACACAGTCTTTTATTGGAAGTATGAGTCTTGAATCTTAACCGCTTCAAAGGTTTAGTTTCTAGAAATATGCTTAAAGACTTAATACTTACTGAAACCCTGTAAAATTTTCTTGCCAAACTGTACGTACAATCTCATCTATCCTACAGTGTCGTATAAATTAACAATTTACAAGATTTTCTCAAATATGTTTTCTTGGTCGCATCAAAAACGCAAACATTGGCCGCGTTCTCGTTTACAACGATCTTCGATGAGATATGCACCTTGCGTGCAAACACTAAAATGCAAAAATGCGAATCAATTCACTAGTCGCGAAATAAAGCCTGTTTATTATATTTTATATTGTAGCCAGTCAAGGAGTTTAAGGTTCATGCCTAGCCTGGCATGCTTTCTACATGTTACCACTACAGTTACCTTCTCATGAACTTCTTCCGTGGATAAATGAGATTTTCTGATGCTAACATTGACTAGCGTTTGGTCAGTCAGCTCATTAATTTATTCATTGTAGCTAGTCGCCAATAAATTTGTACAAACCGATGTTTTCCGTTGATACCAACTTGTAGGCTCCTTTATCTTCCCTTTCTCTCCCTCGTTTTCTTTTGCAAACGAACGCTTTGAACATCGTCTGCAGATTTAGCTGTTGGGAGAAGAAGATGAGGATAATATTTCCGTCTGGATTTCACTGATACAATCCCTTTTTTTATTGATTCGATGTTAAGTTAAATATCAGACAAAATTATACAAGATTTCGTTCAGTGAGCGTATGAAGGTGTTTGATGGGAGCAGTTGCTATGCAAATGTGATAAATTACAAAAAAATATCAACACTGAATTTTGTTAAAGATATTGTAATAATTTCATGACAATGGCACGCGATTTTATCTTACACCGTGAACTTTGCCTTCAACTTGCAAAATGTGGTTTGTATCGTAATTGGCGCCACGAAGAAAATCACATCGAAAAAAAATATGCCCAAATTAACGTTGTCATATTGAAGCTTGTGCGCATATACCTGAATTTTCTATTCAATTGAATGATGTTAGCTTAATTTCACAAAGCTCCAAGTATACAAATCTGTGATAAGACCTGTGTTATGCTATCAGTGTGAAACATGGACCCTAACCCAAGCATCCGCAAATACATTGAACGCCTTTGTGGGAAGGGTTCTGAGGGGAATAATCGGAGCGAAGCTGGACGGGGACCAATGGCGAATTCGATGCAACCATGAGTTTTATGAAATTTTTGACGAACCGGAGGTCTCAACGATTGTAAAGTTGCAGAAGCTGCAATGGGCTGGACACATGAATCGTATGGACGAAGAACGGATAACCAAAAAGGTATTTGTTGGGAGAACTGAAGGCCGGAGACCAGTGGGGAAACCGAGGAAGCGCTGGTCTAACTCGGTCGACGAAGACAGTTTATCGCTGCTCAGCTTTTGAAATCGGAGGACGCGGTCAATGGACCGAGACAGTTGGAGGCGCTATTTGCAGGAAGCGAACGCCCGAGAGGGGGTGTAGTGCTACAAAGAAGAAGCAACTTAATTTCACAGAACATTCCTTCTCAACAAGAGCTAGTAGTAGTATTTCCACACTTTCCGTGACTGGAATTCAGGGACAAAAATTTTTAAACCTACCTCAGAATTCATCCAAATATCAATAACCTCGCAATACAGCACTACCAAAAAACCAATTTAATTTTGACAACTTCATACGATAATTCCAAGAACTAATTAATTTTCATAACCATCTTCAAATTTCCGACATCAGAAGCTGCCTGATTTCATTTGTACATAATCCGAGACATTTACGCATATCATCCGTTCATTCATCCGCAATCAATCCATCTCAATCCCCAATCTGCATCATGATGCACAATATTATGTTCGTTACGTCCGCTATACCATATAATTTCGGAACATTTTCGGAAAAGAAACAAACTCACCTCACTCTATAGCATAATCTGTTGTAAAACTCTTTTATCCGGAAAAAAATGCCGAAATGATCTTCTCATCCATCCAAAATAAACTCTCTGAACCATCAAAAGCATATAGCATCGAATTAAAATCAAATTACAATCATAAATTACTTTAATTAAAAATATGCAGATTGGGGATAAGAAAAGATGAACACTCATATCATATGTGTGTGTATAAATTAAAATTTAAAAGAAAAAAAATCAGGAAATAAAGAAAATGAAACACCGGTACCGCGGTGGTATTCAGAGAGGTAGTATACAACGCTGTAGTTGGCAGCCGAAGCAATATACGCAGCACTAACAGAAATTTCGCGCATCCAATTCATTTAATCCCCGCGAAAATTTAACAGCTTCAAATTGATCTTCATTTAAAAGGAACGAGAAGGGATGTTAAATCTTTCTGTGTAGAAATTTTATAATTTTTTTATCCGACGATTCTTCTTCGTGCGATCGCTATCGAATGTTTTATTTTCATTTTATGAGAAGATTAAATTGGAGAATTTATAATTCACCTGATCATGGTAACCATTTTCCGTAATAATGTGAGGAGTGTATTTGACTTCTTGATATGTTCGGTTTGATTGTATCGCGGTTGGATCAGAATTTATGGCTTGGCGCTGCAGGTTTTTTTTTGGGGGGTAGATATAGGTTGTGCTGTAAGGAATCCTTTTACAAGAAAGTTCATTAGGTTGGTTTATTTATATTTTTGAAACTTTTTAATTATTATGTGGTTAACTTCCGCGAAAAAAAGATGATATAAGAGATTTTTCTCTTTTAAAACCGACCAAGCCTAAGTTAAATTTCAGCAAAATGTGTGAATGCTGTCTCTAATTATACTTCCACTGGGCATTTTTGAAATCTAACAATTAAATTAGAGTAAAACAAATCACTTTTTTGTTTTCTTTCTTTGCACCTGTTCTTTATTTTTATTTTATTCAAAATTTACGATGAAGCATTTAAAAATTCCTGCTGGCATCACCAGCCGATACTAATTTCTTGTAGGCACCATTAGTTTCAAAAAGCAAATAATCATTTAATTGGCCGCCACTTTAAAAATCAGATACCCAAAGCGAAAACTACCACATCAATTATAGTAGAAGAAAGCTAAGAAGTTTTCTCTATGGTTTGCATCCAAGAAGATGATCATATTAAAATCATAAAGAAAATGTTTGGCAAGCAATTTATGAGACTGTATGCTTAAATAGAGAAACTTATTGTTTCTTTGTAAGAAATCTTATTTGACTTTAAAAGCACTCTTATTAATATTAATCTGAAATTCTTCTTAAAAACAAAATAAATCAATCTTGCATATATAAAGTGATATTGAAGGATATCTAACTCCGCCCAAGCCCGTTTGAGAAAGGAGGAGGGAACCCTCTTGCTTCCCCAACCCACAGTTTCCATGATTCCTCATCCGAGACCCCCCCCCATTAAATGGTACCAAATGCTCTCGGGGTCGCACATTGGGTTTACTGGTTCCCAAATAACGGGACATTAAATGCCGAGGAATGCTAATAACTGTAAATACATACGTGTATACAGCTCTGCTACTAAATCTTTCTTTTACCTCCTTTTTGGGGACGTAAGAGGGTGAAGGCGAATCTTCCGCACTTGATAACGGAATCAAAGTAATAACCATGCTGCCGGAATGGATGTTGGGTGACGGGCTAACTCCCCATCCCTGGAAAACCCTAAAATGTTTCGAAACCTGCAGACGGGTTTTCGAATGGATTGGGCTCACGGCAACGACCTCGCAATCGGAAAAAGGATTATGGCATTGGATCTTGGAATGTCAGATCACTCAATTACCCTGGCGCTGTTAAGGACCTTTACAACAGGCCAGTCAATATAAATTAAAAATACTGGCAATCCAGGAAGACGAGTATTCAAGACATGAGATCGCACACAATATTCAAGAGTGGAAAGCCTACTGGCAAACGGGAATTCGGAGCGGTCTTCATTGTGGTTAAGGAGGTCAAACCGTATGTTATTGGTTTCAAGGCGATAAACGAAGCGTTGGGTGTGATCCATATAAAAGCGAAATTCTTAAAAATCTGGCTGATCATTGTTCACGCCCCGACCGAAGAATAGGATGAAGAAATGAAGGATACGTTCTACAATCACCTGGAAAGACTAGTTGATTCATTGCATACAAAATATACAAAAAATTTCAGAGTGATTTCAACGGCAATGTTGGCTATATGCTACCTTATCGGCGAAGGACTGGAGGATATAGCCTCAACGATGAAACAAATGACAACGGCCAGCGTTTGATCGAGTTTGCTTGTAGCAGAAATATAGTAATACATTCGACTTGCATCCCACATCGAAGCATTCATAAAATGACCTGGGTATCACCGGGTGGCAACACACAAAACCAGATCGATCATGTTCTGATCCATCAACGTTGGGCCTCGAGCATACTTCACGCATGTACATACCGAGGAGCCAATTGTAACTCAGATCATTACTTGATCAAATTAACCTATCGATGTCATATGTTAAAGGCATATTCGGCGAAGACCAGCCCGCTACAAAAACTTGACGTCGAAAGGCTCCAAACGACCCTCGATAACCAACTGGCTCACATCTTATCAAACGCATCGTTAAAGGCAAGCAACGAGCTCTGGGTGGAAGTGAAAGCGGTTATTTAGACCATGGCAGAACAGATGATCGGACATCAAGCTCGGCGCAACAGAAATGGTTGGTTCAATGTCGAGTGCCAGAATGCGTTAGACAAAAGAATCAGGCGTACAAAGAATACGTAGGTACGAGGGCGGTCCCCAAAGTACCCGACCCGACAAAGAAAACAATAAAAAAATTGCGAAAATGTTTTTTTTTATTTTTCAACATATTTTCCTTTTAGCTCGCAGACTCTACCTCTGTTGCCGCCGAGCCATTTTTTAAAATTCGGAAAAAGAAAACAATCCGAGGAAGCCAGATCTGGCGAATAGGGTGGGTGTGGATTGATGCGTTGTCGTGATAAAACAACACTTTCTTTTTCGTCAGATGGGGCTGTTTTTTCTTGATTTCTTCACTCAAACGCTGCAGTAAGGCTGCATACGAATAATATGCGCCGTTGATTGTTTTTCTTTTTTCAAGATAATCAATAAATATTATTCCATGCGCATCCTAGAAAACGAATGCCATGACCTTGCCAGCTGACTGAACTGTCTTTGCTTTCTTTGGAGCCAGTTCTCCCTTTTCAGTCCACTGCTATGACTGCTCCTTGGTCTCAGGTGTAAAATGATGGACCCATGTTTCGTCCACGATTATGAATCGATGCAAAAACTCGGCTTTATTGCTGCGAAACATTGTCAAACACTCGATGGAAACATCCTCACGTTGCTGCTTGCGCTCATGTCCAAATTATCGGTCAAAATGCGATGCGCAGCACTTTTTGAAATGCCTGCCATGTCTGCTATCTCGCGCACTTTTAGTCGACGGTCATCCAATACCATTTTGTGGATTTCCTTCACATTTTCTGACGTAGTGACCTCACTTGATCGACCACTGCGGTGTTCATCTTGGCAGCACATATGACCTCGCTTAAACTCAGCTACCCAATATTTGACCGTTGTAAACGAAGGAGCAGACTTCCCCAGAGTTGAATCCAACTCGGCTTTGATATCGGTTGGACTTAGACCTTTCAAATGAAAGTATTGTATCACATAACGATTTGCGATTTTTTTCCATATTTACAAATTCACTGAGAGCGTTCACTTTGAACATTTGTACAAAATGTAATAAATGTACCGTCATGAATTTTTCACATTAAGTTGTTGAAAGGTGGTATTGTCTATCGCAGTAACAGTTTTTTTTTAACTACCTGTATTCATAAGTCAGGTCGGGTACTTTTGGAACCAAGATGAAGAAAAGACACTATGAAAATCTCAGATGAGTAGTGAATAAGAATAGAAAATACTTTGACGGCCAATTGAGAAGTGTAGATGTAAGTTTAGCTAGAAACAACACAAGGCAAGCAAACAAAGTAGTGAAAAGCCTGAAACGTGGTTATCAGCACAAACCCACGCTCTGTCGTGATGATATCGGCAATATCATCGCTGATGAAACCAAGATAAAGGAAAGCTGGGCATCATTTTTCAAGAACCTCCTTAATCCTCTGCGCAGCTCTAGAACATCAGAGTCTATAGATGTTTGCTGAGAACTTCCATTTGCCCCACCAACTCTGGATGAAGTTTGTTCTACCATCTAAGCCCAAAAAAATAATAAAGCACCGGGCATCGATGAGATTCCAGTGGAGCTCATCAAATATGGTGGCAGTAGTGTTCATCAAGCTATTCACAAAGTCATCCAGCACATTTGGCAACTAGAACGTATGCCCGAAGAGTGGAGCCAATCAATTATATTCCTTATCCACAAAAAAGCTGATAAGTTACAGTGCGTAAATTATAGAGACATATCACTACCTTATACGGCGTACAAAATATTTTCAAAGATCTTAGAAAATCAAATCAGAGCATACCCCAACAGTATTATTGGGGAGTGTCAAGGTGGTTTTAGAGCAGGTAGATCGGCAATCGACCAATGATTCACAGTCAAGCAGGTATTTGAAAAATGCTGGGAGTTCAACATAGACGTACACCAAATTTTCGTTGACTTTAAGCAGGTATACGACAGTACTAATCGTAACGTACTGTACCAATCAATGCTTTGCTTTGGTATCCCAGCCCAATTAATCCGTCTTACCAAATGACAATGAAGTCGACGAACTCACAAATAAACCACGTCCTTCAATTTCAAAATTCGAGCAGCGATGGACTGTCTTTGTCGACCGAGTCAGACCAGCGTTCCCTCGGCTTCCTCACTGGTCTCCGGCCTTCGGTTCTCCCAACGAATACCTTTTTGGATATCTATTGTACGTCCATACGATTCACGAGGCCAGCCCATTGCAACTTCCGCAGTTTTACAATCAAAAATGTCAAAAATTGCATACAGCTGATGGTTGTATCGAATTCACCATTGGTCCCCGTCTAGCTTTGCTCCGATTATTTGCCTCTGGACCCGTCGCTCAAAGGCGATCAATATATTTGCAGATGCTTGGGTTAGGATTCATGTTTCACACCTATACCATAACAGGTTTGGCTATTACATATTACAAACATAACAAAGCTCATTCTCATAAAAAATTTCTTAAAGTCATAGGTTTTAGTAACCTAAACTTGTAAAGATTTTCTTATCACCAATATTTTTTGGCGTGAACGAAAATGAACTAATTGTCCATCTAAAGATTTAACTTCTACTACCGTTAAATGTTCAAACTCATTTTCAATTAAAAAGACTGAAAATGTTATGAAAAACTCAAATTAACCCTTATATTCTCAATTTGTTTTTTTTTTTTACAGAAAACAGTACGTTTTTCTGATTTATTGTAAATCTAAATGACATATAAGATAGGGTTTCGTAAGATAAATCAATTAAACTGGCACCATTTTGAAAATTTCCACCGGCCCAATTTTTGGGCGCTGAGCACCGCTAACCACGAGTAGAACATCTTTCAAAATTGCTCCGTTTTAACCATATTACAAGGGGAATCTCAATAAAATAATGAACGATGAGTATTTATTCTAAAGAATATTTATTTGTCGTAATTTTGTACAAACATAAATAAGAAAAAGTTTGAAATTTAGGTATGGAATCTTTCAAAACAATTAGTATGGCAGCCTACATCACATTTTCGACATTTCTTTGTAGTATTTTTACGGCATTGGGCACAACGTATCTGGATTGCATTAGAATCAATCGCGTGACCAGCTCCATCTAGACAAACATCCCTATAGAGCGAGCTGACCCATACCTTCCCATATACGTTGTTACAACAGATCTAATAAAAGCTAGGTAATCGAGATAACCTTTTTCTTGCCCAGTTGGTGACAGCCTATATACTCGTATCTGAAAAGCGTTATTCACAGAAGCATTCAAGGGCCACATCAAAAGTTGCCAATACCATTTTTATTTTATTTATGCTAATGCGATAGCAATCTATATTTTGATCGAGGCGATCAACTCCGTCCATGTATTTGTTATACATTTGTACAAAAAAAAGGCTATTGAATCGAGATTTTTTTCTTCTCGCTGCTTGACCAACATTGCGCTGCCCCAATTGGTGTGACACCTTCACTAATTGATGCTACCGTAACTACATGGTTTTCATTATACCAAACTAGGGTAATACAAGGTTTTTCGTCAGTTATTTGATGGTAGCTACCACACTCCATTTTCTTTATTTCTACCAATCGATTCAGTGGCGCATTCTCCACACGGTTTGCTCGAATTGTACCTGTTCCTTGATAGCCAAATTCCTTCAAAGCTGTGAGTAATCTAAACGATGTAAAAAAAATTGTCCATGCAAACATGCACCGGAAAATCCGCAGGCAATTCGGCAACTAAGCTCGTAATCACGCATCCTCCAACACCTAAATATCGATTAATGTTGCCTGTACTTGCTCTTTGATGAGGTATGGCCTGTATAAGATATGGAAACACGCTTGGGGTGCTGCCATACACCAAAATTTAAAACCAAAACGTATTAGTTTACCATGGATATGCTATTTTGTACTGTGATGTCCATAATACGGAATCATTGATCCATCGATGCTAGCTTCGTTGTACTGAGGCGAATATTTTATCCATTTTTCATTTAGTTTATTCCATAAAAGTCGAACTTTTTTGAATTTATCCTGAACGTCTAAGGCCGCGTTATCAGAAACATGCATAAACCTAAGTATTTGTTCAAATCGTGATCAAGATATTATATTCGTTACGTCAGGGCGATAGGTGTGGGCTCCAGTGTACCAATACATACGATTCCTAGCTTGGACAATATATCCACTAAGCAAAAATATTGCTAATACAGTAGTCCCTCGACTTACGTCGGAATTTGGTTCCGAGAATTTGCGGCGTAAGTCGAAAACGACGTAACTCGAGGGTAGAATCAACCTCACGCGATAAATGCATAAACTTTCATTTTTTGAATATGAGTGCATTTATTTTTTAAGTTTGTACATAATTCACTTTTTCAAAAATAGTTGTGGGTTTTCGTCGACATATGTTAAGTTTTATTTCCTATACAATTGCGCATGAACGCTGTTATTTGCAGTCTTCATCAAGTGTCTGTAACATATGTCTATACGTCAAATTACAAACAGTAATGACGACAACAAGTACCAACCGGAATACGCATTTATAAAACTTGGGAAGAAGAGAACAGACGGCTTTCTTTAAATACAAATACATATTTGACATAAAGCACTAAAATCAACGCATAAATTGTTATCATCATTCAAAGAAAAAGCCTCTATTTCCACTGTTTTTGGGTTGACTGGTTTACTGATGAAGAAATACGAAATTCGTGTTTGGGGCAAAGTTTGTTTTCTTTTTTCTTCGAGCAACTGCTTGTAATCGTTGACAGAAGTGTAAACTTTGTTTGAAATTCCTCATATCTTAATTCGTCAGGATCATTTTCTTGGAAGATTTTTAACGCTTTATCTAAATGCTTGAATTATTTGGCTGAATCTTTTAATTTAAATGTTTTTCCTTGTTTACACTTCGGTTCTTTGATGTTGTTTGTGTTTCATTCTCACTTGCCAGAATTTACTCAAGCTCCTCATTACTTAGTGGCTTGTCTCCGCAGCTCTATAATTCTTGAATGTCGGTTTGATCAACTGTTGTAATTTCTATTTGCCTGACTAATTTAAGAATATCCTTTTCAATGGGTTCTGTATCAAACTCATTAGTTGTACTTGTTACACAATTAGGCCATATTTTTCTCCACACCTTGTTCTTATTTTCGGATGAAACTTCTAGCCATGATTTGTTTATATTGCTGATTGCCTTTGCAATATAATACTTGCTCCAAAATTTTTTAATTGACATTTCACTGTTATTCCCAGACTCAGTAGCTACAATTAATTGGTGAAATGTACGCCGCAAATAATAGGCCTTAAAGGATGCTTTAGCACCTTGATCCATTGGTTTAAGAATCACGGTCGTATGAGGGGCCAAAAAGATCATCTTAATGGCATTATTGTTGAGGCTTATAGGATGACTTGGAGCGTTATTTATGATTACTAACGCTTTATGAAAAAGATTATTGGCTTCCAAATACTTCTTTACTGTCGGACAGAAGTATTGATAAAAACCAATCACGAAATATATTAGCAGTAACCCAGGCCTTTTTATTGGAACTCCAGATAACCGGTAGATTTTCCTTATATATGCACATTTTTGAAAGCCCTTGGATTGTTTGATTGATAACCTCTTCAGGGTCAAATTGCTTGATGCATTCCCTCCAAGAAACAAATTAATTCTGGATTTTTCTGTCTTGAAGCCAGGAGCTCTTCTTTCTTCAATCAAAAGAAAGCTTTTGAGGGCATGCGTTTTCAATACAGGCCTGTCTCGTCAACATTAAACACCTGCTGTGCACAATATCCTCCATTTTCAATAATAGCATGTAAAGGGTTTCGAAAGATCTTCGCTGCGTCGTAGTCTGCACAAGCCGCTTCACCTGTTACTTTTACATCGTGAATTTTACTTCGCTTCTGGAAGTTTTCAAACCATTTAATGCTGGCAACGAAAGTGTCTTTTCGATTGCACTTTACTTGTTTGATCAAGCTTTTTGCCTTCGCCTTAATATTTAACGTGCTCACCGGCATATTTTGATGATTCAGGTCTTTGATACAAATACTCAACATTTCTTCCATTTTTTCCAATGGTAATCATTGTACTACTTGTGAATGCCCATGCTTTGGAAGATTCACTTGGTTCGAACAGCTGTTGAAGGAAGTCCCATAACACTTGCTATAACTGTCGATTTGTCACCGTTATCGAAGCGTTTCAAAATTTCTAGTTTCTTGCAAATAGTCATTGATTTTCGTATTTTCTTTGAATACAATTTCTCAATAAAATGTCGCTTGGTTCTATCCATTTGATTACTATAAATAAAAAACTTAAATTGTACATAATACAATACAATATGTTTATACGTAGACAAATAGAAGACATATGCATATAGCTAAATAGATATTTAATTTTATCTGAATGCCACTATGTACCTTCGAGAATTCAAAATATTATTTGTACTTAGGTATGTATATATCTGTATGTACTACAAAACAGCATAAAACTCAATCAATGATTCAAACACCAACCAAACATAAAATTCTTTCGAAATATACAAAATCAAAAATATAACCTCGGTCTATACTTTATGAACGCTAAAGGCGAAAACTTTCCTACGAAAATCGCGCTAACAAATTTTGGGAATTCCCTTTTACCAGGGGAAAGTTTTCATATGAACAAACATCTGTTCTATGAAAGCGGTGACGTAAGTCAAGGGACAAACGACGTAATTTCAAGGTTTTGGTCTAAAAGTAATGAACGCCATAAGTCGAAAAAACGCATAACGAGGGAGACGTCAGTCAAGGGATTACTGTATAAGGTGAATTTCATCTTTGGTTACATAAAAAAGTATTCCTTCAAAAACTGCATATCTTTTTGAACATTCTACGAACAAATTCACAATGTCATCATGGTAAAATAATTCAAACCATTCTATGGGTGATCTGTTAGTATCCAAAAACTGAGGACGATACCATTCCTTTCTTTGATATTCCGGTAAATCATTCCCTTTCCACTTTCTTTTTTCTATGACCTTCTTTCTTCTTATTTGGATTGTAGCCGTTGAACTAGATGCATCTCCGACAGGGGAACGTTTTCATCACTTGAATCTTCCTAAACTAATATTTCGGACCCTGATTTTCGCACGCATTCGAATTGCGCCTCAGCCCAAAGTTGATTCCCTGACAAATGGTTCAAGTCTCCCTAAAGCGCATCTATAATGTCTATAAGTTCATCCAAAGACAACCTGAAATAATTTTATAAATATATAAATACAACAAACAATGCACAAATGTAAAAACCATGAATCAATACCATAAATATATACTGTGAATCAATACAAATAAAACATAACATCCAAAATATGAAGTATGAAATCAACGTGCGTGTTCGCGCTCAGCGCCCAATTAATGGGGCGCTGCAAACAATGCCTCTAAATATCTATATCTCAAAAAAAACAATCAATTTTCGGCATAAAACCTGCTGACCATAGATCATTCCATAAAAAAAACTAATTTATATGGTTTAACCAATAAATAAAATAATCATAATCTTACTTTTTATCGTACAACATCGTGAACACCGCAGTTGTACTTTTAATTTTGACAAATGGCAGAAAAAATGGTGCCAAAATTTATTTATTTTTGTTTTTTCAGGTTGCCAAATCGCAAAGAAAAACAATAGTACCAATAAAAAAATATAAATGGTTTATGGTCGACACAGATACGTGATTTCAGGTTTGACCAAAGTATAGCTCAGATTTAGATGAAATTTCGTACAGAGATTCATTAAACTATGTGATGAATCTCACAATAAAGAATCCAAAGTCAAACCGTCTGAAACAAAATGGCGGCCGGTCAAAGGTCGAAAAACGTGCAAAAATTTGTTATTGTAATTGTGACCACACCTTTCAACCAATTATGATGGAATTCGATAATTTAGTAAAAACTATTAGTGTCTGAAGAAAAATGTAAAAAAAAACTGTACGTCAGATCTCAAAAAACAAAACGGCGTCTTGTTAAATCTCGAAATTTCAAAGGCTTCTAAAAGTCACAATTTTGATTCGATTCGTAATTTCAAAGTAGAAAATAATCATATCTAAAGATTTTGTCGTTTTGATGATCATTCATGAGCAAGGTTCAAAATGCCGGCGGCTTAAATATACGATTTTTTCAGATTTTTGTGGCCCTCAAGTGGCCATGTTTTTCAACTACTATGTTCATTGAAAATTGATTCATTTTGCCCTGTCTAGAGTAATACTCCAATTTGAACGATATTTGGCACAGTCATCAATCACTGCGCCAAATCTCGTTCAAACATAAATTAGGAAATCAAAATGAAATGCATAAATTCAAAATGGTGGCCCCTAAAGATTAGAAAAAAGCGCAATTTGCTATTTTAGTAGCAACTGAAATAATTCATATTTTTCATGGAAACGTTTGAAATTACCAAATTGGAAGTAATGACACAATATAACATTTTCCTTAAACATTGTTTGATTTTCAAAAAGACGGCCAATAAAATGAGTACCTACGATTAATTTGCCTTTCTAGCTAATGGAGGCAACGGGAATTTTCCACATACCTCCAAGTTGACGATTAAACTTTCCATTTTCGGCTTTGCCTTTATAATCTTATAGATTTGGTCGAATTTGATTAAATATCATCTCTACAAACTTCACGGAAATTGAACACTACTTTGTCAATAGTGGGATCAATTTCTGATTGAATTAAATTTTTAACCGACTTCCAAAAGAATGAAGGTTATCAATTCATTGCGTATATTTTTTTTTGCTTTTTTTTTGTATGTTCACGCATAAATTTTAAACGGAGATAGATAGAAGAGTCCTGTTTTTGGCAAATGATACGTCTTTCTTCCAGTTAGGTCTCGTTTAAAGGATAAGAAATTCAAGTTACGGTAAAGGACTCTTACCGTTAAACCTAAAAAAATTCCGACTTTCATCCCGATTTTTCAGCATAACTGATCAACGCGTGTAAGGATTTTGATTGTAGAGGTTTCAAATGAAAGACAACATACTGATCTAAAATGTATCGGAACAGAATTGAAATCCTTCTAAGGACTCTGTAGATATTAACAGTTAAATATGATGCATTGATGTGAAGAAATTAAATTTAAATGATATTTCGTACGAAAAGTGTTCATTAGTTGGCGCTCTGCAAGGATTTGTTGGAGATACCGAGTCCTTTAGTGACGGATAGTAAAAATGATCAGTATCCTTAATTTTTAAGCATAAACGGTACATTTTAGTCCATAATTTCTACCGGAAACTACCAATAAATTAATTCTAGGTGCGGCATAAATACAACAGTTAAAGGGAACATTTCAGGATGCTTTTCTCTTCCGCATTCATTCTTTGCTTACCAATGAACTTGGTATAGGATCCTGCTTACATCCTTAGACGTAAACGTTACATATAGGATTATAAAATTTCCCGAAGAAATAATTGGGAGTGAGTGATTGCAAATTATATAGTTGAATTGTTACCTTACAGTTGATATTATATCTACATTACAACATATGCCCAGAAACCTAAAATTAATGATTTCCACACTAAAAACCGGCGCTAATCGCAACTTAAAAAGGGATACATTTCCTGCTATAATTGATCATAACTGTACAGATGAAGATGAAAATGCATAGCCGAGTTTTCATTGAACTATATGGTATGATTTTCTTGAAACTTTCATGAAAATAAGGTGCCATATTTAACTGAAAACGAAGGCGATGAGTATCGAATAAACGTAAACGAGTGATACGGTTAAGAAGGATCTTTTTATGTTAATTTCTTTAGATTGATTGCGGAGAAAACTTATGTTTACATATATAAAGACAGATGTCTACACACACACACACACACACACACACACACACACACATATATATATATATATATATATATATATATATATATATATATATATATATATATATATATATATATATATATATATATATATACATATATATATGTATATATTTATATATACATATATATACATATATATATATATATATATATATATATATATATATATATATATATATATATATATATATATATATATACATATATGTATATATATATATATATATATATATATATATATATATTTATATATATATATATATATATATATATATATATATATATATATATATATATATTTATATATATATATATATATATATATATATATATATATATATATATATATATGTGCGTATGGATGTATATGTATATATATATATATATATGTATATAATATATATATATATATATATATATATATATATATGTATATATATATATATATGTATATATATACATATATATATATAATACATATATATATATATATATATATATATATATATATATATATATATATATATATATATATATAGATATATATATATATGTATATATATACATATATATATATATATATATATATATATGTATTATATCTATATGTATATATATGGCTATGTGTGTGTATGTGTGTGTGCTTTTGCTTCGATTTTCTCCAATTTTTCAGCAATATTTCTGTTCTGGCCAAAGTATAGCTCTAGTTTGTACCAAAACTAGTACAAAGATTTATTCCATTGTGTGATAAAGCTCACAATAAAAAATCCAAACTTGAACAATTTGAAACGAAATGGCGGTCGCTCAAAGGTTGAAAAAAATTGAACGATAAAAAAGCACTTCAGGGTCAGGTCAAAATATCAAAATGGCGGGCTATGCAAAGTTCAAAATTTGAAAATTTCTCAAAGCTTCAATTCATATTGGATTATGATGAAATCTAAATTCAAGGTAGACTTTGATGAGATCATGGATTAAATGTACCAGAGTTAAATTCGATTCCTGCGAAGGCTGCAGATTTTAGCCCTAGTGGTTATTGCATTGCAGTAAAAAATTATATTTTGATATACGAGAACATGATACAATGTATTCAAGAAACTGAATTTTGAATGGTTTGAAATGAAAAAATTTGCCACTGAAAAGGGTGAAATAAAAAACTTTTAGAAAAAAAGAAAACCGACTTCAGAATGCCCTAAAAAGGATGAAATAAATTTTTTGGAAGCTGTGCCAAATCAATTTTCCCATTTCAATATAGAGACTTCCAATATCTGCACCATCACAAAAGAATGGGGGAAAATGTGATATGGCACCGCTTCCAAAAAATTTATTTCATCCTTTTTAGGGCATTCTGAAGTCGGTTTTCTTTTTTTTCTAAAAGTTTTTTATCATTGATATTGTAATATTAGCTTGTATATAGTTAGGTACCTTCTCATGTAAATAAATTTTTGACAAATCTGATAATTTAATAAAATCCGTAACTTTGTCTTTCAAATCTTTTCTATCCCCTTTCTGCTCGCAAGTTTCTTAAATTTTTGTACCATGAATTTTATATAATCCAGTCGGTCAAACAAGTTAACTTCTCTGAAATTTCATCAAAAACTTATTTATTATTTTAATTTCATTCCACGCTTGCATAAAATGCATCTTTTCTCTTTTGATTTATCAACTACAAATTGAAATGTCATTAATAATCTTTATCATTTCACTTCATAAATGAATTTCAAGCATCATTCATAATCAAGAAATTAAATAAATGAATAAAATCCCTTTTTGGAATTCTTGGGAAAAAAAATTATTTTTAATTTACATCATGCCTGTTGGACTTAATCCCAAAATACCTTCGTCTCAACTTTTCTTATTAGACACACCAAACCCTCTTGATCAACTTTGAATTTGACTTTTCTTCTTTTTCTTAATTCTTTCGACACCGAGCGTTATGCATAGACTGAATTATGTCCATATATGAAGATATAGAGAAAACCCTTTTTAACACCATCGGACCGGAGCCCTAGTTTGAACAAACCGAATGATGAAGATGATGATCGCATGATGCGCTCTCTACCTAAAAGGATATATGCTTCGAATTTATTACCACGCTGTTCTCAAGCATTTCATTTTATTCACAACGGGTGGTCAGTTGCGCGCTGAAGCTGTGGCTAATTTGTATCCGAGAATAGAAGCCTCAATCGATCCATACTGAAGCAGAAGAAGAAGAACTGAACCTGCCAACCGATCGTTTGCGCTACATATTATAGTTTGTACCATCTTCTACTTCTGCTTTGATTTTCCTCTTATTTCTCAGCTGTCCATGCATATGAACTTGGCAGGTATATCGGAAAGGTGGCGTACCTTAAGGTACGTCTATAGGGCCTGCACTTGTTATTTGTAGATGGTACGTCGTTTTTGTTACGGTTTCATTTCATTGTGGATAGTGATAGTCCAGCATGTTGTCACGATGAGTATTTTGGTGTAACATGAGAAGTGGATTAAGGGTGTATTTCAGTGACACTACCAAAGGGTAGTGCAGTGAAATTTGAATCTTAGTAACAATATTTTTCATCTATATCCTGAAAAGCTTATGAATTCTCTCACAATCAATTTTGGAAACTCTAAAGCCAGAAAAGTTTTACTTCTTTGTTAAATGTGTTGAAAAAATGTATTCGCCAAATGAAATGGGTGCCCTTAAACTCCCATCGATTTGGAATATCTTAAGGAATTAAGCAGGGCGAGACTTTTAAATTAAGAGCATTTTAAAAGTATTCCGTGTTGTCATTTTCACCTGATATTCAAAAGATTTTTATCCGGACTTCAATACGTTCACGTTACATACACGTACGAATATTCGCTATATTTTATTGATATGGTTGTTGTCTTATTTTTATTTCTTTGTACTTTTGCAGATGGATGTTCACCGCCAGCTAATGAGACCTTGAATTCGGTACCCTGCAGTGGACATGGTAAATGCGAATCGACAGATAATGTTGGTTTTCACTGTAGTTGTCATTCAGGCTATACTGGACTTTATTGTGAACATAGTAAGTTAAATCTTAAGCATTACTGGTATGTTGTAAGTTCTTTTAGTGAACATGCTTCGATTTTAAATATATTCAACAATATCATTTTTTCCTGTTTTTGTTTTTCTTTAATTTTAAATCTTCAGTGTGGCGATAAGTTTTTTTTATTTATTTATTTTTTTTATATTGTAATGTTCCTTTTTGTTGGTTTGGTATCGACTGTTGTATTAAATGGATCGTTTACGAAGTAACGCTAATTAAAACTTTTCTTGTCTCTCACACCATTTCCAGATCTTAACGAGTGCTCACCAAACCCATGCAAGAATAGTGGAATCTGTTTAGATGGCGATGGTGATTTCACATGCGAATGCACATCAGGATGGACAGGTAGATATGAAAATCGTTTATTTCTTTTGTTTAAATAGTTCTAGGTAAATGGAATACAGTTAACCTGAAAGATTAGGTTAGAAAATTATCGAAAGGGTTTCCCTATCAAAATCAAATAGATTTGCGTAATCTGTTAACAGTCTATATAAGCGATATAATTTTTATGGTATCAATAATATTCAGATGTGCTACCCTATAGGCACAGCTACAAGTCATCTCTTATTTAGAATGAAACTATATTCTTTTTTATGCTGCCAGACTAGATACTAATTTAACCCTATGATCTTACACTATCTGCCATGTTAGTTATTCCTACACTGGAGTACTAGAGTACCCCTAGCCAACCAATTGCTTATTTTTTTAAATTTTTTATTTAATAATGGATGTTTTGGATCACACACAGTTTTGGGAAGAAGTTTAAATATTACTTGCAACATTTTGCTCAGATTATGATTTGATGATTCAAACAAAGGGATATTTTAGACTTATTGCATGTCATCCTGCTTTTCCGGTCCTTGCTCCTTGGATAGAACCCACAACAAACATTTATCTGATTAACAGGAATAAAAGTTTGACGTGGCAGAGGTTTTTTTGATAATTGCTCGAATGGATTCCTTACATCCCTTCTCAAAGTTGTATATCTTATTTCGTCGCGTTCGTTCGATATTTCTCGAAGGAAACTAAACCGACCTCTCATCGGTTATAGACGTGAAGTATAAGAACGTACAAAACGCGAAACTTGAACTTCTTTCCGCCTAGGGCTTAGTAAATTCTCTAGAATCACCGTTTTGGAGCTAACTTCCTGCCCTAATCTAGACCAAACGTCACTCTTACTACGAAGCTAAATCCTTGCCTTTCATTCGCGAAAAACGGACAAATATCGCAATTGTTTCACACTTCCCTGAAAATCAAAACACTTTCTAGCAGTATCTTTCAATACTCGTTTTTTATGCCCGTACCTTATGAAACGCTATCTCCGATTGTTTTTATATTTTTCCGACGTATTTTTCACTAACGTGTGAAACCTGGAATAGATACAGTCACATTACAATTCGTTTGGCAGTACAAGAACTGCTAGTCTGAACTGTCACTCGAAATACGTCAATTCACCACACGATTGACGTCAAGTGGCGGTTCAGTGGCATAGATCTACCATCCAACGCTTGTCAGCTGATCAGCAAATGTGTAGGGTTGACAGATCTCTGTCATATATTGCTCCGAGATGAGGTTAGTACAGTTGGCTTATGGAAGCGCTCTTCCAAATGTTCTCTTATAAGCTCATATCCTATTTCTTTCAAGTATATTCTTTGAAACTTTATACCAACTTTGGGTTTTACTTTAGAGCATTTATAAAGAATCCAGGAATTAATACCTACTGCTATCAACAGTCCATAAAATAAGCACATTTGCCAACGTTTTGTTTTTCTTTGGACCGAGTATTTTTTTTGCCATTGTATCAAAAACGTCCATTCCTCCTTTCGTTTGGTTCTAAAAGTGAATTATTTCTGGGAGCTTTTTTTGCAGTGTCATGACAGGTTGACAGTATGATCACAATTTTCTTTTGAAATGTTTTTAGTGGAGAGTAGGATAAAAGTGTCTGTGATCCATCAAACGCGTACATACCGACCATTTAGCTCTAAAAATGACACGGGATTTCACGTTTATTTTTATGCGTGGTTCCCGGTATTGTCAAATCTTTTTGCAGCAAGTTCTTGGCTAAGGGGATGCTGGTAAACTAATTGTCAACGGTAATGTTTCGACGAAACGAGAACGTAGTACTCTGGGACTGATAAATTTGGTGGTAGATTTGTTTGACCCACATAGACTTTGGTCTGCATCATATATGTAAGCAGTTTTGGCATTACATATCATTAAAATGTTCATTCCGTACTTATGAGGCCTCGAAAGAATTTTCATTTTAAATAAATACCGCCCACGAAATTCTAATAGTTGCTCATCAACAGTGCAACAGCCAAATGGCGAATACAACTTTTCACATTTTCTTATGATTTGGTCGAAAACCTCGCGGATTGGAGCCAAACGATCGTTTTCACGACGTTTTTGATGAGTTTGTTTATCATCAAACCGAAGACAATTAGCCAAAAACTCAAACCTACATCAGCTCATTGTAGCTCAAAAAAGCGCCACTCCAGTATCTTCATCGAAGAGTTTTTTATCTTGACAGCGTTCATATTGAAAATGTCTGCTAAATAATAGTCTGAATAAGGCTTTAAGTTCCTTTAATGTAACGGGACTCACAAACGACAGTGTATTTGATGAAGATGCCATCACCTTTTTATCATCTTCTTTATCCTGAAATTCAGTGTATTTCCCTTGCTGGAGTGCGATCTTCCAAAAGTTTATTTGAAAAATAAAGCTACCAACCTCAAATAGGCTTAGTAATATTTTTTGCTGGGCCCCTATTACCTGTTACAAGCAGTAGGATGTTACGTTCACCAGTTCAATGTCTGATTTGCTGATTACCGCTCCATTTGTGCCTTTTGTTTTTACCTTTCCCATATAGAGTTTTTGTTACTGGTAAAACTTTCACGGTGCGTCTCAAGTGTTGCAATGTTTCTAAGGAATTCGTATGGTCAGCACTATAATGCTTACAGTCTGAATATATACCTGGTGTTTCCCTCGCATTTGAACCTCAACATTCATCCTCACTCGCGCCCTCATCAGCTTTGAAAAAGTCTTCTATGATACCATCAGGCTCATCATCAGAATCTTCTATGAGAGATATTCCGTTTCTAGGAAGTTCCTGTATTTCTTCATCATCAGATTCGTGATTAAGTAAATAGATAGTTTCCTCCTCAATTAGGCTTTTGCAGGCAGCTATCTTTAAATAATATGTTATACCTTTAAAAAAGGCCTTTCAAAAAGTTGAAAAATGTTTCGATTATACTCGTTACTATTATATACTTTGTTAACTCATCCAAAGGAATACATTCAGTACACAGCAATGCACAAAATAACTTTTCAAAACTTTTATGAGGAAGAATAAAAATTTCCACAAACTTCCTACACTAGGGTACTCAGATACCCAACAACCCAAACAGACACGTACACACTAATCGACTATCACCCAAGGCTGACTTATCAGTAACAGCTGGCTTCAAACGAAAGTACAAGGACACTCAAGTCCCCCCGATCAATACGAACAGAAAAAATTTGAAAATATTTAACCCTGGGGTACTCCAACACCCCATGTAGGGTCTAAGGGTTAATTATTACTATTATAAGATCCACTGTTATATACTCGTATAGTGTGGCGATACTCCTTAGCTACGAAATCCCAACCAGATGTTTGATCCACAGGGTAAAGAGAGCCCATGACAGGTTATTGTCACCCAAACATAGTGAAGGCCTAACGGGAGGAATGTGATGCCTGTGGTTTATGAAAGGACTAGAAATTAGCTATTAAATGGGTTGCAGATATCCTGAATGAAGGTAAGCTGGGACTCTCCCCCTTAGAATTTGCAGCGTTGATTGGTTTACTGTACTATAACTACGCCCATTCTCTGTTTCCCTTAGCTCCTTATATGAAGCGTGATTTTTTAAAGAGAGTCCACTCTGTTTCTTTATGTCTAATGTCCGTAAGTGCCATGAGTTTCAAATCGATTGTGTGATTTCACAAAACCCATTTGGATTGTTTCTGAATTTAGGTCAGACAATCCAAAAAAAAGTGCTCTAAGCACTCTTCGTTCTCACACTTTAAAACTACTCACTTAACCTGTTGACTCAGTTTTCAGGTTTTCCGGCTAGAAGTGTTACTAGCTTTCTTTCACAATTGCTGTCTGTTCTGGGCTCTGACAAACAAAAATGTCGCACTTCACCAAAACCGCGTAGCCAATTAACAACTAAAGATATCTCCAACAAAGAAACGAGACTATAACTAGCTGATCTATACAACTGGAGCTGAATTTACGTACAGAACGTACGTCTTTTTATACTTCTTCTTCGTAGCACAAGAGCCCCTCTTGGGTCTTCATTTCCTACAAAAAACGCCTCCAACTGTCTAGATCCGTCGACTGTGTACTCCAATTTCGAAATATGAGCACTTATGTACTATCTTCGTCAACCGAGTCAGACCAGCATTCACTCGGTTTGCCCACTGGTCTCCATCCTTCAGTTCTTCCAAAGAATACATTTTTGGGTATGCGTTCATACGATTCACATGGCCAGCCCATCGGAGCTTCCGCAGTCTTAAACTGGCTCGTCATGGTTCGCTCCATTTATTCGCCTTAGGACTCGTTTCCCGAAGGCGTTCAATATACGATTATTTGCGGATGCTTAAGTTAGGGTCCATGTTTCACATCCAGAGGTCTTGTCATGAATTTTTATACTTGGAACTTTGTTTTCCAATGTATGCAGCTGGTCTTAAAGATCTTCAGAACTGAATAAAATATTTTATTTGCCAGCTGTATTCTTCTGCGTATTTTGTCTCCTTTGTTACCGGTGCTCGTTATTTTGGCATTTAAATACACAAATTTGCCCACATTTTTGATTCTGTATTCGCCAAGTATGATATTATGGATATTTTAAGGTATTTTTGCTGGACTGCGTCATGAGTTTTGTTTAGTTCTCATTTGATTGGGAGCCCTATTAGTTTTGTTTCCTTGCCGAGTTTCAGGTAAAGTTCTTTAGCGGTTGTTAACGACGATGTCGTCTGCATAGGTAACCACGTAGCCCGACTTCAATATTAACGTACCTCTTGTATCGACAAGTGGCTTTTTTATGACGTATTCCAGAGCCAACTTGAATAGTAACGCCTCTTGTCTGTGAAAAAGCTAGACATTAAAATAAACAATTTAGTTAAACAGACCTACACTCATGTCAGAATGGTTTTGTACCCAACTTCCCTGAAATGCAGTCACCATTAACGAATAAAGTTAAGAAACATGTCAGAGAGATGTGCATATTTAAAAGAAAATCCATTGTTCCTCTGATTTGAACGGTCGCCATTTTGTTGCATACAAACAAGAATCACTCAAATTATGAATTCGCAGAAATATTTATGCTATTGATCTTATTTGAAAATTTCAAGAAGATCAAATCAAAACTGCAGTATCTGATTCGATGGAAAGTCCATAAAATACAAAAATCATGTGTCATTGTTGTTCTAATTGGAGAAATTTCAAATGGCTATAACTTCCGCGAATATTATTCGATTTTCATCAAACTTACAATATACGGGGGCCTTTTGTGAGACTACTTATACGTATTTATTGGGGTACATATACGATTTTATTGGGGAAAATTTGAAATTCGAAGATCATACTATTATTAACAAAGTTGAGCGAATTTTGACTTCTGAGGTATTTGTTGCTGTTGTGCTCATAAACACGTATCTCCATAATTTTCTTCAGATTTTTCAGATCACAGGTGTCCAATCGCGAGGAGGGGACGAAATTTTTTTGTGTATTTCCCCTCCCAGTGCGCCCCCTGAAGCAAAAAATGTCAGCTTAATACCTGTTTTGAAAAGCTCTCATCAAGATCTTCCATTTGATACCCATATCGGCTGCCTTGAATGCATTTTTTTCGGGGGGCCATTCCCCTATTTGGGGAGACCCCACTTAAGTACCTTATAAATTTTTTTTTGTAATTGAATATTAAAGAAAGTACCACTTTACACCTGCATACAGAATTTGACGTTTCTAGCTTGTTGTTTGCGAAAATAACTGCTGTGACACACGGACGGAAGGAGGGACAGACAGGTCCTAACTTTAGTAGGGTTTTGTAAAATTATTTTAAAAATACCTAAAAAGAATGAGAGTACAGGTGGTGTTGGCGGTAATATTAATTGTTCAAAAGCGCTGACCACAGAGATTGTGCCCTTTAGGAACTCTAATTATAATTTGACATTCTTCCCTTCATCGTTCCATAAGTTAATACGCCAAAATTGCTGATGGCCGCAAGACATGCCATTTTGTCTTCCTGTATGAAGAACAGTCTCCACCATACGAGATTATTTTGCATTCAAGAGTTCATTTATGGAGAGATTGGTGATGCCGTTTGATATACCAAGGACTAACTCTGCCCCCAAAGAAGCGGAAAATTATCCATGATTACAGCTCGGCACCCAGACAAGTTGAAGCTTGTAGCTCTTTACAATAAAGTGTACTTCGAACTTACCTTCATATGCCAGATTTGAATTGGTTGGATGAGTTGCATACAGCCGTCAGTGTGGCTTGACTATCGTGAGAAATGTCCATTTCAATTCCTCTCAATCTTTCCTCAATAATCGACATTACCACCTGAAGAATAACAAATACATCTGCTTAAAAATTTGTTAACAGACGAATACATCTGCTTGAAAATTTGTGGCATACTTTCCTAGAGGTAACACACTCTTCGGTCTTGGTGCCGTGAGTAAAGGATAAGGCCTTTAAATTTGGTAGAAATAAATCCGGGTTCTCTCAGCTAGTGCTTAATGGCGTCCCAGAACTGTATCCACTAAGAAATAGAAATCTAGTAGACGTTGCGTCAAAAAGTATTTTCAAAGGTTCTTCTCCATGATTAACTGGAGAACCCTTTGACCTACATATTTAACTCATTAAACCGTACTTAACAGTAGCAAATTGATAACAGCATTGAGGGCTTCCCCTAGTATAATACTGAGATACTGATTCCCACATTCTCTGCAGTTTGTTTAATGAAGATTCTACCCATTTGCAACTAGTGGAAGCCCACCAGATAATTATTGCATGAAATAAAATTATCTGAACGATTTCAGTTTATACTTGAACTGATTTTTGAAAATCAGAATCCATGTCTTTCTCTGCGATTTTGCCAAAACTTAGCTGTGATCCGAGAGCACTTTTATTAATGTGCTTTTTCCAACACAATCTTCTATCGAAAGTAATCGCAAGGGTTTTAACCTCTGAATGGTTACCTTGTTCAACTAAAATAGATAGGATTATGCTATTAGTTTTCCAATTTTTTTTTTTTTTTCTAAGAAGGGCTACTTAGGTTTTTTTATGGATTAACAGATAGTACCTACCTTTCAAACCATCGGCGACACCATCGGTATATGCACCCATTATATAGTTTGAGTTCCCTGATGAGTTGGCTTACCAGAATGCTTTGGGCTCATAGTAGTGGCGTTATGCATACTGCTCTTCAAAGCCTCGTCCCTAAACCACAGCTTAGCATCACAAATGTTGAGCTTTAAGGTCTAAAACTCTTAGAGCTGAAATATTGATGACCATCTTTATTCGGGTGACTGATATATTATGACTCGGCTTATGACTTATTCCTATACGATGACATGATCGTCAAAAAATAAGACTCCAGCAAAAGTTCAAAGGATTCTGCCGTAGATTCTAGAAAGAATGGACGAAAACTGGCTAACCAAAAGAACACTAAAGGGTAAAACACCATGTAGGCGTCCATTAGGAAGACCGAGAACTCGATTGAAAACTTAAGGTTGTTGTTTGTACGTAGCATCTAAACCGGCCTAGCTGTGTCTGCTTTAAAATTCTCCACAAGTCATTTTGTGATGTCTTCTGATCATTTTGTGGCATCCCCGAATTAACAGTCACTTTGTTTCATTACGAATCCCCTTCAGCTCCGATTTCCACCATCCAACTGTCTTCTGCGAAGACCGCCAAGGGGATGCCCCGCGGTAAATCTATGATGCCTACCCGAAGCTATCGTAAAGAGGAGAGAAGGGTTGAGCGTGAAGCGAAACAAATCGAAAACACGCAGCTTATAAGCTGTAAACCGAAGTGAAAGGAGCCTCGTGAGCTCCAGATGTACTGAAGTACCGATGTATGGACTACCTAGAAAGAAGAACATTGAGTTCAATTGACCCAAAAGCAAAGTTGCAATGATGGATAGGTGCACAGTGAAGTGAACTGGCCGGATGGGAGAAGCCTAAGCGTGCCGGACCTGGAGGCAAAGTTAAACTATGGTACATGGAAATCAAAAATGAGAATTGAAGCCGAACAACAAAATAGTCCTAGTTAGGTGAGAAAGCGAAGGACCTGAAGGCGTAGTAGCTGGACAAGAAAAGTTGAACCGTACGAACGGCGTAAGCTTAGAAAAAAGGGGAACAATGGACGTGGAGGTGATGATGGGTTTGTAGTGAACTCGTATGTAGTGTAGTCGAAAGACAGAAGTATTGTAAAATGGCGCAAGTCAAATTGGAAGAGGAAACAACCAATCTGGAGGTGCAAGGAAGTATTTGGCTCAGGGTTAGAACTCACTTTTGGCATAAGAGGGTTTGGAATATCAAGTTCATACACAAAAGAGGGGTCGAAAATAGCAGTCTACAAATATTATTCTGGACTCAATACCAATCTGCGCACATAATGGTTGAAAAAAATCAGTTACTGGAGGATTTGCTAAAACCTAACATATATACTCAAAAGCTAGTTAACTAGACCAGCTCCACGCACCTGAGTTGTGGCTACTAACTGTGGTATATGAACAACAAAGGAAGTTGCACTGAGGTGAAGTGTCATGAAAACTCAAACAGAGGTTTGTTCTGTCCACGGCGTAGGGGACAAGAATAAACCTCACAAGTTACTGTCACCTCCTATAATGTTAAGACCCTAACGGAAGGAACATTTGACTTTGGCCCTGGAGAGGATTAGAAACTAGTCTTTAAGTATGCACCAGTTGTGCTGCAGAAATTCTGTACGAACCTAAACTGATTAAACTCGACCTATCCCTTGAGTGCATGACGCTGATTGGTACATTGTATCAACCCTAGTCATTAGTAACCATGGGATTAAGCCTTTTTATGGTAAGGTGTCACGTTTTCTGAGGAGGCACGCCGATAGTAGAATTGGTGTCACGAAAACTGTTGATAAGACATCAGAATGGTTCATTCAACCCGTTCGGGTGGTTGCTTGTTCTGAGAAATGTATATGTGAGGAAGGGGACAGCCTATTTTTGGGAACCTGTGTGGAGTTTTTGCCACTGTCTTTATTTTGAGCTGCTTAATCTCGAATTTAGGTAGAGAGTCAGCCTGCACATACATCTTTGACATGTGCCATCGATCGAAGTCGATCTCGTCATTTGTTGGATAAAAACATATTTTTCTAGAGTTTATAACAAGCTGAATATCCTTAGAACCAAATTTTAGACATGGCAACTCAGTCGTGTTCACAACTAAATATCTTTCATCGCATTTCATTTTTCATGAAATCCTTTTGATTCTTTCAACATACGTTTCATTTACTTGAATCAGTAAAAACAACTAAAAACTACAACACCCAACATTGTACGAATATCTTTCACAATTCTCTCCTTAATTTTTTTATTTATTTTCCATTCAAACATTTTATTTGTATCCATTTTATATTTATTTCTTCTCCACACGTACGTACAAAACTGCCGGCTCCAAAACGTGAAATATTTTAATTAAATTCTTAATCGTGGTACGGATAAGCTTATCTTTGATCCTTGGGCGTGCAAAGTGCTTGAACGTTTCCATGTGTGTATGTGGGGCTAGTATGGAAGAAACGTTGTTTGTTGTTACTAAAGGGATTCCAATAATATGGGATAGTGATGCATGCATGTTGCGTTTCAAAGGTGATTTTCAATGTTCTCGATGGAGTATGATGATTGCTTTCCCTTGCCAGGTTTTAGAACCTGTTTATTCGTTGTTGTTGACGTTGTTACTATTTCTTCTTCTGAGATCCACCTGAACCTTTCAACATAAACATATCCAGATACACTACAATAATTCTGCACCAATAGACTGAAACGTACATATATGTATATGAAGGTATAATTTTAAAATTATTATTTCAGGTAAAATTTGCACTGAACGCGCTACTCAATGTTTACCTGGACAGTGTCTAAATGGTGGATCATGTGCTCCAATCAATGGAGTTGCACAATGTCGATGTGCTTCAGGCTGGGGTGGGCAATTCTGCGCGGAGCCAGTGGATCAGTGTCAAGGTCAACCATGCCACAACGGAGGAACATGTGAATCAGGGCCTGGCTGGTTTCGATGCGTATGTGCCAAAGGATTTTCCGGGCCAGATTGTCGTATTAATGTAAATGAATGCTCACCACAACCGTGTCTCGGTGGAGCTACGTGTCAGGATGGAATCGGTGGGTTTACTTGTCTATGCCCGCCAGGACGACAGGGGATGAGATGTGAGATACGTAAGTTACAACATTATTTAGTGATTTTCAATCGATCTTAACTTATAATTATTTTAATCGTTTTTGCAGTACTCTCCGATCCAGGGTCAGTTTGTTTGAATACAACTACCTTATCCCCGTATAATCCTTTAGGAGCATTGGAAACAATTGTGAATGTTAGTTCGAATGGAAAGAAGTCAGTTGAGGAAAGCTGCAATGCATGCATATGTGACAATGGACGACCGAGGTGCACTAACTTGTGGTGTGGCTTACCAAATTGCCTGGCCCATTCAAAGCGGCCCAATTCATCAACATCGTGTGAAAGTCATGAGGTAAGTTCGTTATTTGAATTATGAAATTATTGTACAAGCAAACGAAATATATGGACAATTGGTTTTTAAAAAATGTTCAATATAATTTTTGACTGCTGGGATCCAAAAAAAACTCAAATAATAATTTACAAACTTTGAAGGAAACGAAGTTATTAACTTTTTTTAAGAGTTTATGATTCAGAAAGGTGCACCAATGAGTCCTATCAATGATTTTTAGGGTTTTGAACTGAAATACAAAAACCTATTAAAATCGGTACCTGTGTCCGTCCGTCTGTATGTCACAGCAGTTTTTCTGAGAAGCTTTAGAAACAACAGCCATGAAACTTTGTGGAAATGCTGGAAGTTATGACTTCTAGAGAGTTTTGGGATGAAAAACTTTTCAAACGGTAAGGAGAGCCCCATATAGAGGAGTGACCCCCCAAAAAAAATTTTCATCAAAGATGGTCAAGTGGGGCGTCATATGAAAGGTCTCAATGAGATCTTACTTTATCAGTATCGAGGGAGACAGGAGAAGGGAAAATGCCAAAAATTTAGGTGTATCCCCCCCTCGCGAGTGGAAAACTTCTATCCGAGAAACCTGAACAAAATTATGAGTGTAGACCTTTAGGAGCACAACAACGACAAATCCGTGAGAATTCGAAATTCTCTCAACTTTGTTAGTAAGATTATGCATTATCAATTTTACACTTTCTTGAATAAAATCGTAACGGCACCCTCAAATTCAATAAAGGTAAATGTCTACTTACAAGTTTAATCATTACTGAAAATTTCATAAAGATCAAATCGTATTTAACAGAGTTATAGGGGTTCAAATTTTCCTGCATTACAACAGCAACTATACATGGCTATGGGACAATATGCACTTCCAGTCAACTCAGACACTACGGGTTTGCTAGGATTTGCATGAAACTTTCAGGAATTATATTTGTTCTGAGTCGCGGCCATTTTGCCTCGGCTATTTGTCGCTGACTTTCTCCCTATGGCTGTTGTCTCAGTTCTTGTACTGAGACAACGCCGCACTGGTTTGTTTAAAAAAAAAAAAACAAAGGAAAAAACTTTGGCCCTATGCCGAAGTCTCTTTGTCTCAGTGCTTGTACTGAGATAATCACACGTACCAACTGAAATTGAATTTTAGCCGATGCTTTTATCAGCTAATTCAATATAGACGGAATAAAATGCGTTGATTGTTATGATGGTCAAACTTGACTGACTATTCGACTGGGGATGGAATATCCTTCTAGAGTATGACTTCACAAGTGCTGATGTTTGCTTCCTTGTGGTACAGTGGGTGAGATTGTTGACACATGTGAATAGATGGTTCTATCTGGATGCATGTTATGTATTTTTCATCTGTGAGTTGATAATACGCATCACGGTGCCGACTGAAAATCAAGTATAGAGCGCGAGGAGTTATCGCTATTAGTCGGTTATGTCTTGCTATAGGTATGGGATAAACTCTAAAGAGATCGAAGGTAATTGTGTTTGACGAGTGGGATCTTGTATTCAAATATAACAGTCTTAAGAAGTTGTCTTTAGCTGCTGGAAAACTTAGCGTATCTGGTAGATGCTCTTTGACGTTAGATATCGCTATGCTCAATTGCATCTGCGGCAGCAATAATTGGTTGAAATTTCCGTGTTGGGTATCAGTGATGATACTTACTATGGAGGTCTGAATGCGTTGCAAATTGATGGTAATTAGCGTCATTTGAAATGACAACATCGTGATGAGATTGGTCCCCTTACTTTGGTTGCCTTCCTGATTGGAGCCTCTTACAATGTTGGTTAATTGATCTAGCTCCTCCTCAATTACCTTGAACCTTTGTTGGACAGCTTCTTCACTTTGCTTGATGATGTTCAACGTAGAATCGATGATGGATGTTTGATTCTTTAATAAGGAGAACAATTTTTCTTGACTTCTTTTTCCACCTTTGATCGTCTGAGTCATCTGGTTAGCATATTCTTCGTCCAGAATACCAAACAACGATTTTGCTACACTGCCAACAATGTTAAAGGCTCCTCTTTTGGTTCAAACTTTTAGCAATCGATTGATGTTTGCAAGTTCATTTTGCAAATGTATGAAGTGGTCCCACAGCATCAAGCAATTGGTCATAAATGTTCCCTGCTCACAAAGCTGTGGCAACATCTTCGTTCCGTTTTCTAACGTTGTAAGTTCGGTCAAATATGGCCCCAAATCATAGTAGATTACGAGCTTCCATTCACTTGTCGATATATATGCATCACGTAATGATTGGGAATGCAGTCCTGGATGCGGTCCAAAAGTTGACACCTTAACAGCTTCTGCGTGTACCAAGGGTACTATCAGACAGGCCAAAAGTAGTGAGACAATTGACGTCCTTTTTTTCGTTTTTTTGGGTGGATCTTTGGAGCCCAAGAGTTCTGGGTCCTCTTCGATGGATGGTCGCCTATTAGACTCAGGGATATATTCTTTGGATGCGCCTTCTTCACGGTGTGTGTCTCCACTGAGCGGCAGTGGGGCGAGTCGATGTATGGCCCTCTTTATAATACCTGAAGAAGTCTTTATGTCGGCCACTCGCACGAAGCCATCATTACCCTTATAAATTTTTGTGATTCGTCCAAGTGGCCACTTCATTACCGGCATGTTGTCATCCTTGATGATTAGAAACATACCCGATTGAACAATCTGGCAGTTCTGTTTCCACTTAGAGCGATGTTGCAATTGATTCAGGTATTCTTCTGACCAGCGTCTCCAGAATTCGTGCTTAATAAGGCTTACAAGTTTCCATCTCGTAAGCAATCCGCCTTTTGATGGTTCTGCCGTGGCATCTACGATAGCTGTTGGAGGTTCTCCGGTGAAAAAATGGCCTGGTGTCAGTGCTGAAAGATCATTAGGATCTTCTGGTAGTGGTGTTAATGGTCTCGAATTGAGAATGGCTTCGATTTCCACCACCAGTGTTTGTTACTCTTCATATGTCAAGGTTGCTGATGAAGCTCCTCGGTGTAGCAAATATTTGGCCGATTTAACTGCCGCCTCCCATAGACCACCAAAATGCGGCGCACGAGGTGGTATAAAGTGGGAATCTATATTTCGGGTATTACATACGGCGGCTATTCTCTGAGATTTTTTGGAATGTAAGGACGTTGCTAATTTCTTAAGCTGATTATAGGCTCCCACGAAATTGGTTGCATTGTCGCAGTAGAGATTTCTACAGTGGCCTTGTCTGCCAATGAATCGTTTAAGGGAGCCGATGAATGCTGCGGTGCTAAGATCGCTCACCAGCTCCAAATGTACTGCCTTAGTGGCAAAACAAGAAAATATGGCAATATACCCCTTGTGTGGGTGCGTTCCTCGTCCGCGCAAATGAATCATCATCATACCCCGAGAAGTCTACTCCTGAATTAATAAACGGCCGCGCAGGCTGTACACCTGTTGATGGTAAATTTTCCATGACCTGAGAAAGCAGCTGTGGATTCGCTCGAGTGCATTGCTGCACAATGGATCGTGCCAATGATTTTCCTTTTATTGGCCAAAAACGTTGCCGTGTGATCGTAAGTAGTGCCTGTGGCCCAAGATGGCAGTTATCCTGGTGAATGTCGGTCATCAGAAGTTTAGTTAGTATTTTGCTTGATGCGTCTAGTCTTTTCCCAACACGCAGTATCCCCTTTTCGTCGATAAAAGGGGTTAGACCAGTTAAGCGACTGTCCTTTTTGAGACTCTTTTGATGATTATCTCATCACGAAATTTGCCCTGCTGGATATAATTCACGATGACCTCCAGCGCTCGGGATAATTCCTGACTTGTGAATGACCCTGCCACCACTGTATTGGATCGCAATATTTTACTAGTGCGCTTGATAAACCTTAGCACATATGCGATGATTCTCCGTAATTTTTTAAAGGAGTTACCATATTGTTAATTTTGCCTTCCTCTTCTCTGGGTTACATGATGGTCTCTTCGTATATTCTGTTGGCCATAGTATTTCAGCTCCATGCATAGGGAGGTCCACATAACCAAATGTTACAGCCAGCGAATTCCGCTTGTGTAATTCCTCATGAAAGGATGTCAGCTGGGTTACTTTTTGACTCAACATGCCGCCATTGACTTGATATGGAAAGTAATTGAATTGCTGATACTCTATTTGCAACGAAAGTATTGTAAGATGACGCTGTGGCATTGATCCATCCAAGAACAATTTCGGAGTCACTCCAGAAAAAATATACCACCTCATCCATATGTAGAGCGGTCTTGACTCTGTGGGCCAGCTCTGCTCACAATTTGGCTGCACGTTCCGAATAGGAGCTACTCGAGATTTGGCGCATAAAAGATGTACAATAATTCTACCGTCTGTTGAAGTAGCTCGAGTGTAGACTGCTGCTCCATACGCTCTTCCTGAAGCGTCAAAGAATATGTGTGACTGCGTTCGCCAGGGGACTTCCTTTGCAAAAACATGTCTACGGAATTATGCCTTCTGCAACACTAGTAAACTTTTGCGAAAGTTGTACCATCTGGTGAACATCTGTTCTGGTAAGGGTACACCCCAGTCCAGCTCCAATTGCCATATGTCTTGTAGAAACAATTTGGCCGTGACGATGACAGGTCCCATGATGCCTAGTAGATCGAACATTCTGGCAATATCAGATGATATCGTCCTTTTTATGATTTTGTTATTTTCTAGGTCGAGGTTCATCCTTATTTGAAAATCGTCCATTATTGATAGCCATGTTAGGCCGAGGGTTTTGATGCAATCCTCAGTGTGACTATTAAAGTCTAGTTGCACTTCTTTATCGTCAGGTGCGATATTGTGTAGCAGGCGAGTGTGGCTGGCACACCATTTACGGAGCTTCATCGCTGCACTTAATAGGAGTTTGGTTAATTCATCCTGTGCCTGAACCACTCCTGACAGGAGATTTTATCCTATCATGTCGTCATCCACATAGAAACCTCGTTGCAGGATGTTGCCACCAAGTGGATACCGCTGAATTTCCTCTTGAGCGAGTCGTTGGAGGCATTTGGTTGCCAAATATTGAGCACACGTCATTTCATATGCTACGATGTTCAACTGATAACTGTAGTGGTTGATTTGAATCATTCCTCCAGATCAGCAGTTGGTATTTACGGTTGTCAGGATGCAGCAGAACTTGCCGATACATCTTTTCAACATCGGCTGTGAAAACATAACGATGCAGTCAGAAACGAAGCAAAATTGAAATAACTCATCTTGAACAGTTGGCCCAGTTTGCAGTATATCGTTCAACAAGACATTTGTAGATGTTTTGCAAGAAGCATCAAATACTATTCTGAGTTTAGTAGTGCTACTATCTGGTTTCAGGACATAATAATGATGCGGGTAATGAAGTGGACGTTCACACGACGGAGGCGATACCTCCTGCATATGTCCAAGGTTGATTTATTCGTTCATAAGCTCCCCGTACTGACGCTTCAGCTCTGGATCCCGTTGAAGCCTTCGTTCCATACCAAAGAATCTGCGAGTGGCAATATCCCTTGATTTGCCTAGATGTTCAGGGTCAGGAAGTCTCACCAGAAATCGGCCTTCACGCCTTCTTTGTGTCGTCTGGCAAAAATATGTTTAACATGATTTCTCGGCAGAAGTATACTGTGGTTTGTCCTCCACTATTTCCTCCAGCTTCCAAAACTTTTCGATTGTGTTGTTTAGCTGTTGATCTTCTGCAAGGACTCCGCACGTAACAGAAGAAGATTGGTCTGTGCCAACTTTGCCGGCCGCCATCCAGCCAAGAAGCGTATTTTGCAGAACTGGCAGCTCGCTGCCTAGTTTTATTTGACCGATTGATAAAATGTCGTAGAAATATCGGCACTTAATAAAAGATCGACGCGTTCTGTATTATGGTAATTTGAATCAGCAAGCTCCAGGTTCCTTGGTATAGGCCACTGAGATATGTTCAATTTTATAGATGGTTGAGGAGGTATTATCTTCTCTATTATGTATGCTTCTAAACGCGTAGTATATCCGTTCAACCTTGACTGCTATGCAACGTTCACCCTTTTTTGTGCCCGTTCCGCTGATCCACCAACCTTTTCAATAAGGGTCGAGTGGTGACATGGTGCAAGACCTAGCTTCTTTACTATTCGATTAGTAATTAGGCTTATTTGGAAATCCGGATCCAGTACTACTCGGCATTCCATTGTTTTTCTGTTGCTACCATTCAGCTTTACAACGGCCGTGCTCAAAAGGACATATTTCATTTTTCCTTGATTACTAAGCGTGGTCAAGGAGAGTGCCGAGCCATCTTGTTTGGTGGTTGCCTTTGAGTCTTCGGGCGATGCCCTTGATTGATTTGGAGTAGAGGTTGTTCCTAGGTGCAGCAAGCTATTGTGTTTCTTGGAACACTTCTTACAACCTCGTGATGTACAGTTCACCGATTTATGTTCCTCTCGAAGGCAGTTGACGCACAAACCTTTGCCTTGAATAATTTTCAAACACTTTGAAGGACTGAGTCGCAGAAAGTCTGGGCAATAGTAGACTGGATGAGATTGATTGCATACCAGACATGATGACATTGTTACGGCCGCATTTCAAATTTTTCTTACGAGGTTCTTCACGGTTATTTGGTTGATTGCCAAATACCTCTAATGCTTGGAAACGTATTTCCAAAAATGCAATCCGTCTTCGTTGCGGGATTTATGTCGACTGTCGTTGCTTGCTCTAAAGTGTTGCCAAATACTTTATATATATATATATATATATATATATATATATATATATATATATATATATACATATATATATATATATATATATATATATATATATATATATATATATATATATATATATATATATATAAAGAAGTTTCACTTTTGTCAGGCATATACTCCATGCACAGTTTTTATCGAAATCACTGATTTTGTCTTTAAAGATAGTGCAAGCATTTCCAATAGGTTACTCCAGCATTGCTTTATGCCAAAATTTAATATATTTGTTGTAAACCGTAGGTTGATGTATTCAAAGAAGACAATTACAATTCTGTTTTATTTCAAAAAGCTTTCACTACAGTCTTTTAATATTAATTGTTGATAACACCTAACTAAATATAATATTCGTGATTGCTGCAACCAACCCGATGAACTCCGATCCGGTTTTGACCGTTCAATCCCGCGCGCACAAGCTTAGCTCGACAGTCCGTGTAGAAGAAAGAAAGATAGGAATCCTCCGAGCTTTAAGAGCGGTTAGATCAAGCAGTCAGAGTAAAGAAAGTTTGCACATAATACGAGCTTTAAGAGATGTCGATTGAAGCAGTTCGGGTTTACCACATTCCTCCCCTCTTAAAATCTGACGAAGTCATTGAATTTTGATGTGACTCCCCGACTTGTTCGAATTGGGTAAAAAGGCTCGACTTCAGCTTCAGGTTCTTCTTGAGTTTCATCCTCACTCCCGGCTTGTTCATCATTGTGAGCGTCAGAGTGGTTGACATGTCGAGGATTGTTGCCAGGTGTGATAATCGGTTCAACTTCACCAACTGGCAGATTATTTTCGTCACTTAACTCGGGCAAGTCAAACAATTCAATCAATTCGTTTTTCATATATCGGCGTTTGAGCTGATTCGTGTGAGCTCGTACGGTTCGACTTCCTGACGGCGTTGTAATGTCAATCGAGTAATTGACAGCTCCATCTCGGCTTTTCACGAAGCCAGGCGTCCAATTCCAGTTATCACTGGTTGTGTGGAGTTTGTAAAGGATTTCATCTCCGGGTGAAAACTCTCTCCACTTTGCGCCGTGATGCAAATTAAATTGATTTTCCATTTTTGCTTTGTTTGAAGGAGTTTGATCGATTTGAGGCTTGAGCAAATCGAGTTTTGTGCGCATCTTACGGCCGGTCATCAATTCGAATAGTGATTTCATTCCGAGATTGTATGATGGTGTATAGCGATACGTCATCAGAAATTCTCGCAATTTTTGTTCGATGGTTCCTTCGGCCTTCTGTAAGCCCTTTTTGAGAAAGTCAACGAATCGTTCCACCTGACCGTTTGACTGAGGGCTGTAGCAGGTGGTCGTAAGATGCTTGATACCGTGTGTCTCGCAAAAGTTTTCAAACGAGCTCGACACGAATTGGGGTCCATTGTCCGTGACGCGAACTTTGCACAGACCCTGTCGGGCCAGCACATCAGCAAAAAGTTCGACCGTCATCGTTCCGGTTATTGTCGCCGTTTTTATAACTTCTGGCCACTTGCTATAGGCGTCAACAACCACTAGGAAGTAGGAGCCGCTGATGGGGTTGGCGTCATCAAGGTGAAGGCGCATCCATGGTTCCAATGGCATGGGCCAGGGCTGCAAGGTACATTTGCGTGGTGCCTTTGATTCCCTTGCGCAACGTTCGCAAGTCTTAACGATTACTTCTATAGCTTTCGTTATGCCAGGCCAGAAGACTTTGTCGGCTGCCAATAGCTTCATTCGGCACTCACCCGGATGACCTTCATGTAGGTTCTCAAGAATATGTACTCGCGGTTTTGATGGAATGATGATTTGTTCGCCACGGAAAATGCAATTTTGTACGAATTTTAGCTCATTGCGGTGTCCGAAAAAAGAAGCGACTTCGATTCCTTCGATCTGACTTTTGCGCTGGGGCCAGCTGTCAGTCACAATGAATTTGACCACTTGCTGAAGATTTGGGCAGGCTTTCGTTTCTTCTTGTACTTGTTGGAAGGTGACAGGATGCTCCTTTGCTGACTGTATTGCAAAACTTAACAACTGTTCGTCATTGTCGTCAATTCCCTTGACTTGTACCGCAGCAATAATTGTCTCTTCATCAGCTTTCGTCTGTTTTGACATAAGGCGAGATACGACGTTAGCATATCCGAAGCTGTTGGTTCCAATAAATTCGAACTTAACATCATAAGTCATGATGATTAGTGCCCATCTCTGTAGTCTGTTCGCTGTATATACGGGAATTCCGTTTTTCGAACCAAAGATGGACAACAGAGGCTTGTGATCGACTTGCGCGGTAATTTGTCACCCAACGATGTAGAAATGTGATCGCTTTAAGCCAAAGATGAGTGCTCGCGCTTCTTTTTCAATTTGGGAATAATTTCATTCCGCCGAATTGAAAGTTGCGGCGAAACGCATGATAGGATGCAGTGAATTGTCGTTGAAACGGTGCATGAGGGCAGATTCCATGCCGTCTTTTGACGCGTCTGTCGCTAGAACGATGGCCTTGTTGGGATCAAAGTGCGCAAGTACCAGATCGGATCCCAGGATCTTTTTGAGATTGTCAAAAGTTTCCTGGTGAACATCTTGCCATTCGTACTTCACATCTTTCTTGAAAAGTTCGTCCAGGGGACCCCTCAGCGTCTTCATTGACTTGATATACTTGCCATAGTAATCGACTGAACCTAAGAATGAACGGAGCTGACTGACATTAGCTGGCGGAGGTGCTGATGTGACTTCCCAAATTTTTTCAGGCTGTAGTCAGATGCCTTTGTCGTCGATGACATGTCCATAGAATGGCACAGATTTCTTACCGTACTGACACTTGTTGATGTTGAGTTTGAACCCGAATCCCTACAGGCGTTGCAGTGTTTTCTTCAACTCTTGCTTGTGGTCATCAGCATTCTCACCGCTAGTAACCATTTCGTCGATGAAACCGAACGTTGAGATTCTCAGCATGTCGACAATTGCTTGAAATTTTCCTGGGGCTGTTTTAACGCCTTGCTGGAGGCGATTGACCTGAAACAATCCAGTGTGGGTGTTGATGCCCATCACCTTTTTGGATATATCGTCGACTTCCACTTGAAAGAAAGCGTCTGATAAGTCGTTGTGCTGAAAACTTTTTTTCCTGCGAAACTTGCGAAAATTTGATCGGGTGATGGCAAAGGATACTTGTTTGGCTCAAGTGCTTCGTTAAGACCCGTCGAATAATCAGCACAAATTCGAACTCTTCCATCCTTTCGTTTGACTACGACAATGGGTGCTGCCCACTGAGAATATTTGATAGGGCTGATAATGCCCAAGCGCTGCAAACGTTCTAGCTCAGTGACTATAGTAGAACGAGCTGCTTGTGGAACCGGACGAGCTTTTCGGAAGACTAGTTGAGCTCCCGGCTTTAGTTTGAGTGAGACTTTAGCTTTGTTATAACAACCAAGGCCATTTGAGAAGAGTTCATGAAACTCTGATTGTACTTCTGTGGTCAGGTCATCGCAAGATGTTGACCTGACTTGATTGCAGACGTTGTCGATTGGAACACTCCACAAATTGAACACATTGATCCAGGGAATGCCGAAAAGGTTGAGATTTAGCGGTGTAATGAAACAGCATCCCTGCTTTTGAATGCCATTCAGAGTAATGTTGCACCAGAAGTATCCCAGTAATGGAATCACGTCTCCTGAAGCACTTGTTGCGTTCGTTCGATTTGATGCAGTCAGTTTCGGACGCCCCAACGTCTCCCAATTTGCCTCAGAGATAATTGTCATGTTTGAACCTGTATCAAACTGCATCTTTAGCTGAGCACCATTGACAATCGGCTTGAGAAACTTGCTGCTTGAAACCAAGTTGACTTCTGATTGTACTTGGTTCGCTTGTGGCTTGTTGTCGCCCTTCTTGTTGTATTTTGTGTTGCGTTTCTCTCGGAAATACTTGTAAATGTTATAGTAACCTGCCTTATGTAACTTCCCGTTGCATCTGCTGCAGGTCTTCTCCTTGAAGGGGCAATCTGCCAACCAATGCCTTTCGCCACAGCCGGGGCAAGCATACGGCGGATGACCGGTTTTATCACCCCAATGGCTCTTACCTGGCTTACCACTTTGACCCTTGAATTGATGGACAGCATGAACTTCAGAAGAACCCGACGATTCACCCACTTTTCCTTTATCGATCTTCAAACAGGTGATACATTCAGCCTCATTCACTAAGTCCTGAAGGTTCAACTTGTGGATTAGAGCTCTTGCCGCATCGTTGGCTGCTATCTCGAGTTCGATTTGTTGATTGTCGACTGAGAAGTGAGAAGTTTTTCAAGGATCAGCGAGTCTTGTGATGACGTGAGACCACTCACAAATAACAAAACCTTGAAGTCGTCAAGCGAGCATCGAGCGATTTCGAATTTCTCAGCATTTTTGTTAATGCGCGCTGCATACTCACTAAAATCTTCACTGTCGAATTTTTCAAGCTTGAAGCACTTGTGCCGCATTGCGAACTTTGTTTCTTTGTAACCGAAGAGTCGCTTGAGAGTTCTCACTGTGTCAGCGAGTGTCCGGTCTTGAGGGTTCTGTGGTAGAATTGAGTCTGTACTGCGCTTGTGGGAAATTTTTGAAGAAGAAGATGGATCTTTGTTCGTTCGTCGTGGTCGATTGCTTGTGTTGTAAACAGCGACTCGTAGCGTTTGTAGTACGCTTCGAATGTTTGATTGTTGTCCGGATCGTAATCGAACTGCACCATGAAATCAGCAAGACATTTCACTTTGAAAGCTGGTGAATCTTGTGCTGGCGCTTGGCCTGGTGCAGCCGCCGTGTTCTGTTGTCGAAGCAATTAATGCATTTGCTGATTTTGTAGAGCCATTTGCTCTTGAAATAAGTCGCAGAAAACTTTTAATTGGTTTGAGTCCATTTTGAGGTTAGACACACGTGTTTTCGTAATTCCTCGTCGCCAATGTTGTAAACCGTAGGTTGATGTATTCAAAGAAGAGGTTTACAATTCTGTTTTATTTCAAAAAGCTTTCACTACAGTCTTTTAATATTAATTGTTGATAACACTTAACTAAATATAATATTCGTGATTGCTGCAACCAACCCGATGAACTCCGATCCGGTTTTGACCGTTCAATCCTGCGCGCCCAAGCTTAGCTCGACAGTCCGTGTAGAAGGAAGAAAGGAATCCTCCGAGCTTTAAGAGCGGTTAGATCGAGCAGTCAGAGTAAAGAAAGATTGCACATAATACGAGCTTTAAGAGATGTTGATTGAAGCAGTTTGGGTTTACCACAATATAAGTTTCCCAGGACATTATATGTTGTGGAAACGAGGAAAAATTTATTAATTTTGTAGGATCCTGATTTCCCGTGATTCCGGGAAGGAAACTCTACAGCAGTCTACTTTCTTCTTACTTTTTCTCCCCATTCGAAGAATGTAGAAAACAAGTCCATTCATATACAATAATATGTAAAAAATTTATTGCATTTATATAAAAAATTATATACCTCCTATTACCGTAAGAGAAACACCAAAAGATAATTATATTTATTATAGACGTACTTGTAAAGCCATAGAACTTCATAAATGGAAATTTGATTTAACAATTTATTTTTGCTTTCAGGTGTGTGTCCCTTCGTTGCAAGAAACATGCCTTGCGCCACCTTGTGAACCACGTGGTGATTGTCGTTCATTGGAACCATCTAAACGAGTCGCCCCACCAAAACTACCAGCTTCCCCCGAATGCTGGCCGAATCAAGCAGTCCTCAACGACAATTGTGCGCGCATATCAATCCTCTTGGAGACTAAACACATAATACCTGGTGCAACCGTGGAAGGAATCTGCGTACACCTTCGCTCCTTACTCTCAGCAAGACTTGTAAGACATCCAGCTTCAACTGCACAGCTAATCATTTTATGCGACATTAAAAGCGGAAATAACGATACAATCGAAGTGACCATGGTAAGACTATTTAAATTTTTTGGATTTTATCAGAATCTTACGTTTTGTTTTTCCTCAACAGTCATCATCATCTACTGAAGACAGTCAACTCTCTCTAGCAGTTCGTCTGATGGGAGAAATATTGTCTCGTCACAGCAATCGTGATGAACCTGAAGCATCTGCTCTAACATCTGTACTAGAAGTCAAAGTAGAAACGGCTCTCATTTCAAACGAGCGAGGAGGATCAGGACTGCTGATCGGCATACTTTGTGGTGCTGCTATTGTAACTCTAGGCTTTGCTACATTCCTCATTCTAGTCTGGAAGCAAAGGATATCCATACGCTCAGGTTCTGGCGTGAATCTCTCACCATCAATTGATGCTTCCCGCCACGAGGAGGAGAAATCCAACAACCTGCAAAACGAAGAAAATCTTCGACGCTACGCCAACCCGCTAAAAGGAAGCTCCAGCTCGTTACGTGGTGCTATGGAATTGAGTCTTTCACCGGCTCCAGAAAACTCAGCAATATCAACAATTGCTGGTCCAAGTGCTCTACATCGATCTCAACCTCTCTACCCGCCTTGCGAATCAGATTTCGATAAAGAAATAGATAATCCAAAGGTGCAACACAATCGACGCAGTTCGCAGATACTTTTGCATAAGATGCAAAATTCTGACATGAAAAAGAACACCGTGGGGTCGATTGAAAGTCCGCATAAGGATTTCGGCAAACGATCCTTAAATTGCCAATCAATACCATCGTCGATGGTTGATAACGAAGTGCTAACTGTACATGTATGAATTTAATTAGGAGAACTGAGATAAATTTTATTATCGCATGTGACTCTAGTTTAGATAGGTGTTAATATTATGCTTCTAATGGACTTATTTAAATAGTAGTGAGAGTTATATATTGTAAATGATCGACTGCAAACTGGTGTTATGATCAATGAGACCGGGGGTAAGTTCAGCTTTTTCTGATAGCAAAGTGATTAAAGCATGCATAATATTTCTATTTCTTTCATTGCTTGAAAGATCCAATTTATTAACTCACACAATTTAGCCATGCTAACTTAGCACAGAGAAATTAACATTAAAGTTTTATTGTCACAAATATTAGCTCCTCCCACAACGAACAAATAAAATATTGTGTAAAGTTGGTTCGAAATAATTTTGAATTAATTTTGCTCCAACAACTTGTATTAATCTAATTTATACTCCGAGACATTCCCTCTCTGCTATTTTCTGTAATAGTTTCACTTGATACGAATACATAATCGATTAATTGTGAGTCGAGAACACATAATTTGCCGTTTGTTTAATTAAATATTTTATAAGACAATAAGATTTAACTGTTTAAGACATGAGCATTTGTAGCATTACCTTTGTGTATAAATAGAGATTTTATGTTTTATTGTTGCCTATTTTTAAAATAAATATCTCTTAATATGAAATTTAGCTTTGTCTTGTAGCAATCGAAAGTTAAAGCTACAAAATTACTGAGAACAACAATCAGTTGCTTGCCCTGCCAACAATTTATTATTAATTAATTCTCTTCTACGTGCAATCCTTTAAGTTATTTCATCGTGTAAAGCTTTCAATACTCGCAGACTATGGTTCCAAGCTACAATTTGCCTTTACTCTCCACAAATAAACCGACAATTTTTTAAATAATAATCCGAAGAAAAAAAAACAAAAAATTATTTCCAATCCATTGCATAATCTGCACCTAGCCAAACAGCATGTGTAAAACCAGTAAAATAATCATTAGTAATTTGAATATAATTGTATTTATGAAATTTTCGAAATTTCTTGACGGTAGAGTGTGATATTAATTATTAATTCATTTTTTTAAGTATGAACGATTAAAAAATTTATATGCGATTTTTAATGTATTTAATAAATTATAAACAGAAAAAAACATATATAAAAATATTTTTAAGTGAAAAATAGTATGTTTGTATAAATATTCAATAAATTCCACAAACAATGAAAAAAAAACTATAAAGACTACATTGAGTTTAATGTGTACCAATATGTAAATAATACTTGTAAATAATTAATAGTCTTAATGAAAATGATGTAAATGATAATTTCATAGCTATAAAACTAATCATGCATGCAATTCAACAAACGCAACATATAATTAAATCATTTGCACTCGTAAATCAAGCTCTTAAATAAAAAAATAATTGAATTATGATCAATCACAGCAAATGTTAAAAACGATTCCATTAACAACAAAAGCTCTACAATAAATCCTTACATCATAGTCTAGAATACTTAAAACCAATCCTGGTAAGTTGTATTCCTTTCCATGGAAGTATCATTTGGCTGTAGCTTTAAAAGTGAAAATGTCATATTTTAGTAGACGAAGCGGTGTAAACCGATTTTTTAATGTATATGTAAATGATCAGTACTAAGTACTTAAATTATTTCGTTTTGATTTGTTTTTTTTTCGTTCCTTATTATCATGTTTCATTTTTTGATACTATAACAATTTTGCCAGTGTGAAAGAGTTAATGAAAAATTGTAAATTAAAATTAAAAACACTTTGTCCAATCATCGAAAAAAGAAGAAGTCTGAATAATACTGCAATACTCAAAATAGAAATTATCAGTGCCGGATATTATCAGCATTATTATTTTTTATGTTTGTTTTTGAAATGATGAGCAGAGAATGGATAAATCTAATTGTGAAAATTTTATATGTAATTGTAAAATAGTATGTAAGTAAACGAAAATGCAAAATATAATTGAAATAAAGTTTTTATAATTCAGAAAAAGATTTTTATTATTTCATGCCAGCTGCTAGTTGAAAGAATTAATAAGTTAGGTAGACAGAACTAGGCTTATGTCTGGAGGGTTTTGTATTTAACCTACGATATGCGGATATGTACGAGTAGAATAATTTAATTCAAGAAAAACTATTATGACATGCACAACAAAAATATTCTTGCATTGAAAGAACTCCATTTTAGCCGGCCAAAATTTTGTTCCAATATTGCTAAAATCATTGACTGAACGGGATCTTAAATGCATTTTCGTTATTCATCTTGCCTGAAAATTTGGAGAAGATCCAATCAAAAGTGTAGTGTCTGGTTCGATGAAAAGCCCATGTAGTATAGAAACACCATCTATGATTGTTGTAATCGGAGGAAATTAAAACGGCTATAACTTCTTTAAATTTTATTGAAACTTATAGAATATGTAGATCTTTTAAAGGACTTCTTAAGTGTCTAATTTTATCTTCTTTAATGATACTAATCCAAGTTTAAAGGCGAAATTGTTAAATTTACAAATCGTAGCAAAGTTCAACGAATTCCAGCCTCTAAGTTATTTCTTATTGGATCTACTTCCGTGATTTGTAGGTGTTTACGCTGTAATAATGTTCTCCATTTATTACCTTTCCCTTCCAAATATCCATTTATTACCTTTCCCTTCCAAATATTCATTTTCCCTCTGAGTGAATTGGAGCACCGCTGGAAACAACATCCAATCAAACCATTGAACGGACAAAGGTTTTAGACCTCGACGCATGAAATCGCATGGCGTGCGTCGCGAATGAATCGGCTCCGGAAAACGTAAAATAGTAAAATCGTGAACTCCGCTAAAAATAAAATTACTCCGAAAAACGCAAATAGTGAAAACGCGAACTACCCGAACCTCCAATAACGAATACCCAGTGATTCTGTACATGTGTTCAGTAAATTGAGAGCATTATTGAGTGGATTGTGATAGCATCAAAGATTGTTGGAGACCCAGGTCATCCTCTGTTAAGTGCCGTCCATTCTTCCTTAGAAATAGTATTCACATAATTGGAGAACCCGCAATTATTTCATTTAACAAAGCTTAGATAGTGCGCAACCATTTTTGGCCCGTCGAGCCGGATAGGTTAGGATTTGATAAGATTGTAACGCATCTCAAAACGCATTTTTTCCGCTATCTAAACACGCATACCGCTAACCTCGGTACAACGCAACGTGATATCTAACAGTTTTGTAGTTTGAGTTAATTTATTTTGAAAATCGTGGAAAAAGAAGGCGAACAGCCTTTTGATATTAATGATGATAGGAAATTTCAAAATTTTAATAAAAAATTAAATACTATGTTCGCCTCTTTGACTTCCCTCCACGATACAATTAGCAATCTGAATTCCGAAGAGTCAATTGATCAATTTCTTTCGGATTGCTTTTGTATAGATCTACTTAGGAAAGAGTTTATGGATACGCTGGAGGCACGAAATGAGTACCAAACAGGGATATCTAACGCCTCTTTGCCTAGTTTTTCCCACATGGCGTCATTTGATAGGCTGTATACGCGTATTAAATATAAACAGCATCAACTCCAGAATAAGAACGGTGGCGAGGGAATTAAATTCAAACCTCCGCAACTAAATCGCAGATTGCCGAAGTTAGAACTTGTTCCATTCAATGGCGAGCAAGAATCTTGGCCATTATTTTATGAGATCTTCCGCGCTACTATTCATGAAAGTGAACAACTCACTGACGGGGAGAAGATTCAATATTTAATGGGTCAATTATCAGGTAAAGCGCGAACTAGTGTTGGAGTTTTACCTACCGCTGAAAATTATCCAATAATTTGGAATGGCCTGGTGGAAAAGTATAATGATAAACGCGTCCAGGCGACGGCCTACATTAACAAGTTATTGAATTTGCCGGCCGTCAGTGAAGTGAATGCAATAAGTTTAGAATCTTTCGTTGATAACTTTGCGTCGCTAGTATCTGCTTTAAAGCAACTCAAAATTCCGTTGGAATATTTTATCTTTGTCCACTTGAGATCCCTCAAAATAGGTACGGAAACATTAAAGGATTTTGAGAAATCTCTTGAAAATGCGTCCGAATTACCAACCAACGATGATTTTGTCTCATTTCTGCGTAGTCAAGCTCGAGTTTTACAGCATGCTGGCAAGACAGGTCCCAGTTCCATTGCTGGGCCAAAACGCTCCCCAATTGAACATAGAGTTTCTAAGCCAATGAAAGTGGCAAATGTCCAGCAAAATAATGTGAAAACCTTTGTAGTTCAGGAGACGGAATCGGGTCTGAGCAAATGTGTTTTTTGCTCAAGGACTGATCATTCACACTTATATTTATGTCTGGATTTTTTACGGTTAGTTCCAACAAAGCGATACGAATTTATTAGAAAAAATAAATATTGCTTCAATTGTTTGTCAAGTTTAAATCTTAGTCGACAGTGCAAATCGAAAAATAGATGCAAAACTTGTTCCGCACAGCATCATTCACTTCTACACTTCGGTGAAAACATACCACCAGCAGAACTGCAAACTGCATCAAACAAAGTGGAAGTCGAACGCAGCAAACCACCAGTGGCTATTATGTCTAACCCCGCATCCACTGAATCGAAAGCATCTTCTTCTATGCAGCCCCCCGTTCATAAGTGTCTCGTGACGCATTACACTGAGCGAGATAAAATGCCATCTCCTTCGAATACTGGGAACGTACTACTAGGAACAGCGCAATGTAATTTAGTAGATAGAGATGGTAATATTGTTGTATTACGTGCCTTATTCGACTCCGCATCTCAACGCGATTTAATAACTTCTGAATGTTGTAAACGATTAAATCTCCCGCTTTTTCCTCCGAAAAATAAATACGTTTCGGGAATAGGCGAAATCAAAAACGCTATTGAAGGCGAAACGTGTCTTACAATTCGGTCCCGCATAGATGACTCGATTCGTTTCCCTATCCAACCTATAGTAGTCGAACGCATTACGAATGAATTGCCCACCGCAAAGGTTGATTCAAGAACATTCGAATATTTAGATGGCATTGTATTAGCCGATGCTAGTTACACTACGCCGGGTCCCATTGATATGATTTTAGGTGCGAACATTTTCGCACGAATAATTCGTCCCAAACGTATCTCACGTGATGAGAATGAATCTATTGCAATAGAAACATCGCTAGGTTACATAATACTAGGTAATATACCGTGTAAAGCTGTTCCTCTTTCCAACTTTGTTTACACGTTTAAAATAACAGAGGATTTCGAGACGCGTATGTCACAGTTTTTGGAAATTGAAGATGTACCTTCCTCCACTGCGGCCAAGCTCACGCCTGAGGAGCAACTATGCGAGCAATTATATTGCAATACTACGCATCGTGACCCATCCGGGCGCAATGTAGTCTCATTACCTTTCAAAAAGGACCCGAAAGAATTAGGAGACTCAATGAAACGAGCTGAACAACAATTCTTATCATTGGAGCGTAGGTTACGAGCTAAACCAGATATAAGGGAACAGTACGACTCGACGATCTTCGAGTACTTGCAAAAGGGTTACTTAAAACCTATAGGTATTGCTTCAGACTTAGCCTAGGAACATCAATATGTTATTCCGCACCACGCTGTAGTTCGCATAGACAAGTCCAGTACTAAGTTGCGTATAGTACTAAACGCTAGTATGCCTTCCACATCGGGTAAATCGTTAAATGACTTGTTATTAACCGGTCTCAATTTGCAAAATAATTTGTTTAGCATATTGTTAACTTTCCGTTTGTTTCCAATCGCAATTAGTGCGGATATTCGACAGATATATCAGCGCATATTTGTAGAAGAAAAAGATCAGCGTTTTCAGCGTCTCTTGTATAGATTTGATGATAGATCACCTATTCAGATGTTCGAGATGACTCGTGTCCCATTCGGGTTGTGCTGCAGTCCGTTCCTAGCAATTAGAACGATTCGGCAGTTAGCACAAGAGGAGAGAGAAAAGTTCCCCGAGGCTGCCGCTGTTGCCGAGAAGGATATTTATATGGACGACTTGGCCACCAGTTGCTGCTCTGCGGATCAGGGTGCGCAGCTGTCTAATCAATTAATAAATTTCTTCGCTACGGCTGGATTTGAGATGGTTAAATTCTCCAGTAACTCACCGCAGGTAATGGAGAGAATTCCTTCGTCTCATCGGGTTATGGACGTGGTTGAATTCAGTCCCGAAAGTGACTCAAAATTCTAGGCCTACGCTGGCTTCCAGCTGATGACGTTTTTACTTTGACAGTAAATGCCTCGTCTGGGGAATGCACTAAACGCAAAATCCTTTCCGCTATCGCTCGCTTGTGGGATTTGATGGGCTTCATCGCTCCTGTCACCTTATTAGCAAAGCTTATTCTCAAATCTCTTTGGGAAGGTAAAGTAGGGTGGGACGATATACTCTCGCAAAATATTGTGTCGCTTTGGAGACAATTTGAATTAGAACTACACTTATTAGAAACAATCAAACTGCCACGTCATGTTGGAGTCGAACCTGAATGTGTCATTTCTATATTGGGATTTTTCGATGCCTCCGAACGCGCGTTTGGAGTTGTAGTATATTTACATGTTTATTTCCCCGCAAATAATTGCTCAGTTATCAATTTGATTTGCGCCAAGTGAAAGGTTGCGCCATCACGCATTGTCATTTTGCATGCACGCATGGAGCTATGCGCGAACTTGGTTTTATCGCAGTTGATGCGAACTGTGATCGATGCTTATGCAGCACGATGCACAATTAATAACATCTTCGCATTCACGGATAGCACCATTGCACTTGCATGGATACATTCTTCGCCCACTAGATGGCACACATTTGTTGCTAATAGAATTGCCAAGATACAGGAAAATATATCGCCACAGCATTTCTATCACATCGCTGGTAAAAACAACCCCGCTGATTGCCTATCACAAAAACCCCGCTGATTGCCTATCACAACAACCCCGCTGATTGCCTTTCACGAGGGTTGACACCCGCACAGCTTGTGGATCACCCGCTTTGGTTTCATGGTCCTGCTTTCGCTCAGGCACCGGTCAAGGAATGGCCAGTATAGGATTTTGACGCTAACGTGCCAATGGAACTACCTGAAAGGAGGGTCAATTCTTTAGTCACAACGAAAGTAAACCCACCTCATAAACCGCTTCTCTACGAGCTCTCTTCTCGTGTTTCTTCATGGCCTAAGCTGTTGCGTATAGTTATTTACGTCCAACGGTTTGCGAAGAAGCTTCCGCGTAGATTTGGATTATCGCATCTGGAGATAGCAGAAATTAATGTCTTGCGGGATTTGCAGAACGTGCATTTTCAACGCGAAATAGACCTCGCCCAATCGGGCAAAACACTCCCGCCAGCTTTATTAAAGCTCAACGCATTCGTTGATAAGGGACTATTACGCGTTGGAGGCAGGCTAGCTAATGCATGTCTTAACTACGCAAGCCAACACCCTATTTTACTTCCTGGCCGCGATCATATAGTCGACTTGATCATAGACCAAGTTCATCGAAAATACCGCCACGCTGGCCCGCATCTTGTCATGTCTTTGCTTCGGCAGAAATATAGGATCCTAACAACACGCAACATTGTACGAGCACGGATACGAAAATGTAATCAATGCTTCAAAGCCAATCCTAGAAATGAAAATCCAATTATGGCAGATCTACCGGAGTGTAGAGTTAACCAAGCTTAACCCTTCTATCATACGGGTGTCGATTACGCCGGTCCTCTGACAATTATTCCCTTTTGCAAACGGGGGGTGAAAAGCATAAAGGCTTATGTTTGTCTTTTCATCTGCCTGGTAACTAAGGCCATACACATTGAGATGGCTTCTGATTTGAGTACGGATACCTTTATGAATGTATTTAAACGGTTCCTATCCCGCCGCGGTCTGGTTGGTGTAATGTACTCCAATTGCGGCACTAATTTTGTTGGTGCAAAGGCAAACCTGGATAACCTGTACAAATTGCTAGATTCCGCTGAGTACAAAACTAGACTGTCTAATGAACTTTGAGACAACCACATAGACTGGAAATTTAATCCCGCATCGGCTCCGCATTTTGGGGGCATATGGGAAGGAAATATTCGTAGTCTCAAAACACATTTGAATAGAGTAGTTGGGAATCAGCTTTTGACTTGTGAAGAGATGCAAACCGTATTGATCCAAATAGAGGCGGCGCTTAACTGACGTCCGCTCACGGTATTAAGCTGTGACCCTGTCGAGCCTCTCGCTCGTACCCCGGCGCATTTTTTGACGCTTACTCCATTAAAATCGTTACCGGCGAGGAACTTTTCCGAGGAAAATATCAGTTTGAGAGACCGCAAACAAATGATCGATCACTTGGTGCAATCGTTTTGGAAGCGATGGCGAATAGAGTATCTTTCAACATTACAACAACGTACAAAGTGGTTGACTTCATCAGGCCAGGCAATTTCATCTGGAACGGTGGTGTTATTAAAATCCGATAATGTTGCTCCTTTGCAATGGCCACTAGGTATTATAGAGAAGGTTTATCCTGGGAAAGATGGGGTAATTTGCGTTATTGATGTCCGTACTGAATCGGGACTCTATCGCCACCCTGTAGTTAAAATTTGTCCTTTACCAACGCAATAATATACAGTCCACTATTAATAGGTCGTAAGTAATTATAGATAGATAGTAATTCTAGTAGTTATAGTTCATAATTATAATTTCCATATTAATGGAATTTAAGTTACGGTCGAAGGATCACGGATGTTGCGCAAAGTAGAATTTATACAGTATTTGAAAGGACTCTTAGTCCTGTCAAGCCGGGGAGGATGTTTAAGCCGTAATAATGATCTCGATTTATTACCTTTCCCTTCCAAATATCCATTTATTACCTTTCCCTTCCAAATATTCATTTTCCCTCTGAGTGAATTGGAGCACCGCTGGAAACAACATTCAATCAAACCATTGAACGGACAAAGGTTTTAGACCTCGACGGTGAAAAGGTTCACGTCAGTCAAGCATGAAAACGCATGGCGTGCACCGCGAATGAATTGGCTCCGAAAAACGTAAAATAGTAAAATCGTGAACTCCGCTAAAAATAAAATTACTCCGGAAAACGCAAATAGTGAAAACGCAAATAGTGATAACGCGAACTACCCGAACCTCCACTAACGAATACCCAGTGATTCTATACATGTGCTCAGTAAATTGAAAGCATTATTGAGTGGATTGTGATAGCATCAAAGATTGTTGGAGACCCAGGTAATCCTCTGTTAAGTGCCGTCCATTCTTCCTTTGAAATAGTATTCACATAATTGGAGAACCCGCAATTATTTCATTTAACAAAGCTTAGATAGTGCGCAAACAGAAGGGCTTTGTAAAAGAAATTTTACAAAAACCTACTAGTTACACATCCTGACTGGCCCTTCTGTCCGTCCGTCCGTCCGCCTGTCCATCTAACGTCCGTCTGTCCTAGCGCCACTGCAAGTTTTTTTTAGAAACTGCAGAAGCTACTCGTACAAAGCTCAAGCTTTGTGAAAGAGAAGATCAGAAGTGCTGGTGTCTCAGAAATTTAGGTCTTATCAAACATTTCAACATTTTTAAGAGGGGTCCCCCTTAATAACGAAGCAGCCCTTAAAAAGTTTGTTCATTAAATGTAGTTGAATAGGGTATCAAATGAAAGGTTTAGATGAATATGAAATAAAAAAAAATATTTTAACATATGCACTAAAAGACTCAGGAAGAGGCAAAACGCACGAAAATTTTTTTTTAAAGGGCCACCTCCCTGTATGGGGAGACCCCTTTGGAAAAATTTTCCATCCCAAAACTTTCAAGAAGTCACCACTTCTGACCTTTCCACAAAGTTTCATGGCTGTAACTTCTACAGTGTCGGAGAAAAACTGCAGTGACATACAGACGGGTACAGGTCGTGATTTCAATAGGGTTTTTTTATTAATTAGTAACATTGCTTAAAATGAAAGGATTGATTGAATCAGTTGAATTATTTTTCATTTTTAATCTAGTAGTTTAAGAGAAAGAATCACTAGTCTCGATAAACGAAATCATTTTGAACCGCCAGATTTCAGGTTGTTAAAATCATATCTAGAATTCTTTATCAATCGAATCCGTTTTAAAAACCGTGAGCCAAATGTCAAACTATTTTCCCTTCATCTCGTAAGACACTTTGGCTAGAAACCGAATTCTTTGCATTTCGTATGTATGAGTAAATGAATTCACAAATTGTTCCGGAAAATACAGTTAGCAAAAATAATCCTTGTCTCAATAAAAATCTGACGAAAATCACATTAAATAAGCTTACATGCACTAGAGAAATTTCATTTGTTTTTTGTCAATCAAAAAACGGCAGGTATTTCTTTTCAATTTACCGCTTAAATTTTGATAAAAAACAGATTATATGGTTTTATAATCTTTAATAATTAATTATCTTTAATTATATGAGCGAGATGTAATTTTTAAAAGTTTAAACGAGCATGCAATGAAAGTTTGTGTCGATGCGTTGCCTTCTTACTCAGACCCGAAAACAGAAACAATACGTCACGTCGCGAACTAGCCTCTTCAAGTTGTGGGGGTCCTGACACCACTCAATAATAAAAAGAATCCCAAGGTCAATAAATATATAAACTTTATTTTATAATTGTAATAAGCGACGCGCACAATATGGGGGCCGGTTGAAGGGAGCACGTTGAGCGTTCGCGTACGAGTGCAAAAAGGAAATTATCGCTTTTTCCTTAAAACGATTACAGCGCTTCGTTATGGTAGCGGTGAAATTCTATACTAGACCTAAGCTGTTATTGTCTTGTTGCTATAGAGTTGTAGGGTTTAGCTTAATGCGGTGCGCGTTTCCCGTACGAGACGGAAAGAACAAGTTAAAAAATAAATAAAAGCTTTATTAGCAAAAAAAATATGAACATGTTGAAAGTTACATAATTACGCGTTTTAACTTCACGGTGGTTACAATTCAAGTGATCGCTTGTTTGACAGGAGTTGTGAAATTCACTATATCCACTAACCTACTGAAGTCACTACATTTCACCAACAGATGCGCTGCAATCAATCGAGTGTCGCCACAATATCTTCCCCCAAGTAACTCAGCTAACTTGATTTTTGACAGTCAGACGAAAGCTGTTTAGGAGTTTGCTGAGTTGTGAATCTGACATTTTTAATACGCGAATATGATCAAATCGGCTCGGGGGTGTTTGCAAATGATGTTGCTGTTGGTGCGGATGGTACTAATTCCTCATTTTCGGTAGCAACTGCATGTCCCTCAACATATGCCGGCTTAATTCTTTCGGTAGAAATTGTTTCTGACTTGCGAAACCGTAGTGTCCAAGTTCACTACGACATATCGAAATTTAGCTTTATCCGACACCACATTTCAAACGGCGTTTCCACTTGAACGAACCACAAACCCGGAGTATCTTTAATAAATGGTGGAATTGTAACTTTGTTCATGGAATGTATGTTGATTTCAGATCACGCGGGGCTTTCTCTTCTACTTTTCGGTGTGTCAGGAGGCGTAGACATTATTAAAGTTTAAATACTTTTTGTGAAAATATTAAAAATGGCGTCACTATTTGTGTTTAGCGTAACTATGCACTTCCTAGCGTCACTATAACCTATATTGTCTTTTTCCTTTTTCGCGCGTTCAGGGTCACCACTGTGAGGTTGAGCAAAATGCGATGTGCGTTCTCCATACGAGACGGAAAGAACAAGTTAAAAATAAATAATAGCTTTATTAGCATACAAAAATATGAATATTTGTGAAGTTACATGATTACACGTTTTTAGTTCACGGAGGTTACAATTAAAGTGATCGCTTATGAAATTCATTATAACCACTAAACGACTGAAGTCACTATATCTCGCCATCAGATGCGCTGCGATCGCTCATGTGTCGCCACAGAGTAGCCTCATCAGCGCCATCTCGTGCTGTTCAAATCAAACAAATTTTCTAAAGATTTTCGACAGTACATATGACTGTAGTTTGAAATCGTAGCAGTACTATCTCATCAATTTATTTTAGACAAGAAGTGCCAAAGACATTAGCGTGCAAGTGTACCTGTATGTATTTCCTTCTCGTTTGTATAATTTCGGCTAAATTTCATCTGGGGAATGTCATATTTGACAATCTCAAAAGGCTACTTTCGGCCTACTGAGATGCTGCTTTCAAGTTTTCTGGCCAGCTGTTTTCGGAAATTTGGAGCTACTGAGCAGCTGTTTCCGGTACGTGAAGTGACGTCAAGTACGTCCAATGATTTCCTTATGGACCTGAGTAAGAACGCAACGGTCGATGGTAAATCGAGTGGTAACCAACACCAACGTAAGTCTAACAAGCCTTTCAGTAGAAATTTGCATTACTTGTGGCCAGCTGGTATAGTTGTCAGCCTACTTCGGCAGAATGCAAACGTTTGTATGGCGTAATATATTCGATATTTCACATGAAAAAGGTACAAATCACATTCCTTGCATGTTAAAAATTCACCTTGCACTGTCCACTGTACACCTACACCATTAAGAACAACCAAATGGAACACACGTTCAACTCCTTCCACTGACAGCTAGCTTAAGGAAGTGAATAAATTCCTATTCTTTTAACTTTGAACATCAGTAAAATATGAACGGATGTATGCACTGAAACGAAATTTACTTCAGAAGGAGTGCTACGGCGTTCTCCACGGGGCATCTGGATCTTACAATAGAAATCCGTCTCGAAACCGTACAAATCCTCGAATTTTCGCTGGCACTTCCCTATTTCTCCATATACCGCCATATAAACTAGGAAAGTAAGTCAGCCTAGATATGGTTATGTATGTATGTGGTAGTAGGGCTTTCTGGGGCATGGCTTGATAAGCTGTAGTAAGGCTTTGGTGGTAACATATAAGCAGAGCGTATATACTAACTAGCACCTGCAATCGGGGAAAAGAGAGGCAAATAAACGTATAAAATATGGATTAAAGTTTACCATGTGTTGGTTCAATCGCTTGCAAATTCAAGTTTTTGTATTGTTTATGCTCTTTTAGTCTAATTCTCTCTACTCTATAAGTACCGTAAGAAATGAAATTTGTTCTAATTCCAGTTGCTATTTAGTAGATATGCTCTGACATAAGTACGCGCTAATCGATTTACAAGCGCACTAGAAATTTAAATAAAGAGAATACAATTTCAACACATTCCCTTATTCAAATAAGGACGAATAATTTAGAAAAACGAATGAAAGTAATCATAATCAAATAAACTTAAGGCCTGACTTTTGACACAAAAGCAATAGCCTAGTTTGAGGCATAGGCTTATTAGATTCGTATTCTGCCAGGTCCATGCTTCGGATGTTCCACCCAATTGTAGATGGTCAAGACTAAGGATCGGGAGACAACAACAATGACCTCAAGTGAAATGCGCGGATGATCACTGGCTGAGTAGTACTCTAATACTTTACAATTATGTATCCTCCATACTAAGGACTCCGAGGTGAATGTCACGTAAGTTATGGTTCCTTCGCAGGCAACGCAGCGGAAAGTCGGCACGTTTCTGGTGTTTAATACGAGGAGTGCCATCCTGGCCGCCACTTCTATGATTTGTTTTCCCCGTGGATCTGTTTGAGGCATGCCCCATTCGATTGCTTTAGCGTTGAAGTCGCCCCCAAAGAGCACTTTGCCCTCTTCGTTCGAGACAGCGCCCTCCAAAGCCTGAAGCTTGGCTTGGAAATATGATATCGGTTCGTTCAGCGTTAGGTACACACTACAGAAGGTGGTCACTGAGCACCGAGTCCACACGCAACCATCCCCTCATTGACAGCACTCCATCTGGAAATCAATGCTCCGAACCCAAATAGTGGCAGTACCAGCTTCATCAGGATACCACAATGCAGAACTTTTATTGTGATGCTGCTCGCTCTATAGCAAAAAGTAAGCTTTCATGTTCCTTGCAAACAGCTCAAGCAAGTTTTGGGCGGTTAAACTGCTGTGTAGGTTAAGTTGCAGGATGCGGGTCATCGAAGTTCTGATATGCCTTGACGTGCCCAAGATCCGGTCTTGGATCAGCATCCTTGGAAAGGGTACAGTGTACCTCCTTTGAAGACTCTTTTTTTATGTCCCATTTCACCGCATTTGTAACATATTGAGCTCCTATCAGGTCGGTAAATACTTGTACGGTATGACCATAGCCAAGACATTTGGAACATTGAAGAGGCGCTGCTCCTCGCCATCTCCTGCAGACAACCAGCCCTGTTCTCACTTTGCCCTTAATCAGAAATTGTTCGGCATCTTTTTCTGTTAAGTCAATGATGGCCATGGGTTGTTCTCTATGATTTTTTGGTGTCAGCTTCGCTTTGATCCTGTCCACGCTAGGGGTCTCTCATCTGATGGATTCTTCTGTCTCGGCCAGATCAGTGACGTAGTCAATGTCTGAGGGCCTTCATTACTGCTTCGCGGAATGCTTGTTTATGTTTGGGCTCTGCTCCAATTCGAACAGTATGTAGCCCGACTGCGTTGGTCGTACTGCTTTAATAGCATTGTCGGTGTCTCTGGGCCTTATATTTCCCCTGATATTCCCCAGCACCTCTGCGGAGGATCACCCATTTACGGGTTTTACGAGCAGTGCCTGCTTTCGGGGAATTCGTTGTGGCTTTTTTCTTTTGTTTCGCATCAGGTCCTTTTTTCTTGTTGGGCGTTCTTGCGAACCTTATTTTCTGTAACTTTTTGCAGGAGTTTTTTCGGTTTTCTTTGCTTCTATTGTCAGTACTGTTTGAAACATTTCCTTCCTTCTTTCATCCTAATCTCTTTGAATTGGCTAGATGCTATTCTGTTATTGACGTTTGATAGTGGATCTATCTGCGCGTGCCCTTTCGCCTTAGCCCTCAACACTTCCTTAGCCTTCTGCTCTTCTTCGGCCTTCTGGTCCTCTTCGGCTTTTGATCAGCTTCTTCGGTAATGCCCTATGCAGTCGGGGAGCTCCTCTAGTTCAAGGAGCCTACTCTTTACTCCTTTGCTAATTTTTGGCGAATCTCATGCAGATTTATTTTTTTCAGAACGTCTCCCGTTATTATTAGATTCTGACATTTTTGCTTTAATATGTTCGCGAATGATAAAATTTTCTTCTAAAATATGCTTTGATTTTGAATAAAACTTGGGATTTTCCAAGAGACAACTTACAGCCTTGGTGTTCATAAGAAAAACTGGGACCGATGTCAAATTGATTAGTTCATTCAGAAGTCTCGGAATCCAGATGATTTCTTTTGATGCAGAACCAGCTACTAGTCTTTGTCTTTGATAGGAAGATAGAACGACAACCGGCAAACGAAACAAAGTTAGAATAGCAACCGGCAAAGTCGGTGTTGCTGTAGGCAAGTATACAAGTGTCTGGTTTAGATCAATCAACCAACTTCAGGCCCCTGGTACCTGCGCGATGTTGGAGAACCTTTTTGAGTCTTCCCACGTCCTCGTTTGTGGCGGTTTCTGATGAACGGGGTAAAACACTGATGGCAAATGCTATTCGAGGACCTTTGACTAAGTAAAAGAGAGCACCCACAGCTGATCGATAGGAGAAATCGACAGGTGCTTTCCCTGAAGCTGAACTCCCTAACTTGTCCGTGGGTATTTTACGCAGATTACATTCATCCGAATTGACCCATTTCAAAATTTTGTCAATGAATGCGGACTGACTTACAGCTATATCACCTTTGCTTTGTCATACTTCTAGCCCGAATAAGTAGAAGGATTCTTTGACGACGATTTTGAGTTTAAATCCAAGTTCTATGACGAAAATATTCATTTTCCATTCGGATTGGAAATGACAACACTGTCATCCACGTACAATGTAACGTTGATCTTACATGAATTCTCGCGATGCATATAAAAGGAGTGGCCCTTTTGGGTTTGCTGGAATTTGAAACTAATCATAAAGTCATCAAGGTTTCGATTTCAACAACTTGAAGCTTACTTCAGACTGTACAAGCTTCGTTTTAAACGGCAAACACAATTCGTGCGTAAGGAGTACTCGATTAGTTGCTTCATTTAAATTTCCTCATTCATATCACCATACAGAAAAGCAGTGGAGGCTGCAACCGCGAACATTGTATAATAACTTGCTTGCTTGGTCTCGGAGAGGGACCTGGCATTCGGCACTATGGCAGCCCCAATCAGAGCTGATAATAGTCTGAGTGACGGATCTCTTTCCGGGATCAGTAGTCAAGTGAAACCAACGAGAGGAGAACGTTGTCTTGCAAATAGTGGCTAAATCTTTTTAGGTGAATGTTCGTAGCTAGTGCTCGATTATTTCATTGTGAAAGTTTAGCATAATTGCAAGAATTTATCTCAAACCGTTCAAAGATAGGAAAGTAGTCCAAGTCGATTGAGCTGTGTGCATGCCACAGTTTCGGAAGAAAGAACTTCGATAGAATAAGGAGTGTCATCTTGCTTTAAATTCATGCTCTAAGTGGCTGTTAGTTGCCGCCATCCATCATGTGGAAGAAAAAAAAAGTCGACATTGACCCGGAACAAGTAGCAAAAGTCACAGCCCGGTTGTAAGGCAAACTCTGGATATAGCTACCGTGCAAAGACATGTGGTTCGGGCTATTCCGTATATAAGCGACACATTCACAATAAAACTGTGCTTCTGGGTAAATGATTAGTTTTGGGAGTGTTCTATTTGCACTGACGATATACGTTAGATACAGATCGCAAACTTAATAACTGAAATTTAATCGCCTCAGACATTTCATTCCCACACAATAAAAAGATGATTTTTTGAACGCAAAATTTATAGGAAACAGGGAGAGTTGTATACAACTATTCAATAGTAGTCGCTTTAATGATAAAATCCTTCTCGGGAAGGAGAAATTTTCTTGTCAGATGAAATATTTTTTGAAATTTGAATTAAAAATGTTTTTTGATAAAATCATCGGTAAATGTTTTGGCAAATCTAATTGGTATTGAAATTTTCATTACGATTTTGAAATAAAAAATTGCAATTTCATAGAATTTACATAAATAAGAAAATTGTGGTATAAACGTGAGGGAAACACAAAAAAAAGGAGGTATGCTCATTAAGTCATTGTAGATGTAACGGAATAATCAAAAAAAGGAAAAGAAAAAAAGAGGAACAATTTAATGAAAGTCACGTCAAAGTTCGTTTTTTATGAACATTTTGAACTAAATTTTCAATCAAACGTTATTAGCCTTTCCTGAATTAGCACATGTAAATGTAACAAAAAAATTTATACATATTAAAATACCATGTATTCGAATCAAGATGGGATAGGATGAATTGGTAAACTAACATATTCTTCCCTTCCCAGTAGTTACAGTTTTTTTTAGAAGGAAAGGGAAACGGAAGGAGGTTTTCTTATACATCCGCGAATTATCGGTACGTGGTACCATTATTTGTGTTTGACATTTTTGATTGGCGTAGAATATTTCGGTTGGAATTAAAGTAGCTTATTTCAGGCAGCACGTCTATATTGCGATCGGTAACGCGTGAACTTGTTGTTAATGTATTGACAGCCTTGCAAAGGCAACATTAAAGTGCCGATGGAATTTTTCTTCGGGAAATTGTCGAACGCATTTTAAACGGGCATTTGACTTCGTGGCTGAGAAATTTTACCCAAAATTAGTCTACTCGCATAAGACCTAGCACTCGTTGCGTGTAGACGTTTTTTTAACCGCTCCTGTCATTACTTTTAAAAATTAATTAATTTTTCACAAAAGTCAGTTTCAAAAAATTGAAATAGTTTTTTACGAGCCAGTCAAAAGCAAGTTTTGATTTTATTGGAAAAGCATTTGTCGTCGAACACATCGACCCACGCAATCAATAAATCGAAAAAAGGAAACAAACCGAAGACTTACTCGGGACTGCTGTATGGAGGAGCCCGACAGCTTCCCCCCATTTGGGGGGCCCGGGGGATAATAACAATATGAAATTGGTGGCAAGTGTCAAGCGAAGACACACGAGCACCCAGGACTCCGCAGATGGTGGCCGTAAGACTCAAGTAGAATTAAAATTAAGAATCAAAACGTACGAAGATATGTTCGAGACAGCGAAGAAAGTGCAAGATACTGAACCAATACGACAAATCGATACGCAAGCAAAGCAGAAGAAAGCTGTTAAACCAATCATCACAGAAGAAGCATTAAGTGCTGGAGGCACTAACGACAGCCAGAATTACTTTGCAGCGTTGGACGGACTCCAACAGGATATGGAGGTAAATGAAAATAATGGAGGTAATAAAGATAATGATAATTTTGTACTTTATTTAAAAAAAATAAGGAAAATAAAAATAAGGAGAAGAAACCAGCCCGTAATTCTGCTGGTTCTCCCCAAAAAGTAATCAAGAATACCGAGAAAGTTCCGCCAATTAATGTCTTCGGTCAAAGCGGAAAGGACATGGCCGAAAACAAATTAACAAATTTTGAAATTAAACGAATCAATTCCGAGAAGTTATCTATCAAAACGAAATCACTGGTTGATTTCAAATCAGCAAAAAATGCTTTAAATCCTGGGGAGGTTCCGCACTTCACATATACCCCCAAAAGCGAGAAGAACCAGACGTTCTTGTTGAAGGGCTTGGACTGCGGAGAAGATGCCGTCAATCTTCTTCAAGTGTTCAAGGAAGCAGCACCAGAAATCGAATTTATCTCAGTTAAAACATTCGCGACAAGAAGGTCGATGGTAGAAAAAAAAATTTACCACTTTATTTAGTACAAATATCAAATAAGAGCAGACAAGCTCAACAAATCAGATATTTAAATTTCCGAGTGGTGAGGTGGGAACGCCTCCAGAAACGAGAAATTAACCAGTGCTATTGCTGCCAACCATTTGGGCATTCGGCTGCCAACTGCACCATGCATTACCGATGCGTCAAATGCAAGGACGTGCATGCTCCCCGTGAGTGCAAATTGGCTCAGACGGAGCCAAAAGAGAAATTATATTGTGTTGACTGCGGTGTTTTTGATCACCCGGCATCATATCGAGGGTGCTCCCGATATCAGGATGCGAGATTAAAATCTGTCCCAAAGCAAACACAACTACACCACAGTGTCTCAGCTCCGAACTTAGTCAAGCCCGGAGTATCATTTGCACAAGCCGCCAGAGGACCAGCAGAAACTGCGGTAAATAGTGTAAATAATGTAAGTGGCAATAATGAGCTGCTTTTCAAAATCGTACAGCAATTAAATTTTCTATCGGAAAGAATCGATAAGCAAGATATGAAAATTAATCTTGTTTTTCATCATCTAGGGGTTTCAAATTGCTCAAAATAATTTGTCATCCAGTCACATTCCCATGGATAGGATTCGTCTCATCTCGATCAACGTCAACTCCATTGTTACTTTACATCGGCGTGATTATCTCCTTGAATTCATTGTTAGGCAAAAGCCTGACATCATACTTCTCACTGAAACCAACCTCAATTCATGGCACTCCATGACATTCAAGGATTTTGAGTTCGTAAGAAACGATAGGGTAATAGGTGATGGGGTAGGTGGCATCGGGATATTGGTTCGAAGACCCTATTGTTTCCAAAATATTAAAAAAGTCGAATTCAAAAGCTTTGAATCTCTTGAAGTGTCCGTTATCAAACTCTCACTGCCAGGTGGGGATAACCTTTTCGTTATCTCTGCCTATGCAACTGGTGGAACTGTTCTAAAGCTCAAGAAGGAACTCAAATCCTTGTTGGTAATACTCGAGTTGAACAGGCTGCATAGTTATTATATTCTTGCTGGTGACCTGAACGCCAAGCATACATCATGGCTAAACGCCACCAATAATCCAAGAGGTGTATTCCTGAAATCGTGGATAACAGAGAACCAAATTGAATAAAGGTGCAATCTATATGAGTCGGAGTTCCCAACATACCCTAGGACAAATTCATATTTGGACCTCTGCATTGCTGACGCAAGACTTGAATTCAGCTTTAATAGTCCTCAACGTAAACTGCAGGTGCTTCCTTATGATAGCGACCATAACGCAATCGTAATTGAAATCAATCATCAAAGGGATGATTTCTTCCTCATTCCAGTTCAACATGAAAATCATCGGTGGAATTTCAAAAAACCAGACTGGGGAAAGTCTCAAAAGAAGTTTCATCGCGAGTACCAGAAGCAATGTCCCCCTCCTGATGGTGGCAACTCTTGCTCAACGGTTCCTAATGACAGAAATCTAACTAACGATGAAATAGATCTCTATTTGTCGAAGTTAGAGAAGCTGACGTTGGAAACAATTGAGAAAGTCGTTCTCAACTTTAAACATCGAGGCAATATGGAAGGATATGAAATACCAACCATCGCAAGGTTGAAAAGATTGAACAGCCTTCTTCTCACACGCGTCAAAAATATTTATCGACGATTTTTGGACTACAACCATCCCTCGTTGGCGGAAAAATTGAGGGGTATTAGCCCACAGGATCCAGACGGCGTGTTCGCGAAAGTGAATAACATATTCCGTAAGAAGTCTCGAGTGAAGGTATCGAATCTTGAAGTCACTAGTGATGAGATAAATCTTCTCGATAGGGCTGGTATCGAAATTGATACTACGACTCCGGACAGAAATGGAAACAGGATTATATGTGAGGGATTAGATAAACTTGCCCTGATGGGAACACATTTTGAATTGGTTCATCTACCAAACCCTAAGAGAGGGAATGAAATTTTTTCAGAGGTCGTTGAAGCAAAAGTTTCTGACTTCAAATCAAGCCTGAACGGCTAATCAATTCTTCATTTCAATGAAACATTAACATCTGACCTCATACCAAGCTTGAATCTTATTGATTATTTTGCCAGCTATGAAGACTTGTATTTCATATTTCACAGGATAAACAACAAGAAATCATGTGGTACTGATGGTATTCCAAATGTAATTCCCCGACATTTATCGGAGGTTGCTATTAGGAACTATTGCATATTCTTCAACAACATTTTGAGCAATTAATATTTTCCAAATGAGTGGAAAAAGGCTAAGGTATTTTCGATCTTGAAGAAAGGAAAAGAATCTTAATGCCCTAAATGCTATTGCCCAATCAGCTTGTTGCCTAACATCAGCAAGGTGTTTGAAGTGATACTCAACAGAGCATTAAACGCCCACATTGAGGAATATGAGTTGATGCCGAATTGCCAATTCGATTTTCGTGCCAGGCATTCTACCACACATGCAATAACGAAAGTAACCTCAGACATGTGTTGGAAACTAAATGATAGACAATGCGTTGGTGCATGTCTCATCGATATGGAGAAAGCCTTCGATACGGTGTGGCTAGATGGACTAATTTTTAAACTCCTTCAAGACAAGTTCCCCAGACACCTTGTCGCCATGATGTGCAATATGTTATACGGGAAATCGTTTGTTGTAACTAATGAAAATTTGACAACAATGCGCGAGTTCAATGTCTTGAATGGTCTACAGCAGGGAACAGTTACCGCACCCCTGCTCTTCTCAATCTTTATTCGCAAGCTATTGAGAGGCTTTGATTTTAACGTCTCGTCAACGCGATCATTGGTAGCGTTTGCTGATGATCTGATTATCTATACGGCAGACCGAAAAGCTACAATAGTTCAGAGCAATCTCCAAAAAATGTTCAATGATGTGCAGCTGTACACTGACAATTTCCGAATGAAAATCAATTCGCAGAAGTGTGAATCAATCTTGTTTCGGAAAACGCTGCAGTTGGTCAGTCAAGACCTAAAACGTAATTGGAAAGATTTCCACACCATGGCTGGCGAGGGTAGTTTAGAACGAGTTCCACATAAATCCTGTGTTCAATACCTCGGTGTTCATCTCGATCAGTATCTGTACTATACTAAACATGTGAAAATCATGCTCAGTAAGGCACTAAAGTAGTCATGTTCCTACGAAAAATCTTTCATTCCAAATACATTGATCAAAAGGTCAAAATTATCTGTTACATGACTCTGGTTCGACCAGTTTTGACATATGGATGTCAGATCCAGTACAACCAGAGTGCTAGTACTATGAAAAATGAAGTTTTTTCGAAAGGAAATGTGTTCTTGCATGTACTGGTTTATACAGAAAGCCTGAAACAGATTGGAAACATTATATATCGAATAGAAGAATTTATCAAACTGCTGAAGTGACGAGGGTCGATATCTTCATATTGAAAATTCTTCGGAACCATATCGCAAGATCTGTGACTGTGAGTGAAAACCCTTGGATTTCACAGCCGTTCCACTCTACAGACGGGTATATTGCGACTTGCCTCGCTACTGGCTTCATTCCTCCAGAAGCATTCGTGTATTTGGACATGAATCGATACGTTTTTGATTCTGACGGCGTCCCAGTCATATATCACATATATCGACGGGCCACCGATAAGAAGATAAAATATCCTCCGAGTTTTAGTTCACGAGACCAACAATTCCAATGGAGATACTCATTTGCTAGATTCGTTGAAGCTGATCGAATTGAGACGGCGCAGTCTAGGCATTGGTGGCTGAATGACAATGTCTAAATTATTTGTGTTTATTTCCAGTTTTTGTGTTTTTCGTTATTCAGTTTTTAAGTTTCAGCTCATTATTGCTACATTTAGTATTGTTGTTTATTTGTGTTAAAAATTAGGTATAGGTTAGGTATATGTTATGTTTATTATATTAGGTTAGAGATAAGGTTAAAGGCTTAGGTTAGGAACATTGTTATAGAATTTTTTAGTATAAGATAAAGTTTTTGCTTGCATTTTATTAGTATTAAGTTAAAACATATTAGGTGTAGGATCAAAGTTCACTGTTGTGTTAAGATTATAAATAATTTTAGGATAGTGTTGGTTGGTTTTTTCTCCTTTTTCCAATTGATTTTCAAAATATGTAATAATATGAATTAATTGTATTTGCTAGAGTTTTTTTAGAAGAAATATGTTTTATGATAACGTATAAATTTAGAGAGCCATTTGGGCCATTTAGTTTTTGTATGTTTATTGTTTGGAATTTGCTTTATATTCTTTGAAAATTTATACCGATTAGTATTAAATAAAGCGCTTTTGACTTTGACTTTGACCTGCAACCAAAACTCCTCTCCAACCAAACAGCTGCAAGCAGCCAGCTCGAAGTAGACTAAGGGAGCCCGGACTAGTTGATCTATTGGGGTGCAGTCTGTTGACGCATACCGAGACTTCACGTCTATAACCAATGAGAGGTTGGTTTAGAATTCCTTCGGGAAATCTCAAACTATGTCCAAACGTGGCTACTACACAATTTCTCGAGAGTGGCTCATATTGGTTACCCATTTAAATTTGCAATTTATATGATTGGTTGTACCGTTGTAAATCCAACAGTTGTCATCAGTGGATACTGCCAGGACATTTCTACTGACAGATACTAGTGTGATTATTATTTCAGTCTCGTTGGCTGTTGGAGACGAAGTTTTGTTTCATTAGCACGAGCAAGGTATGGAGGTTGACCATCAGCTTTCCATTGAATGAACCCTTAACGCTTTTCACTCCAGTATTCGCAAATAATGTCAACCAATTTGTTTCCATCATTCGTAGGACTTTCGTGTTTAGGACTGTTTGAAAAAGGAGGCTTCATTGCTTTTCGAACAAACTTATACGGGAATGATGTTTCTCTCATAAAGAACTAAGATTAAGAAAGATCATCCATCATTTTATCGTAATTTATCTTCATAGACAGATAGCTTGATTTGAACGTTTCAAGTCATTTTGGAGAATGCGAAGAACTTGTGTGCATTGGTAAAATTAAAAATATCCAAATCCCAGCGTTTTCCATTTCCATTCTGTAGGCAGAATTGAAATAGCAGAACTTTCTTTCTTTACATGTCGTTCGAGCTCCATGCAGCCGCTGAAAACACAAGCAAATGTATTACTTGCCGCGGGTCCAACTCATGGGGCTGCTTGGAGACTTTTTACGCGGCTTCGCAAAATTCGCCGTTCATAAGTTTCGTCAAATTACCCGCTGAAGGTAGGAAAAAGAAAGAGTCTATGGATTTTAATTTGAATTTCAATACTATCCCCAGCGGGTGTGTTGTTTTTCCACTATTTTCAATCTAAATCGCTAATATGTTCGAAAAAATTCGTATTCACCCAAGAAATTGGCAACTAAATCTTTCCAGGGAACTTTGATCGGAGATTCCACTAATTTACTTCACAATTCTGGGACAATTTTACAATATTTTCGGCGAATAATGAAATATTTTTGGCGTTTAAATCTAAATTAGTACTTGCTCGATACGAACACACTGGGAGATGTATAATGAACTTTTTCGTGTTTTTCTTTGCTTTTTGTTGACATTTAAATATCAGAAAACTGTGAAATTGTACTCAAAAAATAGTCGTACTACTATTTGAGTTGCATTTGTCGTAAATTAGAGTTTTGCGTCGTATTGGATGATGTCATAATTGTTCCTTTCAGTATGTTCTAATGATTTCCAGGCGTTGCTCTAGACTGCATCGGTGGACGAACATTTTCTATTCTCCGTGCATCCTTGTTTAATTTCTTTTTACGATAACCTGTAACTCCTGTTGTCCTTTCGCGGAGGCTCCTCAAGCAGGTTGCATATTCAGACTGCTCGATCACTACACCTTCTGTTATTCCTGGTTGTTATACATATGATATCGTCAACATTTCTTGCGTAAAATGTCCCTCGCAAGCAGGTGGCAAGCTCCTCCATGTATTTTTTCTCCAAGTTTTGCATGAACACTTCCATGAGGACGGCCGATATTGGATTTCCCAATTCCTGGTCCGTCTATCTATGCGTATTGTTGTTGAATTGGAAATAGTTTTCTTGCAATGTGGTTTTCAAGGTGTTTGTGAGCTGTGTAAAAAAGTTGACGCTTCGTCTTGTCAAGCAGTGTCCCATGCAATATATTTGTACTAATTTGGAATCTTTTGATATTTCTTTGTTGCTTAGTTTCTTCAAAACATCTATGGAGTCATTTTTGATATAAATATGAGCTCATCTATGGTTCGCTTACGATTTTCGGTGTATTTTATACACTTGCTAGCATCGACATGTTCTTCACAAACTCAGTTTGATATAAACTCAGGTTGGAACATTATTTCATATTGTTCTTCCAATTGCCCGAATATCCATCCGAGTATCCACAAAAAAATTTACAAGGATTTTTAATTTGGTCTTCAGTATTCAGGCAAAAATTTCTGGAGCATAAAACTTTTGCATGTGTGTTTAATTTATAATTTAACAGTGGACAGTGGAATCAGATTGGATACTGAGCTTCTTCAGAAAGAACCAGTGATACACTTATTCATTTCATCTTTTTCATATCCTCTTTCATCATATTCCGAAAGGAGAAAGGATATGGATTGGTACCATAACCATACTCACAACATAAATATTCAAATTAATTATTAATTTTTTTTTTCATTTGTATATATTTTTTAATTTTGTTAGTAATATTATTATTAACAATGATCAAGATACATAATCTAACTATTGGATTGTAGGATAGCACACACATATAACCAATTAGAGGATATGTGACGTTAGTAACTAAAAACAAGAACAAAAAAGAAGAAGAAGAAGAAGAACAATTGCAATTGCAACTTCCCAGTCAGCAACTAAAGGCTGCTGGTGTAAGCGAAGTTATTTAATGTTCAAAATCTTAAAGCTTTTTAAATAAAAAAAAACCAAGAAAAAAAAACAACAAAAATTAAATTTAACTAGGATTGCAAAACATGACTTCTCAGATTCTCCAAACCTCAACAGTGTGTTCCCTAAGTAGCTTCTTAAATATTGGAAAGACTTTAACCTTTTTTAACTCAGTTGCTAATGAGTTATATACTTCCATTGCTAATCTAACAAGGTCGCTATGTTTTCTTTTAGTTCGAGCAAACGACAACTTAAGGTAATTATTATATCTGGTATTATAAGAATGAATGTCACAGTGTTATTCAGCATTCTATGAATTGAATCAATGTTCGATTCCGAAGTATGACACCAATTCATAATGCCATAAGTAATCAAAGGCAAAACATGAGCATTATAAATTAAGTTTTTGAGATCAATATCTAAGTAATTTTTACACCTAAACACCCTAATCCAAAACACCAATTTCGATTTCAGACTACTAATCTGTTGAGTCTATGACAATCTATCATCACGATGCTACACGCTCAATACTTTCATTGAACATTTTAATGTCCAACACAATATCTGCTTTGTTTAGTTGTTTAAATAGCATAAACTTGGACTTTTTAATGTTTATAGCTAACTTATTCCCTAACAACCATGACCCGTACTCCTTTAAATCGTCATTTACTTTTCGTTCTAATGCACTAGGAGAGAAATCCGAATATAATAGCAATGTATCATCCGCATAGACAATATATTTGCCCTTCAAATTAGAAAAATAAATATCATAAATGTATATAATAAATAAAGTTGGACCCAATATGGAACCCTGCGGAACGCTTATGTTGATTTTTTATTTATCACTCATTTTCTGATTCAAGCAAACAGCAATTGTTCTGTCCTTCAGGAAGCTTTCAAACAATTTCAAAGGAGTGCCTCTTATTCCTAGTTCACTTAAGCATTGAAGCAGAATCGATCGATCAACAGTGTCGAAGGCCTTTGCTAGGTCAACAAATATTGCTGCAACATATTTACCTACATCTAGTTCGTTGTTGATGAACTGTAAGGCATCAGTAATAGCAGATGTTGTGCTACCTTTCTCAACAAAGCCATATTGGTTTACATCAAATCCCAAAGAATCTTTAATAAAGCGAATCAGACGTTTATTAATTATTTTTTCAAATACCTTACTCAAAGTACTAGTTAAACTAATAGGTCTATAGTTATTAGGGTCATTTACATTGCCTGATTTGAAAACTGGCACAACTATAGCATCCTTAAAGTCTGTAGGAAAGATCCCATTAGATATGAAATTATTAAAGTCGGCTACCACACGTGGAGCTATTATATCACTGACGAGTTTTAGATGTTTTGCCGAAATACCATCAATACCAGCCGAAGAGTTCTTTAAAGAGTTAATGCATAACACTACTTCTTTAATATTGGTAGGCTCAAGGAATATAGACTTAGAGTTATAAGGAATTTGCTTTCTATCAAAATTTAAAAGATTGAATCTTTGGTCAAGTTCTTCCGCTAATTTTTTTCCAACAGATCCGAAGTGGGGTCCAAGTGAATCAACAGAAATATCCTAAATTTGATTCTTAGTCCTGTCAGAGGAGAATAATTTTTTATTTAGAATCTGCCATATTTTTCTAGAATTTCCCTCAGCAGCATTTATCTGATTGTTTAATACATTTTTTTAGCTGATCTAATCAAATAGTTAACCCTATTCTTTTGTACCTTGTATTTCTGGTTCAATATAGGATCATCCTCGCAATTTTTAGTCGATTAAATAAATCATTCTTCCTCCTAATTTCCCTAAGAATATCACCAGTTAACCAATTATTACTCCTAGTTCGAATCATTCTGATGGAAGTAGCTGCTTCCTTTGCATTTTGTATTATTTTTATTATTTCAGAAATAGATATATAATCATTATCGGCCGTACATTTGCTTCTATCCAATTCAATGAATTTAATTTTATCAAAACTATAAATTTTCTTCTTAACCATAGGAGATAACAATTTTTTAATTCCTTCCAAAGTAATAAATAAAGTGCTATGGTCAAGTTCCGGCCAATCATTATATTTAATACTAAAAGTTGCTAACTGCCTGTTTAATGTAGAGACAACATGATCAAGGAGAGACGCACGATTATCAGTTATTCTAGTTGGAAGGCTATTCAGTACTGTTGCTCCATTCATAAGTAGCATATCTAAATAGTTTATGCTGAAATTGCTATTTTTATCCAAAATATCTATATTAGAGTCAGCTACAACCACCAGGTTTTCATAATTCTGTAATATACTGTCCAAATATTCAATTACAATAGCTCATAACTATTTTCATTGGGGGCCTTATAGAAAGTACAAATATTGATAACACCTCTATCGCTTTCAAGAGAAATAACTAAAGTGTTACAATAACTATTAACCAGTAGGACTTTATGCCTTATTCTTTCCTTGATATAAATCGCAGTCCCACCTCTTTGAGAGTGATATCTGCAATTCGTTACTACAAATACATGTTTCGTTTAAAATTATAACATCAAGATTCTCATGCGAACTACAAAACACCTCAATATCTATAAACTTATTCCTTAAACTTCGAATATTAGCATAAAATATACTTAAATTGGTGGCAATTCTCATATTTCATATAAGTAGTTAATCTTCTTCTGGAAAGTTTTAACAGCCTCGAGGTGCTCAGGGCAATCTTTATGAGAAGCTGGTTGCGAAAAATTCTTAATATTCACCAGCAAACAATTCGAGCATTTTGAAACCTGAGATTTACAATCTTTTGTACTATGATGTTCCGCACAATTGGCACAAACCTCTATTTGACTTCAACATCTCAGAGCAGCATGACCGAACTTCTGACACTTATAGCATCTTCTGACCGTCAGCTCTTCTCTGCAGTAGTGAGAGTTGAAGTTAATATTTATATATGTATCTACCAGTCTCCTAAATGATCCTCCTGGAACTTCAAATATCATCCAAAATTTCTCATTTTTTTCTACTTTTCCAGCATTTAACAACTTTCAAAATACCATCAGGTATATTCGGATTAAGGGTCTTAATCTCAGCCAGGGGCTCATCACTGTCAAAAGACCTTTCCAGCCCATGCACTATAAGCCTAGAGTTCAACTCCTTAGTACGCTCCACATAGTACGACCCACCTATACATTCCTGCAAAGAACCGACAAGATCCTCTGAATTGATTGAGCTCTCAGTCTTAGATAATTCCCCCATCTGACAATTCCTTCTTATATGTGATAGGAATTTTAGCAGCTGCAGGTTTAAAAGACTTCTTAATTTGCTGCATTGTATGATCAGCAGATTGTTTAGATTTTGGACGGACTATTACTCCTCCGTTGAATTTGGGCGATCTTTTTGCCGGAGGGTTAGTCAAAGCAGCTGAATACGACACTGGCAGATACGGGCTCTTTTCTGAAATTTACTTTTGCAAATCAATAATTCTGTGGTTTAGTGTGGAATTGGAATCGACTAATTCGGCAATTTTTTCAATAATATCACTATTGCCTTCTTTCGCAAGTGGAAATATGCATTTTATTGCCTTTGCCGCAGAGGCCTTATCACTAGGACAGACCAAGAACACCCACTTGGTAACATTTTTCACGGCATTATAGATTTCATCAGGCATCTGAATGCAGCTGGTATGAAACCACTTGCCACACACTCCATCACACTTCATCGCAAGATCGTTGTTCCGAACCGATTTACCACATGAGCCACACTTGCTGGACATTTCAAGTGTAAATAAATTTCAAGTGAAAATAAATATTATAAGGGAACGAAATCAATAATTTTTCACATACCTGTTGAGGTTATGAAAATCAAAATTCAATAAAATCTAAAATAGTATACTCAGTTTTGTTATTCCTGGTTGTTACACATATGATATCGTCAACATTTCTTGCATAAAATGTCCCTCGCAAGCAGATGGCAAGCTCTTCCATGTATTTTTTCTCCAAGTTTTGCATGAACACTTCCATAAGGTCTGCCGATATTGGATTTCCCAATTCCTGGTCCGTCTTTCTATGCATATTGTTGTTGAATTGGAAATAGTTTTCTTGCAATGTGGATTTCAAGGTGTTTGTGAGCTGTGTAAAAAATCGATGCTTCGTCTTGTCAAGCAGTGTCCCATGCAATATATTTGTACTAACTTGGAATCTTTTGATATTTCTATATTGCTTAGTTTCTTCAAAACATCTATGGAGTCGTTTTTGATATAAATATGCGCTCATCTATGGTTCGCTTACGATTTTCGGTATATTTTCTACACTTCCTACCATAGACATGTGGTTCACAAGCTCAGTTTGATTTAACACAGGTTGGAACATTATTTCGTACTGTTCTTCCAATTGCCCGAATATCCATCCGAGTATCCACAAAAAATTTACCAAGGATTTTTAATTTGGTCTTCAGTATTCAGGCAAAAATTTCTGGAGCATAAAACTTCTGTATGTTTTTTTTTTTTTATTTTTTTTAAATACCTCCTTCCCTTCCACTCTCTCCATCACACTTTCTTCGCCGCACAACGCTCGTGCGATCTGCACTTCACATTTCGTCGTTTCTACAGGTGTGCCACCCAGACAATGTGTAAAACATCGGTATAAGGGGGCACACAAAAAATATGTGAAGTCATCCTGTTAATCTTTTCATGTCCGATTCGTTAACAGCTCTCAGAGGTAAAAAAAATATTAATTCGACGCAGTAAAAAAAAACTCTGAGTTAAAAGAATGGCTGTTTCTTCAAGTATCTCGACGGTAGGGTCAACAATGCCCTAAGATGCTTTTTTGAAGTTACTGGACAGATAATAATAAATCATAAGGCTAGCTGTGTCTTGAGGCATCTCGATGATAGGATAAAAAAAAATTGCTCTAAGATGCTATGTTGAAAGTTTCTGCGCTGAGATTCAATCGCTATTCATTAAATAGTTCCTGAGTCTTTTCTTGAAGATCATAAGTGAATTCGCTTCTTTTACTGATTCCGGAAGATCATTGTATATACGAAGGGCATCATTTGTAGGATCGTTCTTTAGACGATCTGTTCTTGCAAATGGTATAACAAATCGGTCTGCGTTCCTAGCATTGTATTGATTCTTTTGTGATACCCTAACAAATGGCACTTGTGGGGACAAGTTGAGGTTTAAGCATTTGAAGATAAACTTAGCTTTCTCCATTATAATGATTTGGCTAAAAGTTAATGCGTTACACGATTGGTACACTAATTTTGTTGACGTGAGCCTTGGGAGATTATGCATATTTTTATATGCCTTAGTTAACATCCTGGAGATGATATTAATGTTTATCTTTGATGACTGACTCCAGATTACCACTCCGTAATGTAATTTCGACAATACGAATGCATTTAGAACCAGTTGTTTGATGTTCCTCGGGAATCCCTCGTACCTACGTAATAAGCCGATTATGGGGGCTAATTGCCTTCTTAAGCTGTTTATATGTGGGAACCAAGTTAAACGGTGGTCAATGATTAGGCCAAGATATTTAAATTCAAATACCCTTTGCAGATTTTCGCCGTTAATTTTTATATCAATATCAATGTCTTCCTTGTTCTTTTGTTTAAAAATAACAAACTTAGTCTTTGTTACATTCAGCGCTAGTTTATTTTCGTTTAACCACAAACTATATGTTTTCAGATCCTCATTGATGGAATCTTCAATGGCATTCTTGTTACATCCCGAGTACAGGAGTACTGTATCATCAGCATATAATGTGTAATGCCCATTTAGTCTACATGTAATCAAATTATTCGTGTATAATAGGAACAAAGTGGGGCCTAGTATGGAATCTTGTGGAACTCCTGATTTCATTGGTGCTGGGTCACTCAAAAAATAATTGACTTCTATTATCTGCAATCTACCTTTTAGATAACTGTGAAATAACTGATTCGCTTTGCCTTGTACACCATATGATTCTAATTTACGAAGCAGAAGGTCATGGTCGACCGTATCAAACGCTTTCTTCAGATCCACAAAAATGGCAACAGCATAGTCTCCATTGTCAAGCCTTTCATTGATGAAATGGGTTACTGAGATCAAAGCATCAAGTGTTCCTTTGGTTTTTTGAAAACCATATTGATGGGAATTTAGGATAGAATTATCCACAATGAACGATGTTAAACGGGTGTTAATTATTTTTTCAAAAATTTTACTGAATTCTGTAAGAAGCGCAATCGGGCGATAGTTATTCGGGTCCGAACGATCACCTCCCTTAAATATAGGAATTATTTTCGCTAGCTTCCCCTCCTCAGGAAACGTCCCGTTTTTGATGTGCTCATTGTAAAAGTCAGCAAGGAGACCTGCTATTTCGTCTCTGACGAGCATAATTTCATCCATTGTTATGTTATCACTGCCTGGAGCAGTGTTCTTCTTCATTGCCTCAATGGTTTTATGCACCTCGTCTTTGTTGGTTGGATGGATGTGAAATGTGGATCTAGGCGAGGTATTTGTATCATTCCTTATACTTGTTGGAGGAGCACCGAGTTCGCTCGTTATTTTTTCACCTATACTTGAGAAGAAGTTATTTAGAATTGTTGCTGCTTCATTTTGTTGCGAAGAATCAGGCAGAGAGACTGGAATGATCTGCAAATCAGGTGAAAAAGTCCGGGGAAGAGGGTTATCTTTTACTTCGTTTCTTATTTTCCATATTTTGCGATTATTATCAGCCGCTGCCTCCAATCTTTTGGAAAAATATGAAAATTTTGCTTCCTTTACGAGACGCTTTGATTCTTTTTTCGCTTGGATATATATGTACTTAAGCGTCAGATCTTCCATGTTCCGTCTGAAATCCGTATACGCATTCCTCTTTCTTATACTGGCTTCTATAACTCGTTTCGTGATCCAAGTTAGCTGGCGACATCTAAGTTTTTTCTCGATGGTCGAGTGACGTTTGGATTCAGAGATCATATTTGTCAGTTCTGTTAGATTAGTAGGTTTCTGGGTTTCCAATACTCGTTGAAGATGTGTTTTGAAGAGGTCCTTGTTTACATATCGAAACGATTTGTAACTAGGCTTTTGTTTATGAGCGTTGAAGTTTTGGATGCTTATTTTTAGAACCTGATGGTCTAGCTCTGGCCAGTTCTCTACTTTGAAATTAATTTTTTCCGCAGTAAGCTTGTCATTTATGACTATATGATCTAGGCAAGTATTCGAAACAGCACGAGTAATTGTTTCGTTATTTATAGCAACAGCACCATTTGTATCGAGAGTATCTTTATAAAGCCTTGATTCTGAGGACTCGGTGATTAAGTCAATGTTTGTGTCAGCTACTGTGAGTAAATTTTTTTCTGCTGAGTATATGTTGTCTAGAACAGAGCAAAGATCTTGCGCGTTCAAACGGCTGGGGTTGTAGAAAGTGCCGATTTTTATTTTTTTACCAGCTTGGATTAACTCGATTATTATCATATTATATTTATCAGGGGTCACACGATTAGTGGTGAAATTTATTGAGTTTTTAATATAAATTGCTGTGCCGCCACCTCTTCCGGGTCTGCAGGAGAAAACTGAATGATAACCCTGAATGTTAAAATATTTAGCTTCCTCAGGATAAATCCAGACTTCATTTAGTATGATCACATCTATGTTGGGATTATGCTGCAGATAAATCTGAATGTCACTTAGTTTGTGCCGTAAGCTTCTAATATTCGCATATAGGAGAGTCAGTTGCTTGCCACTTAGTCGGTTTGTGTCGTTACAATTCATTTGCAGTCGTAGTCAATGCTCCTCCTGGCAATCATTATCCTACGTTGGTATTCTGGGCACTAAGTAGAGTCTGATCTGTGGGAGTAATCAACATTCTTACTGTTACCCGCGCAATTGAAGCATTTCTCGAAATCACTTTTACAGGCCTTCGTTTCGTGCTTTCCTGCACACTTAGCACATGTTTGCTCCCCTTCGCTCTTTAACGTCTTGTGATTAAACTTTTGGCATTTATAGCACCTCGTAATATTGTAGTCTTCCTTGATAAAATAAGACCCATAATCAATATTGACGTATCTGTTTACTAATCTTTGGTACATACACCCATTCACCTGCAGAATATGTAACCACTTACCATTTCTTGTCTTTCTGGCGTGAACTACTTCCATTTTTTCATTCTCCCCAATATAAGGGTTCAAGGAACGTATTTCATTCGTTAACTCCTCAGTAGAAAACTCTTTTTCTAGGCCATTAATGACCAGTCTTGGTTGACGGGATTTGGTCTCCATAATATCATATTCGTTCCGCATTATTTCTTTTGCCATGTTGTAAAGCGTGGTTGTGTTTTCGTTTGATGATGTTTTTATGATGGCACCGCCATCACGAATTGGCCGCAGTAGTTGCAAAGGAATTTTACATTTGGACGGCTTTATCTTCGACTTGAAATCTGCAAGTGTTTTTTCCGAGGACGAATGTATTTTTGGCTTGATTAAAATCCCTTTTTGGCACGTTGTGTTAGAGTTCCGTTCTCTTGGAGAAGTGGAGATACTTTTTGTGATATCAGCATATGAGGTTTGACGCATAGGTGCTGCTTTTGCAACCAATGAGGTTATAGTGGTTTTCATTTCTAGAATGTGATTCTCGACCTCTTTCATTTGGTTAAGGAGACGATCTTCTTTCGTTTTTTGATGGTCGCCTTTACACGAGGAACACATCCAAACCACTTATTGCAAATGCCATCGCAGCCCATGCCTTTATGGTTTTCCTCCACTGGTTTTCTGCATTTACCACATTTGTCAGCACCAGGTGGCGTTCCCATGATTGGTGATTTTCAATTGGTATTATATATTATATTTTTTAATTGATTTTAATTAAATTTGATAATGAGGATTAACGATTTATAATATGAAACAGTATTTCGACCAATTAAAACAAGAATGAATTGAATTATGATTGAAAAGAATGTTTAAAATTTTCCAAATGAGGGAAAAAGCAAGATGAAAAAAAAATATATATGAATCGATTTATTTATTATAGTGTGTTTAATTTATAATTTACAATAGTTTCTATGATTCCTCGTTACGCTAGCTTTTGAAAGATGGCAGCACAAAAACAGAAAAGAAAAGCTACCTAAACAATTCACACTGGTTGAAATTTACCCAGATGAGATCAAGTAAATTACGAGCAGTGTAAGGAACTGTCAAAGTCGTATGACACATTTAAAAACATTGTCGACAGACGTCAAATGGTCATCGCGAAGTGAAGTGTTAACGCGATAATTCTAGTTTTATTCTAAAGATAAACAACCGCGACATAATTATCGCAACGCAAGATAAGACGAAAACAATAGAAGTCACGTCACCTCAATCAGTGAAAAAAAAATTAATTTTGTTGTTGATAGTTGCGTTGCAGTTTCGGGTGTAATTCAAGCGGAAAATTTTCGCGAGGAAAATGCTGGAAATAATCAAAAAGTGGATGGCCTACTTGTATCTTCATTATGAGTTGGCCACTTGTGTTTATATGTTTGAACCTTGGGAACGAAAATTAATTAGTAAGTATGAATCACAAAACTAATTAAAATGCTAGTTTAGTAGAAAAAAGGGCTAAAGTGGCTTTTCTTCAATTTACAAAGTGCTTTGAAAATGCCTTTTTTATTTGAAGACTATTTCGTACGGTAAAACTATAAATAAATTAAGGACTTTGCTCGGTTCCTAATTAACATTTTAATTCTTATTTTAAGAACCATTAAAGTACCATTCGTTGCCGAAGCGTGTTGCTTCAATTAAAAGCTAATAACGCGTGTGTACAAAAATGTATGGGTAAATTTTCGAGGAAAAATGCCTTGTATTATAATTTTTTGTCGTCAGGTAAATTTTTAGTGTAGTATATTTATGTTGTTATCATTGAAACCATGCCGGCAAAAAACTTGTAATGTTTCAGCCTGTTTTTCTCTTCCGCTTGATTTGAATGGATTCAATTTTCCATACGGAAAATGTAATAGTTCTCGAAATAATAAACAACGTTGGTCAGTGGAAATTTTATTTATTTTCAAAATGATATTCTAAAGACTTAATAAAATTCTTTTTTCTGTCTTTCATGACTATCCCAAATTGCATCAACAGGAGCCACCACCTCGTATTTATCTGCTGTCCGATTTTAAGCCGGAGAAAGAGATAAAAGTAGATTGAGGAAAGATCTGGAGTTATTCACCAGGGTTTTGCATGGCTTGAACATCTATCCTATTGATGGGTGTTCAAGGCATACAAAACTCGTTTCTCGAATTGTAGCTATCCAATTTCGAGTTGGTGTGATGGTGTTGTCTTGGTCAAACAGCACCCCAGCTCGAATTATTTCTAGCCTCATATCTTAGCTTTCCACAATCTCCTGATTGGGTCTCCAAAGTAAGAGTTCCAAGTAACAGCTTCATTTCCTAGGTTATCTACTATTTCCTCGGCATCCTTCGAGCGCAGTTAGGACTGTCTTTTTTAGGTCAATGCTTTTTGTTTCGTCTCGGAATCAAAATAATGGAGCCAGGTATCATGCAACCATGCATGAAAATAAGAATCAATCGCTTGCAATGTCTGTCTGTACCAGCTCTGTTATTTCCGAGATTCTCTCTTGAAATTACAACTCATTTCTTCTTTTGTTCAGTAGTTAACATTCTGCGTGCCTATTGGGCCAACATCTTGCTCTTGGGAAGTTCGTCGTTGAGGATCCTCTGTCTCATGAGATATCTTTAAGTTTTCACGTTGTAAGAATCTTATACCTTTTTTACTAGACACTATCTTCATCTATAAAAACATACAAAATGAAAGTTATATGCCCTTAATCGAAAGTCAAAACCACAAATCTCTTCTCCAGTAATATTAATTGAGAAATTGCTTCAATTGTCGATTTAATTTGCATGTAACTATGCGAACTACTGCTCCCGGAGACATCCATTAAAACTGCAGAAATCCCAGTTTTAATGGATGTCGCCGGGAGCGGTAGTTTGACTGGTAACATGCCATCGGGCTGAACAGGACGTTGAAGTAGCATGTAGCTTTAACGAGAGGGTCTGGGGTGGCTTGTGATATGACATGCAAGAAGAACCCGGCCAAGTGCTGGTTGAACTCTCGTGAAAAGGGCTCCGTACGATCGTTTGGTTTAAATATAAAATATGAAAAGTATGTCTGGTACCGGATTGTAAAGCGAAAATGCTGAATACATTATCTAGCTGTTGTCCGCGGCTTCGTCCGCGTGGAATAGTAACTTTGGGCAGCCTTCTTTATTTTTAGGATACTAACTTTGCAAATAATGCAAATACAAGCTAACTGCAAACTGTTGTGATTCGCTGTGATTTACGTTTTCTGTTTTTCCGTCCGTCGCTGAAGCAAAAAATGTTGCGGGCTTGATACTCTCATAAAGTTGCCCATGGGAAAACAGTTTTTTTTAGGGTTTTGTACTAAAATACAAAACCCTATTGCAATCACGACCTGTGTCCGTCTGTCCGTCCGTCCGTCCGTCCGTCCGTCTGTATGTCACAGCACTTTTTCTCCGAAACTATAAAGGCTACAGCCTTGAAACTTTGTGGAAAGGTCAGAAGTCGTGACCTCTTCAAAGTTCAAGGGTGAAAATTTTTTTTAAAGGGGTTCAAGGGGGGTCTCCCCATATAGGGAGGTGACCCCTCAAAAAAAATTTTTCACCATTGGTAGTCGAGTAGGGTGTCGTTGGAAAGGTCTTAATAAGATCTTTTCAAAACAAGTCTTAAAATTGCCTTATGAGTACCGAGGGGGGCAGGGGAAGGGGAAATGTACGAACTTTTCACGTACCCCCCCCTCGCGATTGGACACCTTCCATCCGAAAAATCTGAAAAAAATCACGAATGTAGGCCTTGATTAGTACAACAACAACAAATACATGAGAAGTCGAAATTCACTCAACTTTGTTAGTAATAGTATGATTTATCGATTTTATGTTTTCTTGAATAAAATCTAAACGGTACCCTTAAATTCAATAAAACTTTGCAAACAGATGACTTTTTTTATAGGATTGATCTCTTCTGAAAGTTTCATTAAGATCGAATAGTATTTGGCGAAGTTATAGCGATTTGAATTTTCCTGTATTACTATGGAACAATATGCCCTGTATTAGTATGGAAACATATGGCTATGGAGCCATATGCGCTTTTTACCGACTTAGACACTACAGCTTTGCTAGGATTTGCATGAAAATTGCAGGAATGATAGGTATCATGAAGATGAGTACATATAATTGAAACAAGTCGAAGAGGCAGGAGAGAGCTCCTAGCAAAAGGGCTTTGTAACCATTCTAGGATTCGAAAAAATAGGTCATGAATCGATGATTACAGTACAGAGAAGTGACCCCTGGAAAAAAATTTCATGAAAGGTAGCTGAAATGAGTATCAACTGAAAGTTCTCTATGAGAGCTTTTCAAAACAGTTCTTAAACTGACCGTTTTTGCTTCAGTGGGAGCACAGGGGGGGAAATACATGAAAAATGTGTTTCCTCCCTCGCGAATGGACACCCGTGATCTAAAAAATCTGAAAAAATTATCAAGGGAGATATTTATGGGTATAACTCTAACAAATACCTCAGAAGTCAAAACTCTTTCAACTTTGTTAATAATAGTATGATCCTCGAATTTCACATTTTCTCCAATAAAATCGTCTTTGACATGTTTCTTGATTTTATTCGTAGCTGGTTACTGCATTTTGTAAGTTGAGTACAAAACCCTTCTGACATGAGCATAGGTCTGTCTACCCAACTTGTTTAAATGTACATCTGCTACTTGAAGCGTCTGTCCTTGAGCTTTGTTTATTATCGTTGCAAATGCTGCTTTAAGGGGAAACTGTATTCTTTTAAACTGAAATGGAAAATCGGTCCAAATTGTTGGAATACGGAGAGTTAAAACATTTCGAAGCTCATGAGGCAGTCGAAGAAAAACACCTCAAATACCCAGAATATCACACTTCTTCTTAGCACTACAGCCCCTCTCGCGAAACTAGACGGGGACGAATGGCGAATTCGATACAATCATGAGTTGTATGAAATTTTTTGATGAACGATTGTGAAACTGCGGAAGCTGCAGTGAGCCGGCCACATGAATCGTATGGATGAACAACGGATACCCAAAAAGGTATTCGTTGGAGAATTGAAACCGAGGAAACGCTGGTCTGACTGATCCGATGAAATTTCATCGCTGCTTTGATTTCGAAATTAGAGGACGCGGTCAATGGACCGAGACGGTAGGAGGGGCTCTAGTGCTACGAAGAAGAAGGGGAAACCTTTTCTGCTCTTGCCATTCCAATCATAATTAAAGCTTTTATAATATTGCTTCCCAAGTGAGTAATTCTTAGTCGTGTACCATAACATTCCTTTTTTTTTCTTTTACCTAACCTACGTTAGGCGTGTATTGGCTATGGCTTAAGAGCACAAGCCACCGATGTTTCGATTAATGTCCTCAAGGGACTTATGGTAATATAGTGTTTTTTTCCAGTTTTTCTTTATTGGTTTTGTGATTTTACTGTGTTAGTGTGTTAGTATCCGTTTGGAATGGTTAGTAGATTATTGATTGTTTTTTTTGGAAGGTTAAAAGTTAGTTTTCGTGAATTGAGAGGACTATTTGCGTGAAGTTATAGTTCTAAGTTTGCTTCTTCAAGAAAGGCGATTAATTGAGTAAGTGCTTTCTCGTTGTTTTTATTAAAAAACTTTGCTATTGGATAGTTATTTTGAAAGACTTCATACTTGTTCCTTAGAGTTTCAAAGTGTTCACAGTTTAGAATTCTATGCTCAAGTTCGTCTGTTATGTCGCACCACTTACATCCTTGAGATGTAACTATTTTTGCTTTTTTTAATCTTTTGTGATTGTAGGCTCGGTTTAGTAGGATTCTATTTATTTATTTTTGGGTGTTGCTGCTTGGTGTGAAATCATGGAACTATGGTTTGGTTCTGTAAATGAGATCCGCTTGTAGCCAAGGATTGTACGCTAGGTTTTTGATGTTTTTTCGGTAGTATTCATGCCATTCTATGTTAATGGAGTCGTTGATCTTTTTGATAGAGTCGTCCCATTCCAGAAATGAGTCGACCTCTTCGCCTTCTATTGTGGCCAGTTTAGCTGCTTTGTCAACCAATTCGAAGCTGTGAAATTTTTCCACTTTCGGTATCCAATATAAGAATAGCAGTGCGTTGGGTCTATTGTTGATTTTTTCTGTAATGAGTTTGTGGTTTGTGTTGTTTATGATCTCGTTTATTGTAATTTTGGAGTCAGTGAAAATGGTTATGGTGTTGGTGGGTTCAACATCCGCGTTGTTTATAACTTCCTGGACTGCTTTCAGTTCTGCATTTGCTGCTGTAGAGTCTGTGTTAAGGCAGTATTTTAGTGTCTTTTTGGAGTTATAGCAGTGTATGGCAAAACCAGTGCCTAGTCTGTTTTTTGCCGCATCCGTGAAATATATCTTAGCTTGGTTACCAGTGAGATTTTGTAGTACTGTTTCAATCGACTTGTTGAAGTTTTCGTAGTTTATTTTCTTGAAGTTGTTGGGGATGTTGTGCATGAAACTATTGGTTTGAAATTTTATGTTGTTTGGTTTTGGTAGTGCAGAGCCCACACAAGTGTTGTTATAGATGTCGACATGTTTTTTGTAAACTGTGGCATAGTTCGAGTTTTTTTTGGTTTTCCGATATCATTTCTTTGAAGTCTTGGCGGAATAGGTTTTTTCCTATTTCTTTGGCGAGGAGTTGCTCAGCTCTTAGTCTAGCTGGTAATTCTTTAGCTAGAGCAAGCGCTAGTATATTTGGAGCGGTTGTAGGTACCCCGAGACATCGTTTTATGGCTTTGGCTTTCAGGCTGTCTATTTTGTTTAGAAAATAATTTGGAGCATGAACAATGTTTGTTAGGTTGCTTTCTATTACCGTTCTTATTAGAGACTTAAAGGTCTTTAATGCCTTTTTGGGGGTAAGGCCATGTTTTGAACGCTATGTTGATTGTTTTGTTTGCTTTACTTGGGGACTTGTTGTAGAATTCATTGAAGTGATTTTGGTTGTTAAAGTTTCTGCCTAGAAAAGTGAAATTTTTTACCCAATCTAGTTGTTTTTTTCCATGTTTTATTTTATTGGGGTGGTTTTTGTTTGTGTAGAATTCTATGGCTTGCGATTTTTCCAAGTTCAATGGGAGGTTTCGCCTGTTGCACAGTTCTGTTAACTTGTTGAATATTGTTTGTAAATTATTAAGATTGTTGGGTCTGTTTTTTTCCTTTGCTTATGATTAGAAAGTCATCAGCAAATTGAATGAGTGTAGTTTGACTGTCAGTGATTTTGTGGAGGCTAGATGTGTAGAGATTAAAGAGGAGCGGACTTAGTACGTCCCCTTGCGGAAGTCCATTGTTAATTTCGGTCGAATCCTTGCCTAGATGTAATTTCCTGTACATCAGGAAGTTTAAGATCCACGAGATATAATCATTCTTGATGTTGAAGTTGGACATGATTTTGAAGAGTTCCGGAATATTTATTCTTTCATACGCACTAGAAATATCACAGTTGATAATCATGATGTTTTTTGCTTTCTTATCTATGTTGAGGAGGTGTATTACAGTGTTTATGCATGAGATTGCCGACTTTCCTTTTCTATAAGCAAAACAGAAGTTGCTTAAAATGTTTTGGTATTCAATGTCACTAGCAATCCTATTTTTTATAAGGCAGTTAATTATTTTCAGCGGGATGCTTATGAGAGAGATAGGTCTATAGCTTTCTATTTTGTGCAATGGTTTGTTTTTCTTGGGGATAGGTACGATTTTAATGTCTCTTAGTTCATTATGTATGTTGTTATTTTTGAAGCTGTCGTTTATAGAGTTAGATAGTGCTGATTTATTGTAATGGCTTAGGGGGTTTATAATATTGTAATCAATTGCATCCAGACCCGGAGATGATCTTTTTTTGCGTTTGTCTAGTACTGTGAGCAGTTCGTGTATTTCAAAGGGTTCAGCTGGTTCTATGTTGTTTGGCATGTAGAGAGTCCAGTTAGTATTTAGCGCCTGATGTTTATTTTTTATTATTTTGAGAAATTCTTTATTGTTTTCAGCGTCCTATTGCGATCTCGGGTTGTTGTTGTTGTTATTTTTGACTGCATTGACCAGATTCCAAAAATGTTTTATATCTCCAATTTGGTTTATTTCATTGATTTTTTGATCCCACAGTTCTCTTTTTGCCTTAGCTACAATTTCTCTCCATTTATTTTGTATCTCTAGAAACTTTGCTTCATTTTCGTTACTTTTCATTTTTCGGAAATTTGTCCAGGCTTTCGTTTTTTTCCCTCCATAGGATGTTTATCTCTTTTGACCACCATGGTTTTGGACTGTGTTTGAATTTCTTCGCGCTTATCTGGTTGCTTCTGATTAGCTCATTGATTTTCTTCATATTTTCTTCAAGATCGTTAGTGAAATTGATCGTGTTGATGTTCTCCATGATTTTCTTACTGTTTGGTGTTCGTCTTTTCTTTTTGTTCCAATTTTCAACTTGCAGGCAGAATTCAATGGGGACGTGCTCACTCTTGCCTATTTTCTATTTTTTAGTGTTCCATTCGTTCCAGTAGTTTAAATTGTTTGTTAGGGTGATGTCTAGGGCTGACATTTGAGTGGTCTGTTGATTGGTTTTCCTAAAGAAGGTGAACGTGCCTGTGTTGAGGGGCGCTAATTTATATTTGTTTAACACGGATTTAAGGATGTTTCCTTTTGCATTGTTTGTTTTGTCTCCCCAGTCTTTGTGCCTTGCATTGAAGTCTCCTGCAATTATGCAGAGATTTTTGTCGTTAACCACTTTTATAATTTGATGTATTTGTTCCTTGAAAGTTGTGCTGCTTAGGTCAGGGGGAAAGTAACACGCGCAAATGTTTATGTTTGGTTTTTGATTTGTTGTGGTGATTACTATTGCTTCAATGTCACTGTTACTTAGCGGTATTTCTTTAAATTTTACAATGGAGACTCCCCCTCCGTCTTTCTCTGTTCTTATTTTGTTAATTAGTTTGTGGTTTTTGATTTTTACTATAGGTGATTTTTTTGTTAGGAGTGTTTCCTGTATAAGTGCAATGTCTATCTTGTTTTTGTGCATAATGTACTCTAATGTATCTTTATTTTTGGAAATGCTTTGTATGTTGTACTGTCGAAATTTAATATTTTTGATATCTTTCATGTTATTAAGTGTTGTTATTTGTCAGCCAGTCTGTGTATTGTAAGTTGTTTGTGTAAGGTCTTTTCTGACAGTGGTTTGTAAATGTTTGTATTGTTTCCTGTATTAAGTTTGCATCTATTTGTAAGTATTTGGTTTTGGTTTGGTTTTTACAATTATTGTTTAGTAGATTTATTAATTTTTCTATTGGTGTGACTTGGTTTGCTGTTTTGAAGATGTTTTCTGCTAGATTGTTTTTCTCCATAAGCGTATTTTTAGACTGTGTTAGTAGATGGCTACTCATTGGAAAGTTTGTTGTGTAATTGGTTGCTCTTGTGTTTCGTGTTTTTGTTGTTTTTGTGTATGGTTTATTTAGCATTAATTTATTTATTGTATTGTTAGAGTTCCTGTTGTTTGTAGCTTTTGTTTTTGAAAGTAGTGGGAATGCTGAATCCATGGATTCGTTGTCTTTCAGCAGTTCGAATTGGTTGTCGTTATTCAGAATGTTTCTGGCTTCTTTGAGTGTTACATTTCTAATGGAACAAACTTTCATCTCCATGTCATAGTTTATCCATTTGGGGCAGTTTTTGTCCATGGCGCTGTGATTTAGGTCTCCTCATAAGAAACATTTCGTATTTTTACACTCTTTGTCAAGACATTCTTTGTCTCCGCATTTTGGGCATCTTTTGTTTTCTCCTTGGAATTCCTTGCAGAAGTATTGCGTGTGTCCAAGTCTGAGGCATTTCAAGCATTGTTTTGGCCTGAGGTAGTAGTATTCTACAGGCATGTTCAGATATTCTAATCTGACTTCGTCCGGCAGTTCATCTCCTGAGAATGAAATCTTCACTGTTTGTGTTGGTATGAAGTTTTCTCTGTTTTCCGGATCTCTTCTTTTTATCCTGTAAACGTTCACAATTTTTTATGTTCTTTTGTTGAATTCCATGAGAGTTGTTTGGGATTCCATTTTTGGCAATCTCTTCTTCTGTGATGTTTAGTAAAACGCTCTCAATCCAAAGTTTTTGATGTTTTCATTCATAACTACCACATTTGCATCCTCAGGTTTGTTGAACATAAGTTTAATCCTGTTGTATCCAACCTGTTTAATGTCCTTTATGTTCTTTATGTTCATATTTTTGTTTATTGAATAGAAGGACATTGGGGTGAGTCTCATCTTCTCATTTGTTTTATCTTATGAAAGGTCTATTAGGACGAAGAATTTCTTCCTGTTGTCGTTCTTATCATATTTGTTGATGTTCTTCCCAGTTCTCGCTGGTTCGGTGTTTTGATTTTCATTGTCCTTTAATTCAGTCATGTGATCCTTTAGAACCTGGGTTATCGTATTATTGTGTTTGATTGTCTTGTTTAGTGTATCCGACATAAAGTTTTCAATGTCCTCCATCGGTGTTGACATAGTTGGTGTTTTTTCTGTTAATTCCTTTGTCTCATTGTTTTTAGGCGTGCTAGACGTTTTACCGTTTGCAAAACCACTAGTTTTTTCCGCTTCAGCAGTGTTCATTGGTTCGTTGTAATTACCGTTAGCGTTTGTGTTGAGGCTATTGACCTTACGCGTGGAGTCTCCTTTAATGTTTCTTTTCACTCTTTTTGCGTCTATTTCCTCATTGATTTTTCTTAATGTAGTATCTTTTCTTTCCCCAGGGTCGGGGGGTACCTTCTTTTTATTAGATTGATCTTCCATTATAACATTAAATGAAAACTCTTACCTGTGACGTACAAACTCTAAGGAACTGGTTTTGATTTTACTTGGCTTTACTTTAAATGAATCATTATATCTCACTGTACTCAAATATTAATTGTTAGGGGGATTAACCAACCCTATTAGACTTTATTTATACTTGCAAAAGTGAAAGGATTTTGTTTTACTCAAAAATGTGGTTTTTAGAATTTATAGGTTAAACTTTCCTTTACAAACACTCACTAAACTCACTGCACACTCTGAAGGTTGGATGGGAAGTGAAACATTCCTCATAAGCACCGGAACACCAACTTTCAGCCTCAGCTTATCGAAAGATACTCCTGATTAATCTAAAGAGTTGAGAAACTCTGTACGATTCCCGATTGCCCATATTTAGTTGCAGATCGGGATAAACATTCTTTTTTAGATCATTTATTTCATTAACAATTTGACCGAGTTCACGACTCAGTGTAATTATGGTCTGTTGCCATACGATCTTCTCCGATATTTAGAAGGGCAGCCGCATATTGCCTTGATTTTGCATCATTGAGCAGTTTTACTCGCATATTAGTAATCAATCAAAACGCTTTTACGTGTACCTATAATATAGACGCTTTCAAACAGGCATTTATTTCATCTGTCGGTGTGCCCCTATTGCCCCATCGACAGGACCTGTCAAAAGTCACCTGCTAAAAGAACCACCATCCCTCCCATGATGTTCTGGCTGCTCTTGATTTAGTGCCTCGATTTCTCTTTTTTGGGACATCGTACATTCATCCCCAACAAACAGCAACATTCGTCATCGCTCACTGTTTTTGCTAATGTTTCTAACTGGCATTTTTTTCGTGAGTTTAGTTCAATGGTAGTTTAAGAACTGAATGTGCCATTCGTCCCCCACTGAGCAGCGTAGCAGCTATTCCAGAGGAAGCTACTGTAACATCAACTCCAATCATTCCGGGTTTGAGCTAATAATAAATTTAAACAAGTTAAGTGGTCCTACCAAAAGGTCTTTGTAAACATTCTAGGGTTAGAAACAAGTTTTCTAATAGCGTGAATCGATGTTACAAACCAGTATACCCTATGTATACTGGTATGAACTGGGAGCTCATTTGATGTGTATCCAATATACATCATCAAGGCTCCCGGGGAAAGACTCTCTGTAACACCACTTACCTGCTACTCTGACCATCAAAACCCAAATCACCAAAGGCAAGAGTTCACTTTAAAGCATTACTTTTATTGTACTATTGTTATTTTCTAAAAACATTTACATTACATTAGAATTTCCAAATTATTTTAAAACACTAAATATCAGCCAGCCTGAAGAGGGAACCAACTTGTCGTATTAATGGTTCGGGGTGGCCACACGGCGTGAAGCGCCAAAGGGCCGGTTGAGGATCGCGGCGCAAGCCAACACCTCACCCCTCACCATTTCTTTGAACACTGGACAGCACTACCAATTCAAACTTAAACTCGAATACTTCGATGTTGTTAATGATAAATGGGTAGCAGCACGCTCCCTTTTGGATTTGAATACAAACTCACTCGAATGCTTTGCCGAAGAACTTTAAATACTGTTCTTTCGTGAGCTTTCAACCTAAATTCTCTTCAAAGGTGCTGAGTAGCCGAACACGTGAGCTCTCGTTCCACGAACGTTTTTCCTCCCCGCTTCGTCTCGCTCGCTCGGCTGGTGAATATGCGAAACTGGGGAAATTGAGCGAAAGAGTGTTTTTCGCTTAAGCTTTCGACTTCGAAGGAGTGCTTTCAGTTTAAGCTTTCGGCTTTCCCAAGATCTCTTGAGGTAAAATAGCGAAACTGGGGACATTGAGCGAAAGAGTGATTATGCCGGAACTTTCGGTTTTCCTTTCCGCTTACCTCTCTTCGAAGCACCCCGTTCGTTCATGATGTAAATATCATTGCGGGTTGAACTTTCCCGTTCACTTAAATGCTCGCTTATTTACTTGCGCATGTGTTTCTATGGCTGATTTTCATTGGCGAAGTGCGAGTACATAGATGTTGTTTGCTCGCTACTATGTTTATGTGCATGTTTATGTGTCCACTCGCAACATTCCTCCGGCAGTTGAAAAATGGATTTAGTGTACTTGGAGAGTACAATAAATCGTCGCTCTACTCCAGTGATCTAGATTACTTAATATACCCCAATAGATTACGCTCACTCTTGGTTTTTCGCAAATTTTGTTGTTGGTTGATTCTCGCTACATTCCCTTTTGTGCAAATCATTCGTACTTATATCTCGAGCTGTTACCGCCATCGCTGTTGTCCACCGTACTTCTCACAACGTATCTTTAACCATTGTTCTGCTGCTGGTTTGAACGTTTACTAGATGGTAACGTAGTTCTATCGATGAATTTCGTATTTTTATTGGTAGGCGTTATAACTTCTAGTTGACATTAACTAAAGTTTGATTTTGTACAATTATATATTAATGTTCTGCTTGATTCAGTCGTCGATTTGAAATAATCATATTTAAATACTTGGTTTGGTACATAAGTTTATGGTAATCAATATGTATTACATGTCAATGTTGCATTTATAAATTACTACAATTAAAAATTACTAAGTTGAAATTTGATTTTATACAATTATGTATCATATTTAATATTTTGTTTGGTACCTTGCGTTAATGTTAATTGATATGCGTTACATGTCAGTGTTGCATTTGTAAATTACTACAATTAAAAATTAATAAGTTAAGATTTGATTTTATACAATTACGTATCATATTTTCCTATTTTGTTTGGTACCTTGAGTTAATGTTAATTAATATGTATTACATATCCATGTTGCTTTCATAAACTACTATAAAATTAAATTAATAATTTGAAGTTTGATTTCATACAATGTTTTGTTTGATTCTGTTGTAAATGGCAGGATTATGAATTATTTCGTTTTACTATAATATTGAAAAACATACTGAATAGTTTTTTCTTGAAAATAAACTATTATATACATATTTTTTTACAATTGAAAAATAGCGGAATACAATGTCTTCTTTTAATTGGTTTTACTTAATAATATGGTTACAATTTCTTTTAAGATCCATATTCAATGCTTTTGTATTTTGAAATTGATGATTTGCTTTTATTTCAGCTTTTTTCATCTCAAAATAGATTCTGATATTTAATTGTTACATATTCTGCATTTCTCTTTTTTTATTTTCCTTTTGAAAACTGTAATTGTAATTATAACTGTAATTGCCAAAGATAGAATTTTACATTTTGTTTAGTTAGTGGCTATTATTAGTGTGTTACTGTTCAATTAGTGCAGGTTTTAGTAAATTATAAACAGTTAGCGTTAGTGAGGATTTAGTGTGAACGGTTTTGAAAATAGTTTAAATGTGCGAAGAAATTCGTTTTTTTATTCCATTCATGGTTGATTAATATTCTATTAAATTACTATCTTTAATGCTATAACAACAGCTCTTTACATAAGCTTCTGCTAGCATTTTCTTAAATTATGTATTGTGCGAATAGGTAGGGAGGTTTCAATAGGAAATATTGTTAAAGCTTTAGTGGTTATTTATTGGGAATGAGTTAATATGTAAATGGGGAATGAATATTTCACACGATCGTTACGTTGGGGAATTGCTTCGCTTCGGAAGAAGATTTGCCGAGAGAATAGCTTTCCATTAATGTAGCTTAGGAGTCGTTGTAGTTGTATTCCCACGACTTTAGTATAAGCTATCTTGGCTTTATAGGGTGCGAGTGAGTGTGATAAATAAACTTTCCCCTTAATATGCATGGTTAATGTTGTTAATGGGAATGGGAGTCATGGATTGAAGGTTTATGTGATTGTTTTTGCTCGCCGCTAACGAGCTTTGAAGATATGATTAGCATTGCTTCTGCAAAGATGCATGAGAAAATTGAATGAAGCGCTGTATTGTAGCTTTTACATGCGCTGATTGCTAGGAAGTATGTGAAGTATATGATATGTATGTACTAATTCGTGGTTGGCTGCTAATTGCCTTGAAGAGCATTTGTTTTTAATTAAGTCGGCTTAATGCATTTCGTAGTGGGCAGGGCTTTTAATTCATCTATGCTATGCGATTATGTAGGAGGAAGAGCTTTTGAGGTATATGCATTTAATTGCCGTTTAATTGGCTTAAGTTGTATATTACATACTTTTTTCCCATTTGTAGTTGTAAAAAGGGAGGGTTATTAGAAATGTATTCAGCAGTATGTGTAAATAGTTGTGGATTATTTATAAATCGGAATTATAATGTACGTTTTTTATTAAGTATAGAAATGTTTAATGAGTTAATATGAATGAATTCGATCTTTTTCTCAAACTGAAATTAGAAGGAGCAATTCTGAACTCTGGTGTATGCTTTTATTGATTTTAGTGAATTGTTAAATAGATATACTGCATTAAAAATATCTTGCGAGAAATTATTGTAAAAGATGATCGAAGCGACACAATCACTATATGGGCTTGGGAACATATAGTTTCGGTCTTCATTCAAGACCCTATATGTGTTCCGTCTAATTTTTCCCTAGTGTGTGTCTACTAAGTTTGGCATAATGCTGTCCTGGACCTTACTAGAAGACAGTACAGTGCCGTGCGAGGTCACTTCATTAGCCGTTAATAAATTTCTGATCTCGATCTTGAAAAAACGATTGTTTAAAGCATCTTGAAGTATATATTATAGCATTCTAAGACACTATTTGGTATTTTCGCCATATATGAAGTAAAAGGGTGGGAAATGGGTGGGTTTTTGAATTGTCTTGCGCTTTCTACAGGGATTTTATTTGTGACTTTTTTCTAATAGTTAGCAGTTATATAATGCATTCATTGTGCAAGGAAACGTAGTGGCTTGTTTAAAGGGTACTTGGTTAATAGCGTATTTGCAAACCATTTTGGATCAACAGCTCAGAGGCTATGAGTGGATGGTAAAGCGATGTCTGTTTTGCATATAGGTAACTTAATACTAAATGTAGCGTGTCTACCGGAAGTTGAAATCGGGCAGCTCAGAGGCTATTATGTGTCTCTTTAGGGACTTATAACTAAAAATAGCGTGTCCGTCGACAGCTAATGTCAACGGCTCAGAGGCTGTTGTTAAATTTACTGGGTTTTCATTCCAGTGATTGTGCAATTAGACATAGAAAAAGCGTGTCTGCTGATAGTTATGGTTTGGAGTTTTACCGGGGTTTTACCGACTTGACTGCCACTTTTTCCGTTTCCTTAACATGATGGAGTTGCAGTGGATTTTGTAAGAGATAATTTGTTTTGGAGTGAAATCGTTTGCATTGTGCATTGTTCTTATAACTAAAATTCTGTTGTTTCAAATTTCCCATACTTTAATTGTTTCAGTGTAACTTGAAATTAAATTAGTTTCATGTTTATTTGCGTTGGAAAATTGCCGTTCTCATGTAAATTATTTTTTTTTATTTGTTTAGCGCAGTTAATTTATTTAGTTTGCTCCTCAATGTTTTTGCATTTAAAAATATTGCCCAGATGTCTATCTATTCAATTTGCAGTTAAATGTTTGTTTTTGTTTGCCCTTTTAATTATGCTTCAGTTAATTCGAATGCTCATTCAATTCAAGAGATAAGACTTTAATATGCATGTGGGTACGCGTATTGTCCAAGCAGTCGGAGTGATAAGTGGTATCATATTTCGATAACAATGGGCACGCGTTTGTTTGCTCGTATTAAGTTTTCGTTTTGCTTATTTGTGTTTAATATTTACTTGTAATGTTTTGTGTTTTGCATGTTAGTTGATTGAAACTTTATATCTTTATAAATTCTACGTTGGGTTTGAACGAGTTAGGAGTTAGTTCGAATGACTTTCAGATAAGAAAGATGAGATTTAAGATATATGAATGAGGGAGTAAATGAATGAAGAATTAAATGTTCAAGATGACTATTTGATTTTGGGACTGGTCTTATTTGATGGATATTATGAGTAGAAATATTATTATATTTGAATGTTGATATTATGTTTTAGTTATTAAAATGATCAATAGGATTTTTTGTTTCGATTAAGGAGTGATCTGGGTAGATGACCAGTATGGGTAGCGTTAAACTGATATTATGTTTTTGTTGTTTAAACGATTAACATGATCCCATATTTTTTAGGAAGACTGGTGAAGTTTCATACTTTCTTTTTGTTATTTAAATGATTGAAATAATTATTTGATTTTTTTTTTCGTTTTAAGAAGGTTGATTTAGTTTTATGCACTGTATTAGTAGCACCATTATGAAGTGTGGATATTGATATTATGTTTTTGTTTTTTAAATGATCAAAATTATTATTTGTTTTTTTTTTTTTTAGGAAAGCTGATCTAGTTTGATGAACAGTATGAGTAGCAATGGTGTCTTACAGGAGTTGAATGGTTTGAGATATCGGCTGGGTGAATAGATTTTACAGCCCATTTAAATTTGCTACACAGCGCACTACACTGTGGTCTCTGCAAAACCGATATCCTACCGGCTGCGCCAATTTTGTTAAACACCAGTATACCCTATGTATACTGGTAAGAACTAGGAGCTCAACTTGATGCGTATCCTATATACAACATCAAGGCTCCCGGGGAAAGAACTCACTTACCTGCTACTCTGTCCATTTTCACTAAATCAACCAAGGCAAAAAGTTTATTTTATTAATTATTTTATTTTTTCTGTTCCTATTTTTATCTAACATTACATTTTACAAATTACATTATTGAAGACTTATATCGATATTGAGCCTGTAGAGAATCAAATGGACGTGTTGGTGGTTCGGGGTGGCCATACAGCGTGGAACGCAAAAAGGCCGATTGAGGATCGCGGCGCAAGCCAACACCTCACCCCTCACCACTTCGTTGAACACTGGACGATATCTTCGGCTGAACTTTAAATCGCGAATACTTTAACCGCCTAAATGATAACTGGGTAGCAGCACGCTCCCTTTTGGATTTGAATACAAACTCACTCGAATGCTTTGCCGAAGAACTTTAAATACTGTTCTTTCGTGAGCTTTCAACCTAAATTCTCTTCAAAGGTGCTGAGTAGCCGAACACGTGAGCTCTCGTTCCACGAACGTTTTTCCTCCCCGCTTCGTCTCGCTCGCTCGGCTGGTGAATATGCGAAACTGGGGAAATTGAGCGAAAGAGTGTTTTTCGCTTAAGCTTTCGACTTCGAAGGAGTGCTTTCAGTTTAAGCTTTCGGCTTTCCCAAGATCTCTTGAGGTAAAATAGCGAAACTGGGGACATTGAGCGAAAGAGTGATTATGCCGGAACTTTCGGTTTTCCTTTCCGCTTACCTCTCTTCGAAGCACCCCGTTCGTTCATGATGTAAATATCATTGCGGGTTGAACTTTCCCGTTCACTTAAATGCTCGCTTATTTACTTGCGCATGTGTTTCTATGGCTGATTTTCATTGGCGAAGTGCGAGTACATAGATGTTGTTTGCTCGCTACTATGTTTATGTGCATGTTTATGTGTCCACTCGCAACATCGATAACTTGAACTATTCATCCAATACTTGGATATGAAATCGTTCAAATTTATGCAAAAAATGCACAGTTTCTTTCATAAGCACAGTGCAGCCGCCCTTTTGATCTAGCCGATTGAACATATTCAAGTTAAACACTATTCCGTACATTTTTGGTACATTTTGCCTTCCCCTGGACCCCTAATTCACAAAATGATTTTTTTATTTCAGATCCTAAAAGTTATAATTAAGACCTTTCATTTGATACTCCACTCGATTACCTTTGATTAAAAAAATTTTTTAAGCGCTAATTCGTTATTAAGGGGGACACCCCTTAAAAATTTTGTTAATTTTTGGTAAGACCTTAACTTTTGAGAGACCATCACTTCTGACCTTTTCACAAAGTTTGAGCATTGTAGCTTCTATAGTTTCTGAGAAAACTAGCTGTGACGGACGGACAGACAGGTCGCGAAACTAGTAGGTTTTTGTCAAAAAAAAAATTTTACAAAGACCTAAAAAACGTTTTGCGAGTGCCTCCTTAGGCATGAAAAACGTCACGATTCATTGCTATCGTACAAAAAGAAAAGTTTTTGAAGTTCCTCTGGCTCACCAAGTGATGGAAGTGAAACTTTACATACCCGGTGATTCTTTTTTTACATTTTATTCGTTTATCAATTCGCCCTATGAGAGCTAATCGATGATTAATATAATCGATCAAACGGTCATAATCGAAAGCAGCATCTTGAAACGCCTCCCATGTAGATGTGTAAATGCACGTCTCCTTTGCATTTAAAACACGTCGTCCTTGTGACTTTTCATAAGTTTCTACAGCTATCAGTAACCCATGACGTTCAGCATCTAAAAACCGACGTGCCCGAATTTGCTCTCATGTCTCAGCAGCCCTTTGAGCTGCATTGCACTCGGCATCTAAAAGCTGACGGGCCTGAGTTTATTCTAAATTCTCCACGGCTCTAAGAAATGTGTGACGCTCGACACCTAAAAAGCTGCCGTGCTTGAGTTTGCTCCAATGTCTCAGTAGCCCGTTAACCTGCGTGACGTGCGACATGTAAAACCCGATGGGTCTCAGGCTCCTCTAAAGTTTGCACGGCTCTAGGAGACACGTGATGTTCGGCATTTAGGAACCGAAGCGCTTGAGTTTGCCTTACAGTCTCAGGAACTCTTTAAGCTGCGTGACGCTCGGCATCTAAAGTCAAACGAGTTGGAGTATCCTCCTCGGATTCTCGGATTCTAGCAACTTTTGAGGCGCGAGCTCAGATGTGATTACGCGCTATGTTAGATTTGCATTTACGAGGCATACCAGACGCGTAAATAATACGTCCACATAATAAAAATAAGCAAAATTCCGTAAGAACTTGATATTGAACAAAACTACTGTATTTTACCGAAGAACATAAACGAAAGCAAAAAACTCTACAAACATTGAACTGGTTGCAGCACAAAATTTTAGTATTCGCATACGTGCGATGCACTCGTCTGCCCTCACGTGCCTTATGCTTAGATTATCGAAATGGCAACACTCAAAGAGAGGACGTGCAAGTAGAGTGGACAGTTAGCGACGAGACGTCACAGAGATAAATTCATTCATATAAATATTCCAACTGAATAAACATAATTGCTGAATTTCAATCTTTTATTTCCACTTGACCCTGATAAATTAAAAGTATGATAAAGGCTGCGTAAGGCATGTGAAGGAGAAACGGTAGAAATCGACAGCGGTCCAGAGGATGGCGACGACGAAATTTCCCGGCTATCGATTGAAATGGGCGAGTTGGGAAGTTGATGCAACCGTTGGCGTCATCGGTGGCGGTCATGGCAGCGCCCTATCTCAGCCAATCGATCGTCGACGAAAATGGTGCAACGGGAATGAATAGGTTTTGCACTGATTGAGTATTTGGTTTTTGGGAAGTAAAAGTGAGTTTTTGGGGTGATTTGCGGAGCTTGGGTTCAGTATTTGGTTCTTGAGAAGAAGAGATGATTTTTGGTTTGGAAGAAAGTGAGGTGACGACGACAACAGTGAATGGTGCAAAGGAAAAAGTGGAATTAACAATTGAGGAAGACTTATTGGTTGAATTATGATATAAATGGATTTAGCATTGTGAAGTGCATGAATTTTCATTACGAAAAAATGAAAGACGAGCATCGTGTGAATTTTCCGAAAAGGTGTCAGGACGATACGATATGGGAATGATTGAGACGATTATGATCCATTGAAACTGAGGTGATTAAGGAACAAATGGTGCAAACGTAAAAATTTTTTTTTTGTACCGCGTGGAAACCATTTCGGCAAAGGAATTTTTTTTCATGAATATTTACAAAATTTGGACTATATTTAAAGAACAACCTACCAATCGCGTCAGTTTTTATAGTGGTTATATATGTTTCATATCAATCACTTCAATCCGGGAAGGTGGAATCAGCGATTTATCGACCTAAATTAGAAAAAAAGCGTTTAAATCATATTAGCCGACATTTTATTCAGTTTATTCAATTTAATTCATATTCAGGAATTTTTTTAAGTAACTTCTTCAGTGTCCCCACCTCTCCAGTTGCAAAGCGCTTGGCATCATTGGAACGAGTGAGTAATATTTTTAATTACGCTTTTATATTATATAACAAAATAAATTTTTTTCTATCCTATAAGTATTTGAAAATTTTCCTTTCCTTTCGTGAACAAAGCGGGTTTAATTTTCTTTTTTGTGATCAATTTGGTTTTTTCATTTGATTTGGATTTTGTTTTGTGTATTGAATAGTTTTGTTTCTTGAAATAAAAATCATCTTTCATTTCTCAAGATGACCTCCCCTTTCCCGCCCTTATCCCTTCGTGTTAGTTTTTATGTGTAGGGTGCTTCAGCACGAGCAGAAGGTGTCCCGGAAGTCCCACAACACAACTGAGCGCTAGCCGACCTCAGTATGCCACCCCGGGCTACGCACCCCACTGCTGAAATATAATGTCTGAAACTGCGGTGACTTCCGCGGCTGCAACAAAGCTAAGATTATCAAGCTGGCAAAACTCCACAAGCAAAGAGAGCACGTGCAGGTAAAGTGGGCAGTTTGCGATGAGACCACAGAAATCGGTTGACTCATGTGAATATTCAGAGTGAATAAACGTAATTACTCAATTTCAATCTTTGATTTCTACTATCTTCCACTTCTTCCTGACACGTATTTGCTCGTTCGGTTAGCCACACTTAGTGATGCATCACTCACTACGCCGCGCCACCAGCTTCCACATACATTGCTCATGGCGAGTATTCTGTTTTTTCCACAGGTTTCTTGAGTGCGTTTCCTTACCATGTACATCTCCCATAATAAATATACTAAGCGTAGATAGATTTGTTGGGACTTCGATAAGATAATGCATTCCGTATTTCACGCCAAGTAGGTCGAAATTTCAAAAATGTTTGAACAAATGTTATTTATTTCTTATTGGGTGTCTAATTACGATGTTTCATTGTTTTATCTCAATAATGACGGACTCCCATATAAACTTCCATCACCTATGTCGATCGACCTCACCAAGCCTTTTTCGATGTTTTCAAACGAAATGAAACGGAAATAGCCCACGAAATTGTAGTTTCTAAATCTCATGTTTGTGTTAACATTTCTATGCAATTCCTGAAGTAACGCACAGAAGAAGTCATTCGAGATTAGGAAGTCTTCAATTTTACCTTTATGTTTGTTAAGACTTTCATGTCCCTTTGATTGCAGATACATTGACTAAAACGTTAAAGCTAGCTATTACAAGTACTTACAAGTGCCAGTATAATAAAAATGCTAAGGGCTTCCGAAAAGAATTGCCTCAGCACTTGTCCTGCTTTGCATAGAAAGCTTGAAACAAACTGGAAATACTATATATCTTTTTCTCTAGCACTACAGCCCCGTTATGGCCTTCGCTTGGATATAGAATAGCTCTTTATCTTGATAGAATGTATCGGCACTCGAGAAGGTGATATGGTCAGTATCACGCCATGGCCGTATGTCTGATTTTAAACCAGTACGTATCAACTGAACGGGCTTATAGTCCGTCCGAAGAATCACTTGAAACAAATCCCTTTGTCACCAACCAGACTCGAACCAGGGACCTTCGGCATATGTAGACTTCAAATAGTATACTATATATAACAGAAGAGTTTATTAAGCCGCAAAGGTACCGAGGATCATATACATATTGAGGCCTATTCGAAATCTTTTTGCGAATTCTGTAACTGGTTGTGAAAATCCCTGGATTCAAAAAGGCTTCAATTTTTGAGATCATAAAGAATAAACATCAGCAGTGGTCCACAAAAATTGGCTTTTGGAACGATCCGACATCTTATTGTGGCTTAGGGAAGTACGCATCATTATCATTTTATAAGAAAAAAGCTGATTTTTATCCTTCATTATCTCAAAAACGAAGGGTTTATCGCATAAATGCCTAAAACAGATTCGATTTTCCACCAGTCCTGATCGAATTGCATCAAAATCTTGTGAAACCAGAGAAATGAAATTTATGCCATTTTTTCCTCTAGAGTTGTTTTAAAATCGAAACGAAAATTTCGTCAAATATTCGTTAATGAACACTACGATCATGTTGCTATTTAGTTTCATCACTATTTTGTTTAGCCAGTTTAATAACAAAATAATTGAATGTCAAGTTCCTTAGGCTAAAATATATTTTGTTGTTCCAAATATCGATATTTCGGAAGCTACACGCTTCCCTCTTATTCTTTTAACTAATTGCACATCACCATCGCTGATCCGATGACCTGTTTTAATTATTTGCTCCGCGGTTCCCTTAAGTGTTTCTTCATCCCTACCTGAATGAGCCGCTTTGTTTGGTCGTTGTAAACTTTTTGCATTCAGGACATCAGATTTTGCAAAATCCGCTGGACTCTTGAGACGCTGAAGATGACTCAGAGGAGTCGAAACGCGTCTGCTTACCCAACGAAGCAAGGCCCGACGGCTTTTCAAGAAAATAGAGAATTGACCTGCTGATATCAAATAAATAAAATAATTGACTACAATCACTTTCCATGCTCATTTCTTTTTGAATTATATTGCCTTATGTATAACGAAATGGTTTTCATGTCAAATTTCTTTCTATGAAAATGGTTAAAACAAATAGAAATAATTAAAAGTGACATACTAATAAATAATATATATTTTTTGTTCTATTTCCAGATAGCATTGTTGTCATCATTCTTGGCCTTATCATCTTTTCTAGCGTTGTCTACTTGCCTAAATACACTGAAACTCTTTTGCATTTCTTATCGCCAGCACCAATCGTTGGCAATGGAGATATTCACATCCAGCGTGGGGCGGAGAAGCTAGTATCAATAAGCTGAAAACATGAAAGCTAATCGCTGGCTTTAGGGATGAATGTGGTGTTGCGTTTTTAGTATTTTGAATTAAGGGTAGTGGTAGGACTAATGAAATGAATCGAAAAAAATAATGTCGTTTGCAAGAAAGAGCAACGTATTAAATTAAATATATGATCGAATAACGCCGCGTGTGCCATCAATTAAAAATAAAAGACAAGAATTTAAAGGGCACAACAACATGATAAGAATGAATGTAATTTAAATGAGACTACTATAAATAGTGATAATGATCGAACTTTCAAAGATGTTTTATTTACTTATCTCTAAAATTAGTTTGGAGTTGGCGTTTTAATCTTGAAAAAATAAAGACAGTTATCAATTCTGGGAATACCATTTTAAGGGTCATTGAGGTTATAATTTCAATAAACTTTTTGCATTGTTTAGTATTGATAACGTTTTCAACTCATATGCAAACTACTCCCTATAAACTAAATGGCGACATATTATAATTTCATGGCATATTTCCATCCGTGAGAATAATTGCAATCAAATAATTTTGATCCGTAGTCACGTGACAATTTTTTGGCGGAATTTAAGGCCTTGATAATACATACGTAGCGAGATCTGAATTCCCAAAAAGTCATTTGATATGGAATGCGATATTTCTTATCATGCTTACTAAAAGAATAATTTTTTTCAGAGAATTACGACGCTTGAACGGAAAGTACAATGTAATTAGTTGATAAACTTATAATAATTTCAGTTTCGATTTGTCGTTTGGCCTTATGTTGCATCCAGAAAGTTGATGGCAAAAAAATTGTTTTATTTGAGTAAATATTTTTATGTGGTTGGGAGTTGAAGGCTATTTACGCCCTGAGTGCGGAAATCCTGAGTGCACGAGGCACTGTAGACTACCCGCTAAAAACCTACGTTGGCAGCTGAGAGCCTAGAATGGAACCGTTTAACACATTACTTCGGGCTAGGCCCGAAGCTTGCCGAATCATCCGGCCACGAATGGTCTCGCAGAACGCAGCATCTAGACGTTGAAAAAATGGCTCAAGGTTGCTGCTGATGATCCCGCCCCCCTATCTATCAAACTACTGCAAATAATGCTTCGCTATAGAGCAATACTTTTAACATCAGGTCTGTCTTCTTCGGACCTGTATAAGAGAAGCATCCGCACTCGTCTCAACGCCCTGCTCCCCAACAGCAAAGCTCTTGCTCCAAAAGCATCTACCGCCTTGCGGGTTCGTAGTCTCCAAGTTGGAGAGAGAGTGCAAGCAAAGATTTACGTGGAAAATCAAGGCGTTTGGCAATTCGGCACCATCAGGACGAAACTTGGCCAGTACCATTATATGCTCAAATTGGACACCGGCCCCACTCTAAAACATCACATTAACCAGTTGGTCGCCTCCTTGGTTCCGAAGAAACAAGTCTCCTTCGTTCCTTCAATTCCACAGGACAGAATGGGTGTGCCGTACTCGAAGGAATCTACAGGGGTGCCAACAGGCAGCCAGTCACTACCAGCGCCAACTTCGACACATGAAAACTGTCCAGGTACACAATTCGACACACACATGGTCCACTTATTCAGCCTCATCTACCTGCTACTCCATCACCTAGGGCTAGCCGAAACCGACGGAAGCCTGCATATTTCGGGGACTAGGTTTTCAACGTGGGGGAAGACTATAGTGAAGTTCGCGGGCATATTTGACCTAGACTGCATTATTGTTCGATATAAACTATAGTGAAGAACTGTCTCGTTCATTCGGTTGAGTAGTGAGTGCCGAGTCGCATTTGCTTTGGCCATTTCTCGATGTAAATTGCATATCATTATTGACACAATAAAGTGTATTATGTGTAGCTTATATCAAATGTGGTATCTTATTCGGCCCCTTGTCAGAGCCTCATTTAATCCTCCTAAGTCAAAACAAACTTGTAATTTCCACCAACATGCTGTACCAAAATCATTTTAAACCTTTTTCCACAAGTTTCAATAGAGCAAAATGTCATAATTATATTTCCCACCATTTTGCGGGTTATCACTTCGATGTCTAAAATTCTATATAAAAATTAAAGCGACTGCTTACAATTATACACAAAACTTTCCTTCTGCACAGACATCATGGTTTGGCGATCATGGCAAAAACAAGCAATCAAATCCCTAACATATCGCAAGAAATCGGCACGCGTGAACCATTCGCGGACAAATGCCGTGCCAATCCCGCTTGTTTTTCCGCCACAAATCGAAGAAAATTGAATATTGTTCCTGCGAAAAAACACAAGTAGAAAGTTGCAAACTAAACCGATTCGCAAAAGTAAACTGAGTTGAAATTACAACTAAATTTTTCTGGAAAAGATTTTTCGCAAAAAAACGTTATTTTCAACGGTATGTCGCTGGTGGGTCGTAATACGATGACTCTTGTATGGGTCTCTTTCTCATTCCCACTGGTCGGTCTTGTCAGCGCGCACCATCGAAGTTCTTCACAAGCATTTCGCATTGTATGGATGGTGTAGAACAGGTTCCACATTTCTGTTATATTTTCGATATTTCCTTCACTGCAGTCTGCCCTGCATTGGGAGTTTTAGTTTTGTTCTTCTTATATAAACGATAAGGATGAGGACATCGAAGCGTTGACTAAAGAAACGCTATCCTGCAAATCAATTGCAGGTGTAATACAAGTTACTTGGAGTGGTTGTGATAAGGTGGAATCATTTCGTTTACTTTTTTGGTTGTTCAAGATGTAATTTTATTTTATGTTTGCATAATACATATACATACAATTGATTTCTAATGCTACTTGGTGAGAAGAATGGAAAAAAGTAGATGAAAAATATTTGGAAGGTGGGGATGAAGTAGTGTGTAAAATCACATGATTATTGCTGTTAAAGGAAGTGTCGCTCATTGTGGTCTCGTCCGCATTTAAAGACGCGGTCATGGGACCGATTATACTAAGGTCGGGAAAATATGCGTTATTTGGACAGGTACTCGTAGGTGTCTTCAGTTCATGTATAATTCAAGTTGCTTCCAAATTTCCTTTCATACATCGTATTATTATTGTCAAAATCGCTTGATTCCACTTCCTTTTGATTTCTTAGCTCGATCATTTGTTACATTTATTTTTAAAAGGTTGCCAATAACTTACTACACCATAGAATCCTTAAACGCAAAATCCAAAAATTAAAATCCAAACCTCAAAATAAAAAAAAACCCGATCTATAACCACAAAATCCACTTTTTATAATTCAATAAAACAGTCTCTACAATTACAAAAGCTCCGCCGTAGACGGTCCCAAGCCCGTTTGAGAAAAGAGGAGGGAACCATTTTGTTTCCCCAACCCACAGCTTCCATGATTCCTCATCCCAAACCCCCCAATTAAATGGTAGTAAATGCTCTCGGGGTCGCACATTGGGTTTACTGGTTCCCCAATAATGGAACAAATACACCGCCTTTGTGGGGACGTAAGAGGGTGAAGGCGAATCTTCCGCACCTGACAACGGAATCCACGTAATAATTATGCCGCCGGAATGGAGGTTTGGCGACGGGCTAACTCCCCGTCCCTGGAAAACCTTCAAATCTTTTGAAACCTGCAGATGGGCCTCGGAATGGATTGGCATCACGGCAATGACCTCGCAATCGAAAAAGGGCTATTGCATTGGATCTTGGAATGTCAGATCACTCAATTACCCTGGCGCTGTTAAGTACCTTTTACAACAGGCCAGTCAATATCAATTAAAAATACTGACAATCCAGGAAACGAATTGGACTGGAAACGCCATTCAAGACGTGAGATCGCACACAATATTCAAAAGTGGGAAGCCTTCTGGAGAACGATAATTCGGAGTGGCCTTTATTGTAGATAGGGAGTTCAAATCGCACGTTGTTGAGTTTAAGGCAGTCGATGAACAGTTGTGCGCGATTGAGGCTGATCAATGTTCACACCCCGGCCGAAGAAAAGGACGAAGGAAACGTTCTACAATCACCTGGAAAGACTAGTCAACTCATTGCCTACAAATGACACAAAAATAATTCTGAGTGATTTCAACGCTAAGGTTGGCAATGAGCTATCTCGTCGGGGAACAACTGGAGGATATAGCCTCCTCGATGAAACAAATGACAACGGCCAGTGCCTGATTGGCCTTGCATGTAGCAGAAATCTAGTCACACGTCTGACTTGCTTTCCACATCGACGCATTCATAAAATAACCTGGGTTTCGCTGGATGGCAACACAAAAAACCAGATCGATCATGTTCTGATCAGCAACGTTGGGCCTCGATCATACTTGACGTCCGTACATACCAAGGAGCCAATTGTAGCTCAGATCATAACTTGATCAAACTATTCTATCGATGTCGTATGTCAAAGGCATATTCTGCGAAGACCAGCCCGCTACAAAAATTTGACATCGAAAGGCTCCAAATGGCGACTGTGGCCAAAAATTTCTCGGAGACCCTCGACAACAAGCTGGCTCCATCATATCAGACTCATCGATAATGACGAGCAACGAGCTCTGGATGGAAGTGAAAGCAGCTATTAAGACCGTGGCAGAACAGACAATCCGACATCAAGGCTGGCGCAAGAGGAATGATTGGTTCGATTATAAGTGCAAGAATGCGTTAGATAAAAAGAATCAGGCGTACAAAGCATCCGTAGGTAGGAAAACCAGGACGAAGAGAGAACACTATACAAATCTCAGAAGAGTAGTGAATAAGATTATTAGAATTAAGAAAAGAAAATACTATGACGACCAATTGAGCAATATAGATGGAAGTTTAGCGAGCAACAACACAAGGCAAGCATACAAAGTAGTGAAAGGCTTGAAACTTGGTTATCAGCCCATAACCACGCTCTGCCGTGATGATATCGGCAATATCGTCGCTAATGAAGCCAAGATTAAGAAAAGATGGGCATCATTTTTTAAGAACCTCCTTAATCCTCCGCATAGCTCTAGAACATTGGAGCCTATAGTATTAGCGGAGAGCTTCCATTGGCCCCACCAACTATGGATGAAGTTTGTTCCATCATCAAAGCCGAAAAGAATATTAAAACGCCGGGCATCGATGAGATTCCAATGGAGCTCATAAAATATGGTGGCAGTAATATTCATAAAGTTATTCATAAAGTCATCCAGTACATTTTGCAACAAGAACATATGCCAAAAGAGTGGAGCCAATCAATTATAGTTCCTATCCACAAACAAGGTGACAAGCTACAGTGCGAAACCTATAGAGGCATATCACTACTTTGTACGGCGTACAAAATTGTTTCTAAAATCTTAGAAAATAAAATCGGATCATACGCCAACAGTATTATTGAGGAGTATCAAGGTGATTTTAGAGCAGGTAGATCGACGATAGAGCAATTATTCACAGTCAATCAGATACTTGAAAAGTGCTGGGAGTTCAATATAGACGTACACCAAATTTTCGTTTACTTTAAGCAAGCATACGACAGTATTGATCGTAACGTACTGTACCAAATAATGCTTTGCTTTGGCATCCCCGCCAAATTAGTCCGTCTCACCAAAATGACTATGACGTCGACGACCTCCCAAGTCCGCATCAATAACCAACTCACCGATGCCTTTGACACAAATATTGAACTAAAGCAGGGAAATGGGCTGGCCCCATTGGTATTCAATTTGGCTCTGGAGTACGTCATAAGAATGCTACCTGTCGATACGCGAGGCACATTACTATACAAGTCGAGCCAAGTAGTAGCCTATGCGAACAACATCAACATTTTTTCACGGTCATTAACAACTGCCATAGAACATTTCCTGAAACTCGACATCGAAGCAAAACTAGTAGGGCTACAAATCAATGAAAATAAAACGAAGCTCATGACGCAGTCGAGGAAAAATACCTCAAGAACACAAAATATCACACTTTGCGAATATAGTATCGAGAATGTGGGCGAATTTGTGTATTTAGGCGCCAAAATAACGAAAACGGGCAATGAAAGAGACGAAATACGCGGAAGAATACAGCTCGCAAATAAAATATTTTATTCAGTTTTGACGATTTTGAAGACCAGCTGCATAAGCAGGAAAACAAAGCTCCAAATATACAAATCTTTGATAAGACCTGTGTTATGCTATGGGTATGAAACATGGACCCTAACCCAAGTATCCGCAAATATATTGAACGCCTTTGAGCAACGGGTCCTGAGGCGAATAACCCGAGCGAAGCCAGACGGGAACCAATGGCGAATTCGATACAACGACGAGCTGTATGATTAAGACTGCGGAAGCTGCAATGGGTTGGCCACATGAATCGTATGGACGAACAACGGATACCCAAAAAGGTATTCGTGGCGGAGAAGTGAAGGCCGGAGACCAGTGAAGAAACCGAGGAAATGCTGGTTTGACACGGTCGACGAAGACAACTAATCGCTGCTCAGATTTCAAAATTGGAGGACGCGGTCAATCGACCGAGACAGTTGGAGGCGCTTGTTGCACGAAGCGAGGGGCCGAGAGGGGCTGTAGTGATAAGAAGAAGAAGAAGAAGACAATTACAAAATCCATATTCTGGAGCACTCCGAAATATTTCACACTTAGGCAGAAATCATGGACAATAAATAGATTTTGTGATTCTTATTTGCCTATGAATCAAAAATTAAAAAAAAAAATGAATGAAATTCCAGTTTATTTATGAAAACAACCCTCTCCTTGAAATTGTAAGATATCTTAATACGTTTACCTTGTACTGGTGTACTTGTGCCCTCAATTATAGCATGTAACCACGATGCTGAGGCACAACCAGTTCGCTCCGCACTTCCGGGATTATTCTCTCTGACATTGAAAACCATGTAGGGCTAGAGGCCCAAATTTTTTGTGTTTTATTTTTTTTAGTAATGCCTTACACTACTTTTACCCATGAATGACTTTCTTTGGCTATAAAGTCAATGATATTTCTATTTCTTATTCTTGTATATGAAATAATAACCATATCCATTGATAAGTTTATTTTTATTTTCTTTATTTGACCGAACCAACGAAGTATTCATCTTGACGAAACGAAAATTATTGATTTACTTTAAGACAATTGTTCGTTCTATTATGACAAAGCCTCTGTTTTTCGTATTCAAGATAAATAACTGTATTTTGTTTTTATGAATATTGTTTAATAAATGAATTTTTTCAAGAGTCATTTTGTAGATTTGGATATGGTTCTGGATTTTGTGATTTTTCATAATTTTTGGATTATGTTTAGTGGGATTTACCTTTATGGATTGTGTAATAACCGGCGATCCCGGGGAGCGATACCTCACAAAGATCTGTCATCCTTATACGAATTTCCCAACCAGCTGAAAAGGTTGGATGACAGATCTCTGCGACATAGCCGCCACTGACTTTGACAAGTGGTGAGCGTATTAACTCGGATCTCGGCGACTGAACTGCCACTTGACGTTGGCCAAGGAGTGAAGCTGGAGACCTATGGTTGTTTGGGTCCAGCTGTGGATAAGATAGCGAAAACGCCTGGTGGACACAAATGGTGAATTGATTGCGTTACGGATGCTGATAAGAGAACGGTTGTTACTGGAAAGATGACTATCAGTCATGATAACAATTTTGCGCATTTGAGCTAGTACATTTGATAGTGATAGTAGCGATCAAGTTATCTTGCAATGAGCCGATCGAGCCACCGCCAAGTGATTTGGGGTTGCTAGCAAGTGTACGAATGGAGATGATCGAAGATTAGATTCAAGTGCTTGAGGATTATTGGTTTTAATAAGAAAATTACATACCTCATGTATGATTCAATGGTCATGTAACTAGTCTAGTATGGACAAAAAATCAATTAACGAAGAATGTAACGTGAGCAATTAAAACAACGTGGTTTTTGATGTCAGGGAGAATCATCCCGGAAGTGCGGAGCGAACTGGGTGTGCCTCAGCATCGTGGTTGCATGCTATGATTGAGGATGCAAGAACATCAGTACGGAGTAAACGTATTAAGATTTCTTACAGATTTAACGGGAGGTTTCCTGTAAGAGCAAATATCGCCAAAATCAGTCGGAGTTCATCAAGACATTCTGGATACTCAGGCTCCAACAATTGAGCCCAAAATCATCATTAGCTACACCGCCTAATAAGCTTTGCGAAGAGAAGTATTTTTACCTCAGCTAATACTTTTGAGAGATAGATAATCAGTGGAGTAGAGCAGACTTCACCAACGTTGTACCATAATTTACCACATTGTGAAAAATGATAGCGGTACGGGAACTCTTTGTCTGTCGATAAATGTTTTGAGACAAACGTAACTTGGGTGGAAAACGTCGATGCAAATGAGCAGTATACCAGATCTGCTAGTAATATCATGATACAGTTCGTACATTTCCCCTTCCCCTGCCCCCCTTGGTACTCATAAGGCAATTTTAAGACCTGTTTTGAAAAAATCTCATTGAGACCTTTCCAATGACACCCTACTCGACTACCAATGGTGAAATTTTTTTTTGAGGGGTCACCTCCCTGTATGGGGAGACCCCCCTTAAACCCCTTTGAAAAATTTTTCCACCCTTGAACTTTCAAGAAGTCACCACTTCTGACCTTTCCACAAAGTTTCATGGCTGTAGCCTCTACAGTTTCGGAGAAAAAGTGCTGTGACATACAGACGGACGGACAGACGGACACAGGTCGTGATTGCAATAGGGTTTTGTATTTTAGTACAAAACCCAAAAACAGTTTTGAAATTGATTTACCAAATATTAATTTAACCTGCCGAAAAAAATAATCAGGGACTAAAATAATATTCTTCTGCAATGGGTATGTATCCAGTTTTAAAATTTAAAAATTTTTTTTAAATATTCTAAACTTTCGCATATCATAAAATTCAATTTTTTTGTTATAATAACTTAAATTCTAAATTTATCATTCATACCAAATTTTGCCATATTAACAATTCTCTTTACAATTACATAAACTTAAATTCTAAAATTTTCTCCAATAATTTGGTCGTTCATTATTACTTATAAATAAATAAAAACCTTCTTAAACAATCAGAACTTCCACACTTCATACGTCACTTCTTATTGATGGTCAAGTTTAGCGCAGATGGTCAAGTTTAGCGCTTATGTGACTAATTAGCTAGGACACGAACAATAGTACATATATGTTTGAACCGCGGAAAAGAATTGTCAATATACGCGCGTCAAATAACAAACGAAAGTAATTAATATATTTAGTAAAGTGCACTTAAGTCGAGTAAGTAATTGGAGAGAAGGTCAGTAATTGTATTTTGTGACAATAAAGAAAATTTTTAATGTAGAGCCTGGAACGTGTGTGAATTTATGTATTAGTTTAGAACGAGAAAAAAAGTTTGATCGGAAAATTAAAATTTAACTTTGTAATGCAAAAGAAAAACAAGTCAGATTATTTGATAATATCTATCTATATAATAACGGAAGAATTGTAATTAAACAAAACCAAAAAATACAATGAACTGTTAAACATAACCAGTCTTTCTTTTTCAGCAAGCCCGTTCTTTTTCAGAGGGAAGTCACGGCAAAGGTGAGTATGCCGCCAAAGGGGTAGGGTTTCGGTAATCCGCAAATGGTCGGTTGCGAGTTGCGGTCGGTACGCGGTGTCGTAATTTGGTTTTGCGTTTTTTTAGAGTAGATTGCTTCGGTTTTGAATTCGAGTAGTTTATTTCGGGCACCGCATCGGTGAATATACGAGTCGCGTGGTTTTGGGTTAACGGTTTAGTGTTGTTCTTTTCATCGAATCAAAAGGAAAAGAAAACGGAAGTAAAGTAAGTTAAATTCAAGTCGGTAGAAGTTGTTCGACGCGTTTTAAATCGGGCATTAAGCTGGTGGCTAATTTTTGTATTTTCGAAGAAGCTGCGATCGAAATTCCTCTCCGAGTAGACTGAGAGTGTCCGGGTTTGTCGACCTGATAGGTACAGTCCATTGTCACGTTCCCAGACTTCACGTCTACAACCGATGGGTCGGTTTAGATTTCCTTCAAGAAGATAGAATGAACGAAAGATAAATTAAAATCACTACAATTGCATGATGTTCCTTTCAATATGTATTTGTCATATGTAAAAACCATTTCGCCCGATTTCCTTACTTTTATTGAATTTTAGTTTTTCTGTTATGAATTAATAATATTTAGATATGCAGCAACAAATACTCATAATTATATAAATCATCTAAAGCCTATACAAAGTACTTTCAAGTCACAATATCCAACAAATTATTAAGCTAAAAGCTCTTTTGTATTCCAAAAAGCAATTTCCCATTAACTGGTTTGTATTAACTTAAAGTTGATTGTAATAATCATCACGCAACGAGGAGTCTATTTCACTCAAAGGATATGATATTCCGGCAGTAGTCAGTTATGATACATGGACATTATTCACAGCAGAAATGAGTTTTAAGAAATTTTTACTTCGCTAGTAAGTATCATTAAAAGGACGTTTCCACAATAATAGAGTTGATATTAAACAATATTTTCAGCTTTTATTGGTTTGCTGCTTTGGTATTAATTTTGCCATGGTTCAGTCGAATTATACTGAAACTTTATCATGCATTTATGGCATCCTCTCTGGCATTTACTTTGGATACTTTGTAGTAAGGATATTATTTAGCGCTAAGTTTTCCTCCAGCAAAGAAGAAGTTTCTCAATTTTAGTTTGAATTGGAATACTACATTCCCTGCTGTAACCGTATGCGAGATATATAACGGCGAGAAAAATTGGGATATTAGTGAAAACTATTTCGGTGTAGGGCGTGACCATCGAATAGATGATTATGTAGCTGATATTACGTTTTTCAGTGGAAAATGTCATACCTGTTCGTATTGTGAGGATATTGCCTGTCCAACGAATTTCGATGAGCTTATAAGCAATGTAAGTACGAAAAATATATGCGCTTGAAAAGAACGTTTATCGTTTATCTCTTGAAAGTTTCGAACGTCCTGTCGTCAACTTATAACTAACTGCTCATGGATTGGTGAATCCTTCGATTGCTGCTCTGAGTTTCGGCCAGTGGATACCGAATATGGACTTTGCTACTCTTTTAACTCTATACAAACACCGTAAATTCACCCAACGTAGAAATGCAACATGGATTTTTATTATATTTGACTCTCACAGGCCATACTCGAATATTAAATTCATCAATAATCGAGAAACAGGACCAGGCACTTTGCAATTTATGTTATCTGAAGATACTCAAATTCACGTTCACCCACCCAATGATATCCCGTACATGATGGCCGAAGGAGTAATTCGTGAGACGATTTTGTGGGGTTCAAGTAAAGAAATTGTATTTAATGTAGTCGAAATTTTGAATGATCCTGCGGTTATGGCATTTTCACCAGAGCATCGTAAATGTCGGTTTTATGATGAAATTGAGGATCCAGGTGAATATTGTTGGATTATGTTTGAGAAAAAATTTCACATTTATATGTTTTATTTATTTATTTATTCCGTTAGAAAATAAACTTTACAGGTACTACAGCTATTCAACATGCATTGTGGAGTGTATGAAAGAAGCTCATATATTATTATGTGAATGTACTAATCATTTGATGCCACACATAGATAATGGTAAGAAACTTAAGACAAATAGATTATACTAATGCAATATATACTTCATTATGTGGCGAGCTTTAGGAGGTCAGTTTCTATTAGGAAACTACTAATCAGGTACCCTACTTCTTGGTTCGGTGGGCACTATTGTAATGATTAACTTTCGTTCCGAGATTTCTCTACGGAAATCTAAATCGACCTATCAACGACGGTAATATGTTAACACGGGCCAACGAATTGTACCCTTAAGGTTAACAGATTCGGATACCCAACAGTCTATTCCGTGGTTGCTGCTGCAAAGCCAACTAGTTCGAAGGGAAATTCAGTCGTGTTTTGTACTGTGAGTAGCACTTTTGCTCGACTAAATTTTTCAGTCACCGTAAAATTGCCCAATTTAGAACGCGTTCTATATTACGAGTACATAGCACTCTACGTTACTCTACTGATTGTATAAAAAATTTATTTTTTAAAAAAATAGATCTTTATTACTTGAGAGTTAACAATAGACTGCCTATTCTAATTTACATTTTAACTGAACAAAATGATGAGCTGCAACGTGACGTGCCGGATACTTGCCAGACGGATTCGTCAGGTTTCAGCTGCAATTGGATCGCGCATTACCTTTCAGGTGTAATAGAATCATTAGCGATTTCGTGGGAACGACCGTTGAAAGATAAATTTTGCTGTTTCGATGAATTTTGCTGTTTCGCGTGTCTGTTCGGAATTTTAGGAATTTCATGGAAAATATGGAAATAGACTTATGGATTTTGCTCTTTTACTTGATTTATGTGGTTCGTTCCTTAACTCTTCCCCCCTTAAGTTGAATGCCCTCATTCAACCTTAAAATTGTGGAATCCTGTAGATGCTGTGTGATTTTTTTAATTTCGCTGTGCGATTTTCCGAAAGGCATGATGAAGCTGATGAAACTATTGGTTCGGGCTCTCTTGAGGATGATTCGGCAGCAGGTTTCGTGTTTGAGTCTGAATTTTCGGTGGTAGCTTGATCCACTTGGATGATCAATTTCGATTTTGGTTTCTGTTTTGTGTAGGCTAATATTTTCAATGATATGAAGATTATAATCAAAGCTGTTATTGAGCTGTAAATAATCCATCGGTCTGTTTTTTTTGTTCATCCCAATCAGATTTATCTGTTTTGTGTTATTAATTTGCATTTCCTTAATTAATTCGAGGGAGAGTATTTCAAGTATCTCGTCCTGTTTTACGTCGATATGTAGCAAGGGTGGTAGCAGCTGTACGTTCGATATACCCATTGATTTGTAAGTCTGGTTGTTAACTTCGACGGTCACGTTCTCATGTTTGATTATAAAACTTCCAATAAGGTATTGGGATGATCCGTTGATAACGATTTCTCCGCTGAAGCTGTTGAGGAGCAAGGTATCCGTAGCAATTTCTTCCACGATTGGAATATGATGGGCATTTGTCATGTTGCATTTAGCTTTTTTGCTTTTGAAAAGGAAGGGGATACAGTTTGAGTGGCTAATGTTTTTAATATCCTGGGATTTACATACAGAAAGTTTATTGAAATTTTTACATTTTCCTACTAAGCCGAAGTAATCATTGTTGTTTTTAAGAATATATTCATAGTCAATTTTAATTATGGAATTCATTTTTTTTAATGGTTTTATAAGGAAACGTTCGTAGATAGCTTCATAAGTGGTTGGACAATCTACTATATAGAAAAAATGTGTTAAATTTTGAAAGATTTTTACATCAGAAAATTCCAAGGCTTCTTCTACATTTCCGTATGGAATGTGGTTATTACTGTAGGTATTTATAATTTTGTCTACTTCATACTTTGAAAGGATGTTCGAGTTTACCAGGTTAACTTTTGCTAATCTTATGGATTCAACTATATTTGACAATTCTTCTTTTACAATTCGTAATTTATATTCTGTACTTAAAGCTAGAGTAGTTTCGAAAACTTTATCCTTTTTTAAGACATTTAAAATTTCATCAGTTACATTAGTGATTTGATTAATTCTTTCATTGTATTCTTTATTAATGAGCACTTGTTTGTTATTATTATCCAACAGCTCATTCATTTTTCCCGTTAATAAAACAAGATCATCATGGTCGGGGTTTCCTGCAATGAATTTCCATGCGGATCCAATAAAATTTAAAGATCTTTTTGTTTTCTTTGGCCGAAATTTAATATTATCCAAAAGGTTCTTTGTTTGCGATACTTCGTGAGAAAGTAGTGGGAAAAATGGGTTGGATTTTGGGATATGGTCGGCAAGAAGGGCAGAAACATTATTAAGGAAATTATGGTATTGATCTATTTGAAGTATGTGCACAAGTTTGAAGCTTCCATTCTGGATTTTCGCAGTGCCTGTTTTGAGTGTTGCAATTTGAGAATTTGAGTAGTCTATAATCTGGATATTTGCGTCGATCAGACTGGATGAAAACCTGAAAAGAGAATCAGTTCCTTATGTCACTCTTGTGTATGGTTCGGCCGGTTTCAGTTAGAATGGTAGTTGGTCTTTTTTTCCTTTACTATTTCCTTTTTGTACCTAGTAGTTAATTTTGATCCTTTGCGCTTATTTATCTTTATGTATACTTCCTGGCCTATTTCATAATCTTTTATGGGTTGCCTATCCTTGTTATGGGAATTTAAATCTCGAGCTTGTTTATTTTTGATTGTTTCTATATTTTCCCTGCGAGACTTTTCTAATTGCTCGGGACTTGTGGAAACTATTCTACCGTAAAAAACTTCTATAGGCTTCTTACCAGTTGTCGAATGAATGCTGTAGTTATATTCGTATACTGATCTTTCCAAGAGTTCTTGGAAATTCCTATGAGTGCCATCGGTTTTGAGGCACCGCATTATCTCGGACAGGGTTGAGTGAAATCTTTCAACCTGTCCGTTGACTTCACTCTTATAAGATGGTGTTTTGTAGACGGTAATATTTAGCTGGTCCTGCATCATGAAGAGAATAGATGCTGAATTCAATGATTTTTCACCATCAATCACAATTGCCTTGGGGACACCGTAAAAATGTAAGAGCTCTCGGAGTGGGTCGTGTACATCTTCTATTGCTCTAGACTTCAGCTGTCTGGCTTGTGCAAATTTAGTAAATTTGTCCACGGCTGTTAGTATGAGATGCCCTTCCGTTGAATATATATCGACGTGAAGGATGTGACCCGGGAATTCAGGGATAGGAGTTGCGAAGAGTACAGGATTGTTAGGATGGCGATCATATTTGTTTTCCTTGCAAATATGGCACTGTTTCACCATCCGCTTAATTTTTGCATTCATTTTAGGAAAATAAAATTGCTCGATTATTTGCAATTGGTTCTCCTTTGCATTCCTGTGTGCTCTTTTATGGAATTTCAGAATGATTTCTTCTTGTTCACATTCGGTCAAGACATTCTGTACTTCCTTCTGAGTGAACCGTGCCCGGTAATTTTGAAAATATAATGGATACAATTCTTGAATAATTCCCATGACTTCCTCCGGTGCCTTAATACCATTGATGACATTAGGATGAAGATACCGTTTCAAAATACCAATGATATTTTCTCTGGTGTACTGAGGCTCAATAAAAGTGTGCCTGAAATAATTTGGGAATGGTTTTTCCAATTGGTAGCTTGTCTCGTCTCCGATTTTCAAAATAATCTGTATTCGAAATGCATTGAGCGGGGTTTCAACGGAAGGTATCAGATTTTGTGACGAACTTTCGTCACTGTGAGCGGAAGCGGTCAAAGAATGCAATTTTGCTCTTTTTGGGGGTCTGGATAGCGCATCTGCCACGACATTAGCCTTGCCAGGCTTATACCTTAGCTCATAATTGAACTCTTCAAGTTTCGCTTTCCAGCGTTTGAGCTTTATGTTTGTATTTTTGTTGCTCAATGCGTAAGTGAGTGGCTGATGATCAGTGAAAATGATTACTTTTCTGGAACCGTATAGGAAGTTTCGCAAGGAATCTAAAGCCCAAATAATTGCCAACATCTCTTTTTCATTGGCCGCATAATGTTCTTCCGTTTCACTCAGTGTTCGGGAAAGGAATGTTATAGGTCGTCCATCTTGCGCTAGGACAGCACCAATAGCATATTGTGAAGCATCGGTTGTCAGCTCGAATGCTTTATTAAAATCTGGGTAAGAAAGCATGACTTCCTCTGAAATTAAGGAGTTTTTTATCTTGCTAAATGCATCTAATACCTCTTCGTTCAGGTTAATTTTTATTCTACTCGACATATTCTTAGGTATCCTACCATCTTCTCCTCTTAGTAGCAGTGTAAGAGGTTTTGCAAGCTTGGCATAATCCAAAATAAATCTTCTGTGATAGCCAGACATACCTAGAAAGGATCTAAGCTCCTTAAGAGTTGTAGGAGCTGGAAATTTGGCTATTGCTTCAACCTTTTTCGGGTTTGTTTTTATACCATCACTTGAAACTACAAAACCCAAAAATTCAACTTCCATTTTCATGAACTCGCACTTGTCTAGTTGCACCTTGACGTTCGCTTCCTCTAGGGTAGCAAACACAGAGTCGATGTTTTGAAGGTGCTCCTGTTCATCTTTACCCACAATTATGATGTCGTCAATATAATTTTCGCATTCCACCCCAATGTGTTTTCGCAGTATGTCATGAACGGCACGTTGGAATGTGGCAGGTCCGTTTTTGACTCCAAAAGGAAGCCTATTGAACTCATACTTCCCATGGTTGACGGAGAAAGCCGTTTTTTCTTTATCAGCCTCTTTTAGCGGTATTTGATGAAATCCGCTCTTTAAGTCAATCACCGTGAAGAATTTGTTTTTCCCTAAATTAGAAAGGATATCATTGATCTCCGGGATGGGGTATCTATCTGGGATAGTCACAGAATTCAGTTTCCGATAATCGATGACTAATCGGTATTTTTTTTCGTTGGACGCATCCATTTTTTTGGGCACTACCCAAACTGGAGCATTGTACGGTGATTTAGAGGGTCTTATGACACCATCCTGTAGCAATTTCTCAATCTCTTTTTCTACAAAGGGCTTGAGAGCCATCGGATACGGGTAAGTCTTAGAATACACGGGGTTATCGTCCATAGTGCGTATTTCCGCTTCTACTTTGGTCGTGTATGTTAGCTTTTCATCGGGATCTACGAACAGACTAGGGTGTCTCATTAAAACATTTATAAGCCTTTTTGCTTGTCCTTCAGAAAGATGTGGAGTTCTTATTCCAATATTGTTAACACCTTCAGATGTACGTTGTTTTATTGGAATATGGATACTATCGAGAATTGTGACATAGTTTTCAGAGGTATGGATGACAGCTTTTAGTCGCTTCAAGCTAACGTTTCCAATAATGCCATGGAATGTGGTCAGGGCCGGTAAAATAAAAAATTTGAGTGGAGGTACGCGAGGACCTAATAAGTTTATCATGGCATGATGAGTGATCTTTATATTGCCTCCAACTGAGTTAGTAAAAAATGGTTTATCGTTAGGGATACAAAATTTTACACAGTTGGGCTGGATGTAATTCTTATTTGATCCTGTGTCAATAAGAAATCTCAAAATAGTACCGCTCCTCGCTACGTATTCAAAATAGCTCGTTAGCCTAAAAAATGAATATTTTGGGTGCTTTCGTCTTCTTCAACTAAGTCTGGTTCTTGGCAGTAGCTTTCAGGATCAACCAGATTTCCTTCGGGTCTAATGTAATCGAAAATGTCTTCCTCGTTCCCTTCCTCTTCTCTATTGAGTGCATCGTTATATTCGGCCAACTCGTTTTTAGCATCAATGTGGAATGACCGTTGCTGCTTTTGTGGATGGGGTGCCTGGAAAGGAGTTACCCGTTTAGGAGCAAACATTGGTCGAGGTGGAGGTCTATTCTGGTAGTTAACCATTCGAGAGTGTATGGAATGGTCTACGTCCATGGGTTCAGGACGTGGTTGTGGTTTCGGAAACATTCTTGGAGGAGCCGGTGCCTGATATTGCACTGGGTATTGGTTTCGGAAGAATTGATTTGAAGGGAAAAAGTTTTGTTGAGGCTGTTGTCGCATTAAATTATAGTCCTGGTATGGACGTTGCACATTTTGGTGAGATATACGCATAAAATCAGGAGGATGGACATTTCTAGGCGCAGGAATGGGTTTGTGCCTGGGTGGTACCGGTGGGGGTAGGTTATTGCTAAGACGACGTGCCATGCTATTATTATTATTAGCATGTTGTGCTCTATAGTAATGTTCTCCATTTTAAGGCATAAGCGAAGGGCTTGTGGGAGATCGGTGGGCTCTTTCATACTAAGAAGCCTTGGTAAGTCACCAGTAAGGCCCCTTATAAAGGTATCTAAGGCTTTGTCTCTATAAGAGTGAACTAAGATATTCATAGCCTCTGTTCCTATCTCCAAGCTAGAAATCTTGTTAAGAATAAGGGACAAATGATGGTAAACTGTTTGATAAAATTGATGCACGCTATCGTTGCCTTGGACAAGACAGGTCATTTGGTACTCGAGAGTCCCCAAATCCCTTTTGTCCGCATAATGTAGTGTCAAACAGCGTGATATTCGTTCCCAGTTAAGGGGAGTGTTATAAGACTCTAAGACCGTGTCGGCTTGACCAACAATTTTGTTACGAATCACGTTTAATATTCCGTAGTATTTAGCAGATCCTGAAAGGTGAGAATATATGCTCAGAACCCTATCTACACTCTTTTTCCAGGAACTGAATTCCCCAGCCTGTCCAGAAAATTCACGTAAACTTTTCACAATATCTGGGATCTTATCTAGATCAGTTAAGTTCCCTAGTTGGTCTTCATTTATTCTCTGATCCACTTCGAGGTTCAAGTTAATTTCCGGCGTAAGTAGTTGCTGCACCAGGCGTGGTACTTCTCTTGCCAGAATACCTGTGATCACTTCTTCCATATTAATTTGTGGATTTTCCACTCTTTGATCCGGTATTGGAGGGTTTTCAGGAAGTTGAGGATTCACCTCTTCCTCTGGAACCCTTTGAAGCCTAGCTGGCATAATCAAATTTTCCCGACGGGACATAATGATAGTATAAGGGATAAAAGTTAGGTTTGGGAACTATCGCAACTAAAATCTTGCGGCTACTTACAATTTTTTCCGCATGAAAATGTATATCTTCTCACTGTCACTTAAAATCCTTCGACCACAATTAATTACTCTTAAATTTTTCCTCACTAATGGAGATTTAATTTTCCACACAAATATAATTTTTCATTAATATTTAACCTTCACTCTATTTGTATTCGACTAATTTGTTACGATTCTTAAACTTTTCTCACTAATGGAAATTCAATTTTCTACACAAATATAATTTTTCATAAATATTTCATTTCACTTTATTTTTAATCGACTAATTTGTTACTAAACTTCGAATTCAAATTAACTTTATCATTAGCTTACATTAGAATTAACACTAGGATTTCCATCGCGAAGCGGCTGTCGGGGTACGTCCGACTCCTTTTTATTCGTTGATTACTCGGGGGCCTCGTTTCTTCGCGATACGTGGTTAGATGACCTGCGACGTCCCTTAGCCTTTCGTGTCTTAAATTCAACTTTCGGACGGTTTCCGTGAATTCTTAAGGATTTAATAAACCGAACCTTTCGTTGATGCGCGACTACTTTCGGTTAATACGACATGCAGGTCCCTGCTCGGGCGCCAGTTAATTAAATGATATAAAAAATTTATTTTTTAAAAAAATAGATCTTTATTACTTGAGAGTTAACAATAGACTGCCTATTCTAATTTACATTTTAACTGAACAAAATGATGAGCTGCAACGTGACGTGCCGGATACTTGCCAGACGGATTCGTCAGGTTTCAGCTGCAATTGGATCGCGCATTACCTTTCAGGTGTAATAGAATCATTAGCGATTTCGTGGGAACGACCGTCGAACGATAAATTTTGCTGTTTCGATGAATTTTGCTGTTTCGCGTGTCTGTTCGGAATTTTAGGAATTTCATGGAAAATATGGAAATAGACTTATGGATTTTGCTCTTTCACTTGATTTATGTGGTTCGTTCCTTAACTTATACTTGTAGGTTTGGTACCTATCTTGATCGAGTTGTAAGTAAATCTAACTATTCTGGGCAGTCGTTATTCTTAAGGAGTGTAAAACTTTTTCATGACGATCTGTGCAACGATATTATTGTATTGTAGAATATAATTTCAACTGCTCTTACGCTTTTCTTCGAGATCCTTTATTTAAATGCTGGGTAAAGTTCAGCGGAGAAGATTGGCTGGTATGGTTGGCTACCGCTCCAATAATAGGCAATTCGATGTTTATACCTGGTGGTAGTTTTCGGCTTGGGAGTGATAACTCGTTGTCCATAGAGCTTTCCAGCAATCCTTACAAAACCGGAATGGGCTCACAATGTTGTAGATATCTGGCTGGAATGAGTCCCAGGTCCGGATGAGAAGGAAGGTAGTGACCGGAAACCACTCATAATTATGCAGCGAAATTTAAGCTTGCGGAAGTGGCTGAACAAATCGATCGAGAAGAAAAATTGCTTCTCTTCTGGTTAATTGCTTTCGTCATACCCTGAGACTTCAAATCAAGCCTGAACCACGAATCTCTTCATCATTTCAATAAAACATTAACATCTAACCTCATACCGAGCTTGAATCTTGTTGATTATTTTGTCAGCTATGAAGAATTGTGTTTCATATTTGGCAGAATAAACAAGAAGAAATCATGTAGTATTGACGGTGTTCTAAATATAACTCTCCGACATTTGCCTGAGGTTGCTATTAGGAATTATTGCATATTGTTCAACAACATGTAGAGCAATTCATATTTTCCAAATGGGTGGAAAAAAGGCTAAGGTATTTCGGATTTGAAGAAAGGAAAAGAATCGTCATGCCCTAAAAGCTATCGCCCAATCAGCTTGCTGCCTAATATCAGCAAAGTGTTCGAAGTGATACTCAACAAAGCATTAAGCGCCCAAATTGAGAAATATGAGTTGATACCGAATTTCCAATTTGGTTTTCATGCCAGGCAATCGACCATAACATGCAATAATGAAAGTCACCTCAGAAATCTGTTGGACACTAAACAACAGTGAATGTGTTGGAGCGTGTCTTATTGATATGGAGAAAGCCTTCGATACCGTGTGATTAGATGAACTTGTTTTTAAACTCCTTCAGGACAGGTTCCCCAGGCATCTCGTCACCATGATGTGCAATATTGGTACAACCGCGGAAGTCACCGCAGTTACAGACATTATGTTTCAGCAGAGGGGTGAGTAACCCGGGGTGGCATACTGAGACCGGCTAGCGGGACACCCTCTGCTCGTGCTGAGCCACCTTACATATAATAACTAACACGAAAGGGAAAGGGGAGGTCATTTTAAGAAATGAAAGATTATTGTTTTAGCAAGACATGGCCGTTTTATTCACTAGAAAGGCAAATTTCTACAAAATAATCTTCAAATTATTAATTTCAATAAAAAAAAAGATAAAAAGGACCCCTTTAAAATTTTACGTACAGAAGAAAATCAGACAATAAATAAAATGTTTTACATAAAGCAAAGCACAAAAAAAAAGAACTCGATGATGTGAATTTACAGTAACAAATAGCAAAAAAAAAACCAAAAATTCTTCTCCCTCACTCGTATTTGCAAATACTGACTCCTTTCTAAACCCAAATTTTCACTCCTTAATCTCGCAATCCTTTCATTCTCAATTACCGCTACTGCATCTGGGTAACGTAATCGAAGTTCATTACACTTCGATTCCGCTACCCACACGTCCTTTTCATATTGACAACCACCCCAATTTCTATTTTGCATATATGGCGGCTTGCATAACCATGGTAGCGTTTGGTTGGATGCAAATCATCATATATGTTATATACGGAAACAATTGCTTTTGCCGATATTCCAAAAAGAGTGTTCTCCTGCGCTCGGAGAACTTGAACCCAGAGTCCCAGCGGACTCCCAGTCGACGCTATCAACGCAGCCACCTTCTGTCGACTTCCCATTCATCGAATTAGCAACTTCAACTATGCACCTTTCTTGATGGCCATGGAAATGAAATTTGTTAGTAGGGAAACGTGAATGAATTTTTTGTTAGTATGAAAAATAAAATTTGTTAGTGGGAGCTAATCAACAAAATAAGTTAGTATGAAGGAAGGAATTAGAGTTTGTTAGGGAAAATGTATCGAATGAAATTTTGTTAATGGGAAGTAATGAACGGAGTCTTGTTAGTGGGAAAATAAAAACTATTATTATATTACTATTTTTTTGTAATTTAAAATAGGATAAGAGGGTAGGATTGAGATGATGGGGAATTAAAAACTATAGGGAAATTGGTAAAATGTAAATAAAACTAAATAAAAATACAGAGGAAAAGGTATAAGTGCCCAAAGGAAGGTGGAGATGTTACGGCGGCAATTTGAAGTTGCGAATGGGAAAATGCCGGTACGCCGAAGTTCACAACAATATGTTACACGAGAAATCGTTTGTTGTAACTGATGGAAATCTGACGAGAATGCGCAATCCAAGGTCTTAAATGATCTACAGAAGTGAACAGTTACTGCGCCTCTGCTTTATTTATTTATTTATTTTATTTCTATTTAACAGAAAAAAATTCCAATAACAAAATAGATAAAATAATAGTACAGCAAAATGAAATAAATAATAGCACAGTATGCAAAAAGCAAGATGAAAGTAATAAAAAATGCAAAAACTAGGAGAAAATAAATAAGAAAAATTACTGAGATCTGAGAAGAAGACAGTTGACAAATCTTTTATAAACTAAATACGGAAGGGGGAAGGGCCCAAGCTGAAGGTCATCATGGTCACGAGATAATCTGGGCAGTGAGTGAAAATACATCAAACTACGTGCAAATGGAACATCAATGATATTCAACGATCTTGTAGAACGCATAACGCGCCTCACAGGAACCTAGTTGACAAGGCGAGTATCGAGCAAACCACGGCAAAGCCTGTAAAGGAAACATTCATCAAGGTAGAGTCGACGCATTTCCAGCGAAGGAATATTGAAAAGGCGAACAGTACTCAAGGATGGGACGAACCAAACTGGAATATAATTTAACACACGACAAAGGATCGGAAAAAATATAGGAGTTTCTTAAGATCAAGCTAGAAATGCGAGAGGCTTACTTCTAAAATTTCACAAATATGAACATCGAACTTTAATTTAGAGTCGAAAGTGACACCCAAGCTCCTGAAGTGTGCTTTTATCGATATTCATTCGCAAGCTATTGAACCGCTTTAATTTTAACGTCTTGGCAACGTATTGGTAGCGTTTGCTGATGATCTGATCATCTATACGGCAAACCGAAAAGCTACAATAGTTCAGAGCAATCTTCGAAAATTGGCGAATAAAAATCAATGCGCAGTAGTGCGAAACAATTTTGTTTCGGACAACGCTGGAGGGGGCCAGCCAAGACCTGAAACGTAATTGGAAGGATTTCCACATCATGGCTGGAGAGGGTAGTTCAGAACAAGTTCCACATAAATCCTGTGTTCGATACCTCAGTGTTGATCTCGATCAGTATCTGTACTATACTGAACATGTCAAAATCATGCTCAGTAAGGCACAAAAAGTAGTCATGGCCCTTCGACGCCGCTTTCATTCCAGAAACATCGATCAAAAGGTCAAAATTATCTATTACAATACCCTGGTAGACCAGTTTTGACATATGGATGTCAGATCTGGTACAACCAGAGTGCTAGTACTATGGAAAAATTAAGAGTTTTCGAAAGGAAATGTCTTGGTGAATGCACTCGTAAATACAGAAAGCCCGAGACATTAAATACATGTTGTCCATTATTTTCTATGACCTTTTGCCATTTTTTAAGCAGAGCCATTATTCCACCTGTGTAGAACTTCTGTGGTTTATCGGCGAAAAACTTAGCCAAGTGATTTTCACAGTTCCTTTTTGAACTGAATTTCTTTTCATTAAGGAAGTTTTACAGAGACCAAAACAAATGATAGTCTGATGGTGCAAGATCTGGACTATACGGTGGATGCATCAAAACTTCCCAGCGATGCTCTGTCAGTTTTTGCCGGGTCATCAAAAATGTGTGTGGTCTGGCATGGTCATGATGGAAGACAACGCCCTTTCTATTGATCAATTTTGGCAGTTTTTTTTTTAATTGCTTGTTGCAATCTGGTTAATTGATGTCAGTACAGAGCCAAATTGAGTGTTTGGCCAGGTTCTAGCACCTCATGATAAACAATTCCCTTCCAATCCCACCATACACACAGCATAACCTTATTTGGTGTCAATCCTGACTTTGAAGTCGTTTGTGATGATTCACATTTTTTTGACCATGATCTTTTTCGAATGACATTCTCGCATCTTAACCATTTTTCATCGGCCGTAATGATTTGCTTCAAAAATGGTTCAATTTCGTTGCATTTATTAGTATTTCGCAAATGGAAATTCGGTCGATCAAATTTTGTTGTGTTAATTGATGCGGCACCCAAACGTCGAGCTTGTTTTTGTATCCAGCCTGACACAAATGCTTCAAAACTGTTTGGTAATGGATATTCAGTTCCTTAGCAATATCATGGCTGCTTACGTATCGGTCTTCTTCAATTTTTTGTAAGATTTCATCGACTTTTTCAGTGATTGGTCGACCTGAGTGAGGTGCATCCTTGACATCAAAATTTCTAGAACAAAAGCGGAAAAACGATCTCTTGGCTGTGGCTTTTGATAAGGTATCTTGACCGTAGACACCACAAATTTTTTCATGAGTCTACGATGGATTCTCACCTTGATCGTAGAGATATTTTAAAATATGGAGAGAAAGAAAAAAGAAATTTCACTCATTTTTAAGTGAATACAACTTTTGAGACGAATGACTAAATACAAAACTGTCCATATGAAAATTGTAGACTTGAATGGCACCTTTCAAATGCATGACTCAATCTGATTAGTATTGACAGCGAACACCATCTAGTGACAAAAAGACTCAATACTTTTCATACTATCCAATGTATCGAATAGAAGAAATCATAGAGGTACATACAGGAGGCGGCGAAAGGTCAAATTCATGAAGCCACGAGCTTTTGCCTTTGCTATTGTGATAACTCGCATAGGCTCGAAGCAAATTTCGAAATTGGGATCGAAATTTCATTCATCATATTATAAGGTGTATCATTCTCTTGGCGATAAACTCTATGAGAGTGCAGCGTTTGAAAATTAATTGTTTACTACAAAAAGAAAGCCAAAAAATTGTCATATGTGCTGATATTATTATTCTGGTGGAATTATCTTGCAAACGCTTGAGAGGGTACCACTTTTGACCTACGTAGAAAATTTCATCATTCTAGCTTGTGTGGTTTGCGAGAAAACTTGCTGTGCTGCACGGACGGATGGACAGGCGGACGAAAAGACGGATCGCGATTTTAATAGGGCATTGTTAAAAATATTTTACAATCCCCTAAAATGGTCTGTTGTATAAATACTTACAAGTTACGCCATTAAAAATGTTTCCATGATAAACATTCATTACTTCAGTTACTACTAAAATAGCGAATTGCGCTTACCTTCTGATTTTTGGGGGCCATCATTTTGAATGCATGCATTTTTTTGGATTTTGAAAAATATTTCAATCTTAGAGTCTCATCAGTCAATTTGCCCAATCTCATTCAAATCAGTTTCCCTCTAGACAGGGCAAAAGTATTAAATTTTTAATGAAAATGGCAGCGAAAAATATTAGGTTTTAAATTTACGACTTCTTTATTTTTCATCAAATTTTGATAATTTTTTGCTTAGTACAAGGACTTAGTACAATTATCCATAATCTCGTTAAAATCCAATAGAAAATTTGGCCACTAGAGGGCCACAAAAATCTGAAAAAATCGCATATTTGAATCGCCGCCATTTTGAAACTTGAACATGCATGTGCACCAAAATAGCAAAATGTTCAGATCTAATTGTTTTCTATCTTGACAATAAATTTCATTCACATTGAATTGGGTCTTTCAGAAGCCTTTGAAATTTTAAGTTTCAACCAGCCGCCATTTTGTTTTTGGAGACCTGATCTCTAGTTTTTTTACATAATTCTTTAGATATTTACAGTCTTTACCAAAGAACCGAATCTCATGGACATCGGTTGAAAAGTTTGGTCACAACAACAACATCCAATGTTTACACGCAAAACTGACGATAGATACAAGCCATATGGTAGCAATTTGCATATGTATTAGTCGGCCTACTATGGACAAGCTTCCGGTAGCTGTCACCCAACTGCGGCATTAGCAAATGCTTATATTTTGTCATATATACTATTTTCCGAATAAAAAACGTGCCGAACGCATTCCGTGCATGCTATAAATTCACCTTGTATAGCCCATTGTGCTCCCAAACTTTCCAAGACGAGCAAATGAAGCACACGTTTTGCACCTTCGACTGATAGCTCAGCGTTGAGATGTAAACAAACTCCTATAAATTCACTTTGGAAGGCGATAAAAACTAAACGGGTATAAGAACTGAAATAATTTTCACTTCACTAGGAGCGCTATTGTGTTCTCCGCGGATCATCTGGATTTCACTGTAGAAATCCGTCTCTAAGCCGTACAAAACCTCGAATTTTTGTTGGCACCTCCACAATTCTTCATATAACGCCATGTAAGTTAGCCAGCAAAGTCGGCCTACTAATGGTCATGTGTGTGGTAGTAAGCGCTACTGCCATATGGCTTGTATCTATCGTCAGTTTTGCTTACACGCTTTTCGACGTCTGAGTGGCCACCATTTTGTTTCAAACGGTTCGACTTTGGATTTTTTATTGTGAAATTCATCGCATACTTCAACAAACCTCTGTACCAAATTTCATCCAAATAGGAGCCATGGTTTGGTGAGAAATGAAATCACGTATGTTTGTCTAAAATGGCCGCCATTTTGTTTTCCCTCGACCGATTTAGCTGGTTAAACAACTTAACTGATATATTTACGCAATACGCCATTCCTAAAAATTTTGTGAAAATTGGAGTGAAATTGTGACCTCTAGCATAGTCAAGATTTTCGTTATTCATATATATAATGTGTATATATATATATTTATATATATATGCATATATATATATGTTTATTTATATATATATATATATATATATATATATATATATATATATATATATATATATATATAAATATATACATAAATATATATATATATAAAGTACTCTACGCAATAGGTAAATTTCTCTTGAGAAATTAACCTAAAATAAAAAAAAACGACTCCAAAGTAAGGAAGATGAATAAAATTTTTTTATATTAGTGATATTACATGGTGATTTAATATCACCTCCATAAAATTCATTTCATCCTTTGTAGGGCACTTTGAAGTCGGTTTTCTTCGTTTTCCGGTAAATAAACAAATATTTTCAAATTAAACCGCCATGCATGCATTTCTGCATTAATTGGCTCGATTTTCAACAACAATTTCAGTCCCATCACCACGACTCCAGAAACCTAGAAAAACATTTTTAAATTCAACCGAACAGTTTTCGAAATTAAGAAAACAGCTCCCATATTGAAGGTGCACTGCACTGATACGAGATCTCGTATTTTAGAAAACCTTCAAAGTTTTTCAATTAAAACGTTTACTCCGATACATGAAACTGTTACAAGAACCTTCGCAACAACAAAACGAATTATTTTCAACAATTTAATCTTAACACCATTATGGACGGAGCCGACAAAACTTCAACATTTGCGCGGAAAATCTATTTCAGATGCAAATTGCACTTTGATAATTATGAACTTTTACTTAAAAACACAATTAATTACATCAACACGAAGCTTTAAGGATAACTTAGGCTCATTTAAATCCGTAGGAATAAAAATCAGAAAAAAAGCGCGTAAATACTTACAATGCAAGCGAGTTTCAGTCGCATGTTGTCGGAATTCTATGACCGACGTCAAATCTGTTTAAACCGAGAACATCTTTAAATTCGCGTCTCCCATGCACCGTTTAAAGCAGGAACGATTCACACAACATTCGAAATTATGTTTTCATTCACGAAATGCACCGAAAACCTGGACGGACACAGAAAACATCACGTAAATTATACCCGGACACATAATTGTTTCCTTGACTGCACTTTACTTACCTAAATAATGAAAAATAGTCGAACACGCTTTCACATTTTTACCACGTTTCCACATTAAACACTTTATTTTCGAAATCACTTATACAATCCACCCGAAACAAGCGTTTTCATTGAAAATTTTAAAAAATTACGATCTTTGATGGAATTTTCGCATGAATTGTCAACTGACTGTTTTCCATCAGCTGAAACATTATTTCCGGAATCAGGGGTGTCACAATTGTTGATTTCGACCAAAAACGATTTAAATGTGGCGCACTTCGTAGTTTGTTAATACATTTTATGGAAAAGAAAGAAGTTTGTTGAACAATATTTGGAGGCATTGTTTACAATTGTAAATGCTGTATGATCATTGGAGAGAAAACTAAAAATAATGAACCATTTTAGCTGTTTCGAAATTAATTTCGAACAATGATAGCATTTGGACAATCATACATAAGCTCATTCGTGAAAGTCCAAAAGCTTTCGAAAGTTGAGGTATACGTACATGAAATGTTTGTTCGTATTGAGCATGTATTAAGAGACTTCAATATTTTATATGGGAAATGAAAGCTCGCCGTCTCCAGTGTATACCTCTATGGAAGAAATCATCATACTGCTAAAGTGACAAGAGTCGATATCTTCATATTGAGACTGCTTCGGAATTATCTCGCAATATCTGTAACTGTAAGTGAAACCCCTTGGATTTCAAAGCCGTTCCACCCTACAGACGGGTATATTGAGATTTGTCTCAATGCTGGCTTCATTCCTCCAGAAGCATTCGTGTATTTGGACATGCATCGAGATGTTTTTGATTCTGACGGTTTATAGACGGGCCATAGATAAGAAGATAAAATATCCTCCGAATTTGAGTTCACGAGGCCCATAATTCCAATTGAGGTAGTCATTTGCTAGATTTGTTGAGGCTGGTCAAGCTGGGATGGAGCGACAGCATCCGCCCGAGTATAAACGACCCAAGGCAGAAAATTTGCCCATTGTCCTTTATTTCAAATTTAAAATATCGCCAATATGCCAGTTAGATGTTAACGAAGGCCAAACCCGTTGTTTTAATAACATGCATTTGCATAATCAATAATATTAGAATTAATGAGCTCCTCAGTATGTGCGAAATTTGCTATTTCATAAACAGTCTTTAACGCTCGTATTTTATGTTTTTCAATTTTTAAAAGGGGCTTTCAGTTGTAATTAACACTAAAAGTTTGAAATTTCACATTAATTGCAATGAAAAGGAACCTGCTTTCAAATGCATCATTAAATGCTTCATTTATTTTCTGCATTTCGTTTTGTGCCATTAATCCTTAATAAGCATCCAGATTCACACCTTCATTCGTGAATCAGTTGAACCCATTAGCATTTTGTTACTGCAATTTTTTCACATTATGCCTGGGTAAATTTCGTATAAAAGGTTTTTCCTTAGATGTTCATAAGTGCAAAGTAACATATTCAACATTCATAGTAATGCAGCGTATTTAATTTATCATTCACTTGGGATCATTAATTATAATCTTTATGATTTAAATTGCAGATTCATATTACACAATTTGCGGAATAGAAGGCTTGAAATGTCTTTCGGATCAGTACGAGATTCTTATAGAGATGCGAAAAAATTGCGAGTGTTTATCGTCATGTGAAGAGCCAGAATATAATGTAATTTATACATCAGGCGAGTAAGTATTAGTCATTTCAAGAATATTACAAATTGGCATGCAATCGCACACAACAGGATCGTGGTGGACATTCAATGATGGTGTGATGGTGAGTCGATCAAAGCTCTGCAATTAACTGTGCTGGTGAAACAGAAAGTCGCGTGATCTTGAATCAGGGTATTCCTAAGAATGAATATTAGTCGTTCTGATTGATATGGAGAAATATTTTCAAACCTGGTTATGCTTGTTGGCGGGTAATCCTATGTCTGGGAAAGATTTGAGTCATTCGAATTCGATTTTTATCATATTGTGCAATCTAGAATTACAGAGCAACTGCCAGAATCTGGATGAACTTTTCAAATTAATTTCGGACTATTTAAATTTAGCTCACTTTTATAAATAAAAATTATAGCAGTTGACTCCCTAATTAGCTATTTTTAGAGAGAAAGTTATTAGTTTGATCCGTAATTTTTTTTGTTGCTGCTTTTTAGGGCTTGGTAAATTAAATTTTGTTAAGGCCTACTAGTTTTGCGTCCTGTATTTTTGTCCGCCCGTCTGAACGTACGCCACAGCAATTTTCCTCAGAAATGGAAAGGCTAGAAGTGGTGGCCTCTCAAAAATTGATGTCTTACCTAATATTTTTTAAGAAGGATCCCTCTTTATAGTGAAGTAAGCCTTAGAAAAAATTTTTTATTAAAGGTAGTTGAGTTGGGTATCAAATGAAAAGTTTTGGTTAAAACTTTTAGAATCTGAAACAAAAAAGTCATTCTGTCTATCAGGCGGCCAAGGGCAGCACAATGTACAAAGAAATCGTCATCCCCTCGCAATTGGATACCTTTGTGCCCAAAAATCTGAAAAAAATCACGGAGAAAGGTCAAAAAATACATTGAAATTCACTCACCTTTGTTGGTTGTATGATTTGTAAATTTTACATTTCTCTCCATAAAATCAACATAGTACACTTAAACGTCTCAGATTATATATTAAATATTAATATAAGATCCTTGTGCACACAACATTTTGATGAAGTTAAATCCGAGTCAACTGAAATATAGCCATTTCAATTACATGGAAATACAACAAAAGCATGTGGTGGTGGATGGTATATGTTCCAAATCGAGCTAGACAGTTCAATTCTCTTCGAATTTTCATGAAAATTTTAAGAATGTTGTTTTATTTCGATATATTCTATTGGCGGAGTATTGAAAAAACTTATTAAATGTGGCACAAATTGGCGGCTGTTTTGTGTTTATGAAAGAGCCCCTTGATCTTTCGTACATAATCAAACGATTTCCTGTATATGCAATGGATTCATAATTCAAGTTACTGATTTGCGTCTCCGGAAAAGTTGTTAGGTGCTCTAGAATGGTCACAAAGCACTCCTGGTAGTAGCACTTGTAATGATTTTTAAGTCTAAGTCCGAACAAGGAACCGACCTCTCATCGGTTCTAGACGTTAAGTCTGAGTAATGCCAACGGATGGTACCAACCGGTCAACCAATCCGTGCACCGTAATCCATTTTCGCGGTGGCTGCTTGTCGGCCAGCTAGATTGGAGAGGATTTCGGTCGCGGGTCTCCAAATGGATTACGCTCATTTACAATTTTTCAACCACCATTAAACGCCCGTTTCAAACGCGTCAAAAAACACAATCATACGGAGAAAAAACCTACTTTACGTTACTCCGTATTTCTTCATCAATCCAGTAAAGTACAAAAATCTAATTTCCGTTCCGCGTTCCCGAATTTTACCGACGCGGTACCGAAAAATATACTACGTTAACGTAAATCCGAAAAAAAACTACGTTAAAGAAAAACCAAAATCAACAAAGGTACCGCGTACCGCGCGTGACGCGAGACCGACCTCAAGGGATTTTGTCAAACCCTACCCTCGCGACGGCATACTTACCATGCACTCTACTTCCCGCTGAAAGGAGGAACCACTGGAAAGGAAAGTCGTTGTTAAAGTTTAGCAATTCATAGTATTTTAATAAAGTCGCATATAAATTCTAAACTAGAAAAACAAGTAAACAATATTTAGAAAATAATAATAGTAAAATACAATGTAGAAATATGTATTATGGGAAACTACTAGCCAATGATTGTGAAAATTCTGTTTTTCAATACTCTTTTCTTTACATTTCACATTCTATGTTACAATAATAAACAAATATGTTTATTTTTGATTTTTGCAACGACTACACATGATCTAATTAATTGATTTCGAATACTTAAATTCCACATCTTAATTGTATTTGTTCATCCAAAATTTGGTAAAAATTTGTGAATATGCTTCATTGCCATTTGTGACATTATTAAGAAAAGCATGGCATACTTTGTCAATATTTTGTCCGCGTTTTTTTTTTTCAATTCTTGTTCTTTGCTATCAATGCATTGTTGCGTTAATTTATAAAAAAATATTCAACAATTCTATTTTTCTTGTCTGTTTTCTTTTTGCCGTAATTTGAATTTGTGTACCAGTGTGTCAACTATTTCTTAAACGCACAATAAATATACATTTAGTTTAAAATATATGGAAATAATAAGTGACTACGTTTTGCCTGTCTCGTATACACCAAAACATATGAACAATTAAAATTTATTTGACTACATGACGAAATTTCAATGATAAAATAGTTAAAACACTGTCATTTCAGAGATAAAGATTGCATATAGTTTCATTTTGTTGCATTGCACTTTACCTATATGCATTTTTGTGTGGCTCAGTGTCGATGAATCGTTTGGTTTATGATTGAAACGGGAAGGTGGCAGATGATGGAGATAGGGAAGGTTTCTAGGAATCACTTTTTCTATATCTGTGACCACGATATCTCTCTTGGTCAACTTATTGACTTATTGTATGATTGGTTGTTATTGATATTATCCAACCAAAACAATACTGATTTTATAACAATAAAAAAAAATAAAAAATAAACAAGAGTGAAAAGGCTAAACTAAGAGCTAGAAAGTTTTGAACAAACATCCATGTTAAAGAACCTGGCCGTAGAGGAATAACATCATGCAAACAAAAAATTAATCTCATACAAACAAAAAAGAATGCTACTACGCAAGTCCTGCAACCTTAGCCATACTATAGAAGGCTGATCGCCTATTCTGCAGCAGATTTGTCGCCAAATCGAACTCAGCAATGTCACCTTTGTCCAATACCATGACCTTATCTGAGTCCATAATGGTGTTCAATCGATGTGCAATTGTAAGTACTGTGCACTCTTTAAATTCGGTACGAATTGTTTTTTTTTTTTTTTTTGAATAAGCTCATCAGTTTCTACATCTACAGCTGCCGTCGCCTCGTATTTTACTTTGTTTATGTACTAATTGCACAAAATTTTATGGGCACCATCTCAAATCAAATTCGCTAATGAAAGAGTTTTAGACTCAACCGAGATTCGGGAGCTATGCTAGCACCGTTTCCTTTAACTAGCTGATTGTCTTTTCTTTTTCCAAATTGACAAAGAATTTTCGTTTTGTAATTTTGTACCCAGTATAGGGACAACTATTAATGGACTACATACAGTTGATAGAACCAAAATGAAATTCGGAATCTTATGCACACAAATCCGAGAATGATAACATTAACTCCATCATCAACTAGCATACGCAATTCTTATTAGAGAAAGAGAAATAAAAGTGTTGAAATACCTGATTAACAGATTAAATGATTATGGAAAATCGGCGAATCGCAACCAGAAATATGAGAATAAGCAACTCAATTCTTACGCTTTCCTGACTCGTATGAATGCCATGCGTCCATCAATTTTGACATGCTTACTTTTCGGCACTTTCACAAGCCAGTGTTCATTTTTGTTCTGCAGCGAGCGGTTTCGTCAGAAATATTTACTTTGTCAGAACGCCCATGCAAACAATTAAGTAACTATTTTCTGAGCTAAACAAACTAATTGCTCACACCAAGCGTAATTGTGAAAATCGTCGACAGCTCTTGGGTGGCGGCCACTACTTTCACACCTCCACTACCATGTGGGTGGTCAATTCACTTTGACATCCCACGACAAAATTGACGTGGGATGTGCACCCGTCACATCCAACATGAGATGATAAGCCACATAGCAGCAAGGTGTGTTGGTAGTGGTCGCCAGCGGCGTCGCATGATTCATTACACACTCTCCTGCCTGCTCAACTTGTTTTTATGAATATTCACACATAACTGTTGTACGGGGATAAAAAGAATAGTCCTGTTTGCGGCCAATGATACAGCTTACTTTCTATTAGGTCTCATTTAAAGGACACAAAAATCAAATAGCAGTAAGAGCATTTACCATTAAAACAAAAATAAAAATTCCAACTTTCATCCCAATTTTTCAGCATCATTGATCGACGCATATAAGGGTATTGATTGTAATGCTTTCAATCAGAGGCTAACATATTCAATCAAGATTTATCAGCACAGATTGTAATCCGTAATTCTTAAAATTTAAAGGATTCCTTAAGTGACAATTTCGATTCGATTTGTATGAAACTTGTCGTAAAATTCGATGGTAATTATATCTAATGATCATATAATTTTGTTGAAAATCCATGAACAAGTTTCAAAATAGCGGCGGTTCAAATATGCCATTTTACAGATTCAGCCCTCTAGCAGTTATCTTTTCAACGAATTATGATGAAACTTGGAGCTGTGAACTATTGAAACAAGTGCTTTCAATATCGAAATTGGATTATAAATGAAAAAGTCAAATATTTCAAGCTCAATCCTTTGAGCAGCTACTTTCAATGAAAATTTTATATTTTTGCTCTATTCAGAGCGAAACTTCGATTCGAATGAAATTTAGTAGTGGTTGGTGATTTCTTTCGATGGTAGATATTTTAATCTCTTGATTTTTTAACAATAATGATTCCAATATTATTGTCGATTCAATATGTACAAACGCTAATATCACTCTAAAATTAAAAGCACTTTTTCAGAAACACACACAAATTCGGGATGAGGTCGCGACACAGGTCACAAGCTCAGGTGTCAAGAGTCAGCGCCCTCCGATTTGTTTTGTTTACATGAAAATGTACAAATCACTTGATGCTCCCCGCATTCTACCATTCAGTAAACTTACAATCTTTCCAGAAACTAATGGGGAGGTTTTGGATTTACCAAGGTTTGCTGCTAACTCTCCGGTTTGATGTCAACCATGTCACACACCCGGATAGTACATTTCAAGTAAGGAACTATCAATAAAGCATTGCAAGTTCTCGTATACTGATTAAGCGAATGTGGAGATATAACTCGTATCATTCTGGAAATTTCAATGTGCAAGATGCACCACATACTAGTCGTCCAACCATTACTGATGATGACAAAATAAAGGCGGTAATCGAAACCAACCGAAATATGACAAGTTGAGAGATAGCAGAGAAGCTCAACATATCGAATTCAACCTTTTAATTGTACTTACAACAACCTGATTACGTAAACAAGCTGGATGTTTGGGTTCCTCACGATTTAAAGGAAATCCACCTCACCAAATGCATTAACATATGCGACTCGATGCTGAATCGTAACCAAAATGACCAATTTCTAAAATGAATCATAATGGGTGATGAAAAATGGATTTTTTTAATGATAACCTAGTCCAAAATCGGTCATGTACCAAGCAGAATGAGCCCCTACAATCAGCATCCAAAGCCAATATTCACCAAAAGCCCCGGCACGGCAAGCCCCCAGTGTACTGGTGGTCAACTGAAATTGCTGAAAAGAGAAGGGAGTGTCACAAGCTTCGGCGTAAGGCTCAATGGGCATGGAACCGTGGCGAGGCATGCAACCGGTTAGTAGCATATAAGTAGGCCAGGAAATGCCTTCGCAAATTGATTAACAACAGCAAGGCTCGCTGCTGACAAAATTAGTGGACAGTTTGAAAAAGAATTCGTGGGGTCTTCGCTATAAGTTAGTTATACGGAAACTTGGTGCCCTACGGAAACCTTGCATACATGAAGCGGAAAAGATGGACGAGATAGTGTGGCTACTCTTCCCCGTCCATCCCGTTCGTGTTAACGCTGTCCATGGTGAAACAGCAGGCGAGTGTCCACTCTTCATACAGCTGAAACTGGAAGAGGCAGTCCTTTCACTGAAAGCGAGGAAGGCTCCAGGTCCAGATGGTGTTCCAGCTGAGGTGTTGCAACTTGTCTATCACCATTGTCTTGACTTGCTGCTTAACACATTCAACGCTTGCCTACGGGACGAGGTTTTTCCAGTACGATGGAAGATGGCGAGGCTCATGTTGATTAGCAATGGGAAGAGAAACCCCGGATTGCCGTCTGCATACCGCTCGTTATGCATGCTCGACATTGCTGGGAAAGTGCTAGAAAAACACATCAAGGGAAGACTCACTGACGCGATTCGTGCTGCTGGAGACCTATCTCATCGGTAGTACGGCTTTAAAGCAGGACGCTCCACCATTGATATGGTTGCAGAGGTGGTGAGTGCGGTCCAAAATGCAGAGGCATATAGCCGCACCAAGCGACGGAACTTTCTGCTGGTGACACTCGACGTTAGGAACGCCTTCAACTCTGGTAGATGGGTGGATACTCTGGATACACTGAAAAACCCTTTTAAGTTCCAGAATTTCTAATGTGGCTTTTGAGGGACCACCTGAAGGACTGAAGCATGCTTTAAAACACGACGCAGGGCCACCGAAAGAAGGAGGTTGCATCTGATGTTGCTCAGCGATCTTTTCTTGGTCCCAACCAGTGGAATGTATCTTACGATAGGCTACTGAGACTGGAAATGCCAGACGAGTCGCGATTGATCGGCTATACCAATGATGTTGCGGCTCTGGTCACTGGACGCACCATTGAACAAGCGCAACTTAGGCTAAGTATACTACTGGGCCGAGTGAGAGACTGCATGACTGCTCGCGGGTTCAGTTTAGCACTAGAGAAATCAAAATGGTCGTCTGAGGACGCAAAGAAGATGGTTGTCCGCGAGGAGAGACAGTGCGCAATCAATGATTGGCAGCAGTCTTGGGTGAATTGCACGAAGGGAAGGTGGACTGCGCGCCTCATCCCGGATGTGAGACCGTGGCTAAATCAAAGACCTGGTGAGATTGACTTTTATATGACCCAGCTTTTGAGAGGGCATGGGTATTTTCAGTCTTACTAGCAGAAAATTGGTAAGTCATGGTCCCCCGATTGTCAGTTTTGCCCAGGAGAGTTAGACGATGTCTACTACACATTTTTTGCGTGTACAAAATGGAGTAGGCTGTGACGGAATCTCCACATGGAGACGGAAGAGCTCACCCCAGATAATAGAGCCACGATGATACTCGAATCGGTTGACAAATGGAACCAGATGGCACATTATGTTCGGGTAGTCCTAAAAGATAAACGGAACTTACAGGAGCCGGGGGCATTGGGGTTAGGGGATTGCTTGTCTCACAGTTCTTTTTCCGATTCCATCCTCCCGTTAGATGGGGGAGACCTGGCCTGAAGTAAAGTATCAAACGGTTCCAGGCTGGGTTCTCGGGTTGACTGGGTAGGAGTTTAGTGGGTATTCCAGTCACCTTTTTACAAGCATGGGAGTCTCACACTCTATGCGTAAATGACATTCATCTCCCAACCACAAAAAATGGTAAAGTCTACTTTGAGCTGCTTCCAAGAAACCAAACTATTGATTCGAATATCTAATTGAAGGAAAAAATCAAGAAAAGCGCCCTGAACTGGCCAATTTTAAAGGCGTGATGTTCCATCATGATAATTTCAGACCCAATACCTCGTTGATAACCCGTCAAAAATTAATGCAGCACAATTGAGAGCCGATACCACATCCACTCTATAGCCCTCACTTAGCACCATCAGACTATCATTTGTTTCACTCTCGTCAAATTCATTTGAATGGTAAAACTTTCGATTCGGATCAGGCTGTTAAAAATGAGATGGACTAGTTCTTCGCTTCTAAAAACCAAGGCTTCTTCGAACGTGGAATTGTTCAACTTACCGAAAGATGGCAAAAATTCATCCAACAAAGTAGTCAATATATCATTGATTAGTGTTTGTTGTTAATATAAATAAATTTACTTTGAAAAACGTGAAAAAACTACATTTATTATCGAATAACCTAATAAGTAATGCCTGCATTAGTTACTTATTTTTTTAATGAAGTTGAAGAATTCTACACAGGATAAATCCAGGTTAAGTTGAATAAATAATTTTGCTTTTATCAAATTTACAGAGCATTTATTTCTGGTATCTTTCCATTTTAGATTCATTTGAGAAAAAACGCGTTCAGGAAAGCAATTAGATGTTGGTACACTTAATATGAAGGAAAATATTGTAGTTTAAACATATGTATTTTTGGTATCATTTTTTGAAAACAGTTTAAATCCAGCGATGGCTTCAACAAGTTAAATTCTTTATATAAATCATCTACTGGAACATGCAAATTTTAATATTTTTTTTCTGAAAAATTGTTAAAGAAGAAAAATGTTAGAAGAAAGTGAAGAAGAAACATAATTCGTAGTTACAAAAACCTATTGAGTTCACATAAGTAGGAAAATTAAAATAACTCTCTCACCTCTAAGCATGGTGGTCGCCATCACCGGTGTGTATCTAATAAGAGTGATGACCCGATGAGAATTAGTACACACGTCGAAACCCCCTTCTTCTAACATTTTTCTTCTCTACTAATTTTTCATAAAAAATTATTAAAATATGCAGCTCAATCATTTACCTACAAATAATTTCATAATTAATTTAAAAAGCTATCGGAGCCATCCGAAAACGAGATCGATATCCGCAGGTAGCAATGAAAGCTCACAGAGCAACAATTTATCGTACAGATTTGCATTAAATTGATGTAAAAAGCGTGAAATGATCAATTTAAAGTTTCGCAAGGATCGTCTATCAAGTTTAATAAAGACAAAGCATTCTCTACTCTAAATTTACTTCATTTTTCAGGTTTGTAAATTCTAATTCGGCAAAAATATTATCATCTGAAAAATCGTAATGTTTATCTATATAAGTTTGACAATTTCTGTAAAAACTGTTGGTCATCGATGGCTTTGATCTTTTCAGATTCCACCAATTTATTCAAAGTTTGTTTTGTCTGGTAACCGGAAAAACAATCCTGACGCCTTTGAGCCATTCTTGAGTAGAAGAAACATAAAAGCCTATGCCTTTCAGTTATGATAATATCATTTTCCTACGATTCTTTCATTAATGTACAGGGTACACACGGTATTTGAGGACAACTTGAGAGTAAAATGAATTAGCTTGTATTTTTAACAAAATTTAATGAGTGGTATTATGAGGACGCTTATCGGTCTCACGCTCAACTACGCCCCATACGTAATAATCCAAAGGATTAAGGTCTGGCGAGCTAGGTGGCCAAAGGCTCGGTGTTATGTGGTCATGAAAATTTTCGGCCATCCAATCTTGTGTCGCCATCGCTTTATGTGAAGGAGCAGAGTCTTATTGAAAAATGTATGGTCTGCCTCCGCTTACATTATCTACCCAGGGATTCACTACCGTCTCCAAAACCTCGATGTGTGCAGCAGAATTCACTCGAAGTCCTTGAGAAAAAAAGTGTGGTGGCATAACATGTCCTTCGTTGCTGACAACATCTAAAACCATAACAGTGGCTGGAAATTTTGTGTGCATAACAACAGAAACCTCCGTAGGATTTGAACATAGCCATCTGTCATTTCTGCGATTGGCCTTTTGATCTTGGTTAAAAAATTTTTCGTCGGAAAAAAACCATAACATTTTGGGCGCCTCAGGGTGTTTGATTTTGTTTAAAAGTCGTTTTGATCGGAGAACTCTCTGTTCCCGTGTTCGTGCTGACATGAACTGTCCTCTGCGCATCACGTAAGGCTTATACCGAAGGTCTTCGTGGACAACTCTACGAATAAGGCGCTCAGATACATGAAGCTCACTCGCAAGGACCCTCATTAATTTTGAAGGGTCCTCGTCTATGATATCTTGCACTTGCTCTAAAAATTCTGCATCAGACAGTGTCAGAACGTTGTTCGTGCTTTTTGCATTTTGCAATCGATTCTGTATCGCCTCCTGATGCTTCCAATTCACGGCGAACCTTATGCACGAATGAACGGGCGCAATTAAGAAAATTAGATATCTCTAAATCTGTATGGTTCGCACATATGCAGCATGTTTCTTCATTTCTTGAGTGATGTTGTAATCCGCCATTTCTTCTCTGAAAAGGAAAAAAATAAAAAAAAAATTCGCGAAGTTATAGTCACATTTATGCATGTCCTCAAATACCGTATGCACCCTGTATTAAAAACATATTATGAACAAATTGCAAGTAGGATAGAGTTATTGTCTCCTCTGCTTCCGAGAGGAAAATCTTAATAATAGCTAATAGCTTTTGCACGCAATCCTGGCTTATTTAAGTAGCGTTTCAAAGCAGGCCAAATCCTGATTAATTCCTCAACAGCAGGACAGATATATATATAAATTTTATTTGAACGAGACGCAATAATTCGGCCTACTTGATTTCCGTTGTTTCGAATATCTCGATCGAATTGGCACGAATCTCTTGAATCTGCTAGTGATCCCGTTTTATTTTCTCTAAGTGAAGCGAATCTATTTGGAAACAGAAATATATACAACCTTTTGGAAGTACATTGACGTGGTTTCAATCAATTAATAAGAGAAGGTGTAGGCCTAGTTTCAAGTAAGGGTTTTCTTTCTTTTTTCCTTTTTCGAGCTATAAACGTCAACCAAACTCTCTAAGATCAATTTTTTTTTGTATAGTATAGGATCATTAGGTTGTTCATCCTTTCTTGTCCCATAGTGCGCCGCAACCAGTTGTGAGTCCGCAACCAGTTGTGTTGCTGAAAAAGATCTCTCACAGGTGGCACTTTTTGATGGCAAGACGAGAGCAATTTTCAGAAGGGTGCCATAACTTTTGTAAGTCTCTGAGTCAGTTCTTAATACCACCTCCATTAATTTTCCAAAAATTTCTTTGAGCGGTTTTGTTTGCAGACATATACCAGAACTTTCCACAACTCTTCTCAAAACTGCCATTTCTGCTTTCAGCATATTTTTATCAACTTCAGGTAGAGAAAACACTTTAATGAATGGTTTTGCTCCAGCTTCATCTACTCGGATAAACTGTTCGCTGGCATTAGCGATTTCCAAAGCTTCACCGCTGAACCTTCTTTTAAGCTCTTCAATTGAAATATCCAGCAAAGGATAATAAAAGTCATTCTTGTAGTTATTTTTTACGAGTCAACCCTTTTCTGCACATCTGTTGTTTCAGAATACATATCATCTCTGTTTTTCTGGCCTACTGAACTACTATTACAAAGTCATGTAGGTGTTTCGTTCGAGGCCATTTTGGCTTGGAGCTACTACCTGCAGTGATGCCATCCCCATCTTTGTTTTAAAAAACCCTTAAAGCCGTAATAGACGACCGGATTTGGTCCGGCCAGACCTACTGAGGTTCGGTCCGCTCTTTTGTAACACACGATCGGACCAGCCAGTCGTTCTTCAGTTTTTGGTGCGCAAAGATGGCAAACGAAGTGGCATCGATTATGTTCAACAAACATAAAATCGCTTTTGCGGCAGCATTAATTGTTGCTACGTCGCCACCGCTACAAATTAAAAAGAGGAAAAGGAAAGAATGGGCAAAATTTTACATGATGAATAGGCAATAGTACAGTCATATGAGACTAATAAGAGAGCTCGATGAAGAGGATTTTCGCATTTATCTGCGAATGAGCCAGGAGTGTTTCGTAGAACTGTTGGATTTAGTGAAGCTACACATCATAAAAAAAGATACTGTGATGAGACGTGCAGTGGGTGCTGAAGAAAGATTGGATGCAACGCTAAAATACCTTGCGACAGGCAGGGAATTGAAATTCAGTACCAGCATATAATCGCAGCTCCTATCAGAGATTATTCCTGAAACCGGTCCGGTCGTTCTGTCCACACACGCAGATTTGGTCCGGAGCGAACCGAGTCGGATTTGGTCCGGTGGAAAATCTGTCGAACTCGATCGGACTCAATTTCGGTCCGCGGACTGCTCTCCAGACGACTGGATTTCGTACGGAGCGGACCAAATCCGGCCGTGTATTAGCACTATTAGATTAAACTCTTTGTCAAAACTCTTTATGTCTTGCCATTTCCTATCCCATGAGACTTCGTTTCGATTGTTAGTTAGCTCCTTGATCACATCCTCAGCAATACTCGCATTTTGTGCAATTTATGAGTCATCTTTCTGCAGAGCTTGGCTTAGTACATTGATGAATGGCAGGTACTGAGAAAACACTGACAAACATACGATAAAATCCAGTGATATTACATATAAAAGCAGACCCTTTGCCTTTGGATTTTTGGGATTCCTGATGTCAGATGCTGCTGCTGTGAGTACAGCAATAACTACACTCTCTCTCTTTCCACAGATAAAACTGAAGTGGCTCTGCAAGACCAGCGAGTATCACTTAGCTTGTGACGTTCATGAGGTCCCGGGCTGGTTTTGTTTAGCTCTTTCTGAATTATTTTAAACTCAGCGTGTGTGTCAAGATAGCTGAAGTAGTGGTACAAACATTGCATAATGTTAAAAAAATTGCAGCTTAAATCGTTGTCCTTGCAAGCTACAACTAGAATTAGGTTAACTTTGTAGGCAAAGCAAAGAGCATAGATTGCATAGGGGTTACGTTTTTTGACGATAGCTTGTAAACCGTTGTTTATTCCAGACATTGCACTGGCTCCATCATAGGCCTGGCCAACCATCAAAGCACTTAATGCAAGATATCCTAATTTTTGAAGTACAATATCAGCCAAAGAAAGAGCGGATCTTGAAAGAGACACATCTGCCACGGTTATTACTCTTTGTTTTAGCTCGTGTCTAACTAAGTACCGAACACAAATGCAAAGTTGCTGAGTTTTATGGAATTCAGCTTCATCTACTATTAGTGCAAAAAATCCAAAGCTGTTTATTTCATCTACAATCTTTCTCAAAGCTTCTGTTGGTATGATACGCAACAATTCGTTTTAGACGTCAGAGCTAGGCATGTTGAAATACTTATTGTATTTTTCTTTGAAATTTTTATCGTACTTGGAAAAAAAATCACACAATTCCAAGAAATTTCCTTTGCTGTCTGATATAACGGACTCATCATGACCCCTTAGAGGTAAACCCTGCTTTGACAGATATAGCAATATATCAATCAACTTTTTCATATAGTCTCTGTTTTCTAGCAACATTTCTTTGTGGCAGTCAGACAAAAGTGTTGACACAGGCTGAGTTGGTTTTCTGTATTCAACCCGTTTTACATGGTAAAAGAATGGGCTGCACTAGTTGAATGCTTATCTTATTTCTCACAAGCTTTTTTCCAATTTTTCATTCCCGTTTCAACAAACAACTCTTCTCTGTCGCTTGAGAGAAACTGCCTACGGGCAAAGCAAAAAACTGCATCGTTGTTAATGCTGTATTCTACCTGTTGGGTTAGCTAAGACACGCAATGAAATCATCCAGCAGAACTCATCAGTGCTGAATGAGGAACATGGCAAGAAACGGAAAACAATCGAATCAGAACCCCTTTCAAGCAGTGATGAAGACGATGATGTACCGCTAGTCAAAAAGCGCCGACAAAGCAATCAGAACAAAAACCTAAAATCAGCGTCGAATGAAGAATTGAACAAGAACAATAATAATTGGCGACGAGTGCGTCGCACGGATGAACTCCTAAAGTTAGACACCATAGCCCTGTACAGTCTACTCGATCAAATAATGAAGCATGAAGATGCTTGGTCATTCTGACGTCCAGTCACTCAAAGTGAAGTACCTGACTATCATAAAATTATCGCAGAATCACGTGATTGTTTAGAATATCATAAATTTAGTATAAGATTAATTTTACGTGGGAAAAAATGTACCGAAATTTTCATCAAACGGTAAATTCTTTGAAAGAGATTTTTCCATTGCTCAGTCTTGTATTGTTCGTCCACCAGTTAACTCGTTCTCGAAATAGTTTATAATTAGTTGCAGTTTTGTATTGTTCGTTCACCACTTAACTCTTTCTCGAAATAGTTTATAATTAGTTGCAAGGTTTTCAAGTCGCGAGTTAGACAGTGTTATATTGAAATACAAAAATTGGAAATACATAAGTTGAAATCGAATTATAGTTTTTATCGTGAAACATTTTTTGGTCCGTCGAGCCGGATATAGTTCCGGATAATTTGAATTGTGTGTCAATTACGATTTAATTTTGTACAATTTTGTGGATTTAAGTGCAGTGAAAAGCAATTAAAGATCGGTTCGCGCGGGTTAATGAGAAGTGAGCAATTGAGCAAGGTAAGGTCTGGTAAGTTCCATATTTTAGTCCTTTTCCTCAATATTTAATTCCATAACCGACATTATCCTGCATTTTTTAATTGCTAAAATTTGGTGCACACTTGCAAGTGTTAATCTATTTTGGAAAGAGCGAACCGTATCTCAAATCCGCATTACATTGGATGAGTATTGCGGTTAAATTTATTGGTCAGATATTGGATCGGTTTCAAATTGGTGTCAAATTTAGATTCTTATGCACAATTGCTATTGTTAGTGCATTTAAGAGTGCGAACCACATATCAAGTTTGCACTGCATAGGATCATTGTTGCAGCTAAATTTAGTTGTTTGCTGTTGATTTTGGAAAGAAACCTGAATAATTCGAATTGGATTAGATTTGGATCCTTGTTGCGGTGCTTAGGTAACGGGTACTTGCTGGACATTGGGCGGAATTTGTGAACCGTCATTCAAACTTGAGTAAGTTCGAATTCTGTGCCGTGCCACTTACTTAACAGTTAAAAATAGATTTCGTGCAAAAGATTCCAAAGTTTATCGCGGGTTTTAGCAAATAGAATCCTTTGTCGTGATAAAACGTTATCCGGCAACAAAAAAACTTTCGTGCGAAAGACATTGGACTGTCTATTACATTAGTTGATAAAATTCGATTTAGTTATATTTAATAGTTCTGAATTTCGTTTTGGAATCACTTCCTGCGACCTCACGAACGATGGATGGTTTAGTGGCACAACAAAGTGTACTAAGTGAGCAACTAAGCAAAATGGCCACGAATTTCCGAAAGGACCCTAAGGCACGGAAAACAACCGCGTATGTTACGAAACTACTGGAACGAGTGCAACAAATTCGTCGGTCCTTCACGGAGAATCATCATCAGATTCTTGAATTAGTAGATGGAAAGAAGATCCTTGAAGCAGATTATTATAAACAGAACGTATATCTGGCGTTTGAGGAGGCACAATTATATTTTGAGGTAGAATTGGAAGAGTTGCGAGTGGAGCAAGTGGCACATGGAGCGCAAAGTTGTAAAGAAGGAGTGAATCCGTCTTCGAAGGCAATGGATGATGCAGATGTTCGGCTCCCACGGATCAACCTGCCAAAGTTCAATGGAAAATATGACGAATGGGCATCGTTTAAAGGTCTGTTTACGTCTCTGATCCATAAAAAAGCCAATTCACCGAAAGTGGAGAAGCTTCATTACCTGAAATGCAGTCTGTCAGGAGAAGCATAACAATTATTGAAGCACTATTCGATTAACGAAGCAAACTATGAATCAGCGTGGAAAATGCTTGTGGAACGGTACGACGATAAAAATGTATTGTTGAAAACGCAGTTCAACCATTTAATCCATATAAGCAACGCAAACGAAACCGCATCATCGATCAAAATGCTGTTAGACAAAACAGTTGATTGCGTGCAGGCTATAGACAATCTTAAGGTAGGAAACATATGGGATGCAATATTAGTGCATTTGACGGCACAGCGATTACCATCCGAAACACGACAGATGTGGGAGCAACAGCAAGCTAAGGTTTTGGAGATATCATCGTTTCAACAATTGAAAGAGTTCCTACAATGCAGGTTCAGAGTGTTAGAAGCTGCTGGTGTAGAAAGGCATAAACCCATTCACACATCACACAACGTATTTGTGACAAAGGAGGCGCAACAAATCGTGTGTATTCCATGCAAAGGACCACATTATTTGAGACAATGCTCAAGTTTCCTGAAATTAGAATATCCTAAGAGATTCAAAATGGCAAAGAAAAATGGTTTGTGACTCACTTGTCTAAACAAAGGACATTTTGTCGGGAAATGCCCTAGTAACTCGAGGTGTTTTCACTGTAAGAAGGCCCACCATACGCTCCTCCATAGACCAAACTCCTTAATTGCCGCCCCCGTTTATCCCTAATAGTCAGTCACCGCAACTAACAGCCCAGAATAATCAACCTTGGACACTTGCGCTAAGACAACAACCGCCGACATTTGGGTCATACAATGGACAACCGTCTACTTCGTCTGCAGCTGATCATCGATTTCCAATGGCAGGCTTAACAGTCGCCAAAGTTAACTCATCGACCATCAGTGCTCCAAAAGCGGTATTGTTAGCGACAGCACTGGTGACAGTTGAATCTCCAATCGGGTTCGTGACGCTTCGCGCCTTGATGGATCAAGGATCACAGGCGTCCATCATTACGGAGAGCGCAGCTCAAGGACTCGGGATCAAAAGAGGTTGCACAAACATATCTGTAACTGGAATTGGGAAGACGAGAGGCATTCAAACCAATGGGACTTTGAAACTTAGACTGCGTACCAAGACAAATGAATGCTTAGTAGTGGACGTACTCATTTTGAACAAGCTAACTAGCTTTGTTCCATCGCAATCGGTTTCCACGTCGATTAGGAATCAGATAGGAAACATTGATTTGGCTGACCCGTACTTCGATCATCCGAGCAAAATTGACGTCATTCTGGGAGCGGATGTATACGCTCAAGTAATTCTCAGCGAGATTAAAAAATTGACTTTAGGTCCAGTGTTACAGCACACCAAGCTAGGCTGGATAGTATCCGGGAGTGTGAACATTGGTCAGCAGCAAGTCCTTCATTCATTCAAAGTTGAACTGAACGAAAATGTGGAAACAAGCGAACAATTAAAACGATTTTGGGAAATTGAGGAAGTCGACGAGGGTAAAACTAGAACGCAAGATGAGGATGCCTGTGAAAATCATTATGTTACCCATGTAAAGAGAGAATCAGATGGTCGGTATCAAGTAAGACTACCATTTAAAAACTCGGAAAGTCGAAACTCCTTAGGGCTTTCGACATCAAGTGCAATTGCAAGCTTATTGCACCTAGGGAAACGTTTTGCCAGTACTGAAGGTCTCCGAGAGGAAAATGCAGCTGTACTACAAGAATATTTAGACTTAGGACATATGTATAAAGTGCCTCATTGCAACGAATGGGCAATGGAAAACGGTTGACAGGTGATTACATCTAACTTCCTCCCGTACCACGCAGTGTACAAGGAAAGCACATCGACGAAAGTACGAGTGGTGTTCGACGCTTCCCGGGAAACAAGTTCTGGTGTATCCCTGAATGATACCTTGTTGACCGGACCAACTCTTCAGTGCAGCATGACAGCAATTGTAATGAGGTGGAGGCTAAAGCAGTACGCTATGATGGCCGACATAGCCAAGATGTATCGACAAGTAAACATGCATCGAGAAGATTCCAACTACCAAAAGATCGTTTGGCGGCCCGAACCAAATGGCCCAATTAAAGATTACGCCCTCAATACTGTGACGTTTGGAACTAGCTCAGCACCATTTCTGGCTATTAGAACTTTACACCAGCTTACATATGACGAAAGAGAAACATACCCAGAGGCAAGTAAATCGCTCTTGGAGGAATTTTATGTGGATGACCTATTATCTGGAGGTGATAGCGTGCAAGAAAGCGTCATTAAAAGAGATCAGTTGATTAAGCTCTTGAAGTCTGGCGGATTCCAATTGAGGAAATGGTTAGCCAATGACAATCAAATTTTGGTAGGACTTCCAACGAAAGATGTGGAAATGAATAACTGCGTTAAGTTTGAAATGGACCATGGATACAAATCATTAGGAATACTGTGGTACCCAATCGGTGATTATTTTACATTTCGACTCAAAAGCCATGAAAGATTCGAAACTTATACAAAACGATCAGTATTATCGACAATAGCACGTTTGTACGACCCATTCGGATGGTTAGCACCCTTCACGATAAGGGCTAAAATATTGCTGTAAGGTTTATGGTTGTTAAGTCAAGATTGGGACGAACCGATACCCAATGTTTTGAATGGGGAATGGAGTGCTTGGTTAAAACAGTTACCTGAAATCGAAAATATACAAATACCACGATGGGTAGCATACCAGAAGGATTCGGAGGTATCACTCCACGGGTTTTGCGATGCATCCCAACGAGCATATGCGGCAGTTATTTATTTGACGGTGCGATCAGGTTTCACAGATGCAAGTCATTTGTTAGCGGCCAAAACTAAGATGGCGCCGGTGAAGCCGATTATGATTCCTCGTTTGGAACTTTGCGGAGCTGTTTTGTTGGTCCGATTGCTAAAAGAAGTAAAGGCAGCATTAAAGTTTGATCAAATACCTACGTGGTTGTGGACCGATTCCGAGGTCGTTTTGGCTTGGTTGAAAGGATTGCCGACACGATGGACTGTCTTTGTCAGTAACCGAACAGCTCACATCTTAGACGTCACCGGTAACATACCGTGGAGATATGTACCTTCGAAGGATAATCCAGCGGATGCAGCGTCTAGCGGAATAAAGCCCTGTGATTTAATCGATAGTCAGCTGAAGTGGCATGGGCCAAGTTGGTTAACGAAAGGTGTCAATGATTGGCCTAAAAATAAAACCATTCAGTTAACTGACATAGAAAAACGAAAATCCATGATGGTTAATATGGGATTAAAGACAGAGTATCTCTTGGATGGTTTGTTGAAAAAATATTCTAGCTTAATGAAATTAATTAGACTCACGGCATATTGTTTCCGTTTTCTTAGAACGAAGTACACACAACCCAATTTGCCAAAGTATCTCACTAGCGACGAATTACGGTACGCTTCAGAGTTTTGGATAAGGCATGTTCAACAAGATGCATTTCCGGAAGAAATATGTGAGCTTCAAAAGGGTACGTCCGTCGGAAAGAAAACCGGTTGGTCAATTTGAACCCGTTTATTGACAGCAAGGGAATAATGCGGGTCGGTGGACGGCTCGAGCACGCGCCTTTCATATTTGATGCAAGACACCCGATGATTTTACCGCGAAATGGTGTATTCACCGATTTATTATTACAAGAAGTCCATCAAGCTACTTTACACGGACAGACGCAACTGATGTTAAATACCTTAAGAAGGAAATTTCGGGTAATTGATGGGCGCAACCGGGCTAAAAAATCTATCCACAAATGCGTTCGTTGTTTTCGCGCAAAGGCAAAGGAAGCCAGCCAGTTGATGGGCAATTTGCCAGAAGCTCGGGCAACTATGTCGCGTCCATTCACACACACCGGCGTCGATTTTTGCGGCCCGTTTGAGATTAAAGATAGACAAGGAAGAGGCAGCAGGACGACAAAGGGTTATGTGGCTATTTTCATTTGTTTAGCTGTAAAAGCCATACACGTCGAAATCGTTAGCGACTTGTCCACACCTGCATTCCTAGCAGTATTACGGCGGTTCATGGGAAGACGAGGATTCAGCAGTCATATATATTCGGACTGTGGTACCAATTTCGTTGGCGCAGCTGCTGAGTTGCAGCGGATCACAAAAATTAGTAATGAACTGGCGGAGATTGTTGCAAATGAAGGAGTAACTTGGCACTTCAATCCACCAGCATCGCCTCATTTTGGCGGATTTCGGGAGGCTGGTGTGAAATCTATTAAGCCACATTTACGTCGGATTGCCGGACACGTGTCTCTAACATATGAAGAACTATCCACAGTGTTGACTAGAATCGAAACCTGTCTCAACTCCCGTCCTCTCTGCCCTCTCAACGATGACCCGATGGATACCGCTGCACTCACGCCAGCTCATTTCCTGATTGGCAACGTGATGATAGCACTACCTGAAGCTGAATTTGGAAATGTCAACGTTTACTACCTTGATAGATGGCAGATGACTCAGAAGATTACACAAGATTTTTGGAGACGTTGGAAGACAGAATACTTGAGTCGTTTGCAACGTAGACCAAAGTGGCTTAAGCACGAAGCCAACATAAAGGTGGGAGATTTGTGTATCCTCAAGGATGAAAAACTTCCTTCTTATCGGTGGCCATTAGCGAGGATCATTCAAGTACACCCCGGAAGGGATAATTTAGTTCGTGTCGTGACTGTGTGGACAAATGGCAAAAGGTATACAAGACCAATTACGAAAATTGCGCTGCTGCCAACGCAGGAATCTACACATTAATGTATATATTTGTCGCACCATCCTTACATTCCCCTATCCTATCCTTCACTCAGACCTTGCGCCGAGCAAACATTAGTATTATACTACGATTGAAGTCAATTTTTTTTTAACTTTTACCTAACAATTTGGAGGTGGTTTTGCAGTACAGGTGGAGGTGGACGCCCAGCATAGGTGGGACAACTTCACCACGCCTAACTCAATAGACATGACTAATCCGATCAAAGTCAACTGAAGATAAAGCGTAGCGCAGCAAAGAATCGATTGGAAATGAAACGACACCAAAAGGTATTCCAAATTGTAAAACTAAATAATTACTAGTTTACTTACAGGGCATTGTTACTGCTGAGGCGTTGCACCCCTCAGCAGGGGGAGTATGTTGGGTTAGCTAAGACACGCAATGAAATCATCTAGCAGAACTCATCAGTGCTGAATGAGGAACATGGCAAGAAACGGAAAACAATCGAATCAGAACCCCTTTCAAGCAGTGATGAAGACGATGATGTACCGCTAGCCAAAAAGCGCCAACAAAGCAATCAGAACAAAAACCTAAAATCAGCGTCGAATGAAGAATTGAACAAGAACAATAATAATTGGCGACGAGTGCGTCGCACGGATGAATTCCTAAAGTTAGACACCATAGCCCTGTACAGTCTGCTCGATCAAATAATGAAGCATGAAGATGCTTGGTCATTCTGACGTCCAGTCACTCAAAGTGAAGTACCTGAATATCATAAAATTATCGCAGAATCACGTGATTGTTTAGAATATCATAAATTTAGTATAAGATTAATTTTACGTGGGAAAAAATGTACCGAAATTTTCATCAAACGGTAAATTCTTTGAAGGAGATTTTTCCATTGCTCAGTCTTGTATTGTTCGTTCACCAGTTAACTCGTTCTCGAAATAGTTTATAATTAGTTGCAGTTTTGTATTGTTCGTTCGCCACTTAACTCGTTCTCGAAATAGTTTATAATTAGTTGCAAGGTTTTCAAGTCGCGAGTTAGACAGTGTTATATTGAAATACAAAAATTGGAAATACATAAGTTGAAATCGAATTATAGTTTTTATCGTGAAACACTACCCATTCTACTTTTTAGTCGTAGTACAAAAGAGAAAAGGTCCGTTTTCTACTACTTGGAAAGTCTGTCAGGAGGTAATGCTGCATGACTGGATGAGCTGGTCTACCATAAAGATCTTCAAGGTCATTTGACGGGAGCCTAGGTGCAGGGGCAAGGTCAGTGTTTGTTTCTTCAAAACAAGTTGATGACGTTTGAGGGTTAAGTGTATGTTTACAAGTATCACTTTGTATAGCTGCCAACGACAATGTTACATTTTCTCACAGCAATCTGAAAAATAACCCTTCTCATAATAAGGTCGCCTCAAAGACGTGTTTAATCTATGATGAACGCGTTCTATTTTTATTTAGCATGATAATTTTTTAACGTAGCAAGTATTACAGTAAGATAGTGAAATAGCTTAAGATTAGTTGATTGAATAGTTTTTAAGCTGTTAATCAAGGGTTTATTATTTGTCTTACTTCACATTTGGGGGGAGCTCCCCCGGAGCTCCGCCTATGCGAATGATGACTGTTCTGGCGATGTGGCAAGGTCAAGCTTTTTGCCTCTCATTATACTCATCGCTATTATCTTATCCGTATACCATCGTCCATCCACGGGCAACGGTAGAAATAATAGTACCCATCCATGTATTTATCTCTACCACCACCAAGGACTAAACATAATTGGAAAATTAACTTTGTGTTTTTAACAGAATAAACTTTTTAATTTATTTTATTTATTTATTTCTTAAAGGTCAAACGGTGAGGAGGCCGCAAGCATCATTACAATCTCAATGATATCGTTACCTACGCAACGTTACATACGTAAAGTGGTTAAAACTAATTTGGATTTGATAAGTAAGTGAAATCAAAAGAAATATTTTTATCTTTATTCCCTCAAAATCATAGATTTAAGAAGAATAAAACATTCTCCGATAATTATATTTGTATTATATTTCAGTTTCGGTTGGTGGAATAGCTGGACTTTTCTTTGGTGCATCATTCCTAAGCATTATTGAAATCTTTTACAATGCAATTATTTACTTGTCTAATTTGCGAAAGAAAAGACTCCTGCCACCCGTTAAAAAGCAGCACAAAAAATAAATTACCAATGATAAAAGAATTATTAAATTCATTCATCGCTAATGCTCGACGTCAAATTTGGATCAGTGCTATTTTATTATTATATTAATCAAAATATCGATCTCAATAGAAATTTTCCTTCAAATAATCATAACCAAATCGATTCGAATTTGCATTAATTCATCGTTTGAAGAAAAGATACTCAGGAAAAAAAAACTGAAATAAACTGCATCTTCTACATTAGCACTAGTCTATAATTAACATATAAATAAAATGTTACAAAGACACCAGTGGGACTTTTTGACGAAAGTGATGGCCGTAAACTTTAAAAGCTGATTTCGACCAGATCATTAATACGGGGAACTCCATACGCCAACATCAAAGAGTATTTCTTAGATACTCAAACTCTGAGTTGGTTTCAATGGTTGACCTGCCGAAAAATCGCTGTCCTACCTTAACTGTAAGCTTATGTTAACTTATGACAAATAAATTTAATTTGTTAGTGATTCTGATCTGCATGTGTTTGCTGACCAGTTTAATTTTTATTTTTAAAACTGGGACTCCCAGAACAGAAATATACTTTTCGTATCTTTTCATGTTTCATTGACTGTATTACTTCGCAATTTTTTTTATGCATATCGACATCAAACTCATCAAAAAGAATTTTACATACATGAATATATATTTTATCCACTTTACGCATGTAAACCACAAATATACTCGTATTTAATTTGTTGACTGGGATGATTCGGCATATGTATCTACTATAACATATGTAGTTGATTCATTCATAATTAGTTTCATATTGTTAGTCATTGCGTAATTTGGATTGTATCTTTAGCGCTGTTTTTTAATGGCAATGTAACATTTTTTGAAGAAATCATGACCTATCGTAAATTACTTTTTTAGCTATCCAAATTATATAGATTGATTTATTGAAATAGATCTCTCATCCTGCGTATGACACTAATTTTAAAGATTGTGTAAAAAAGGTGAGTGCGTCAGATATTTCTTATAACACAATCAGACCCTGCAGATGATCAATATCATGACGCTATTAGAGTCTACCACGATTTTTTCTGCGTCATCAAATTTTATAAGTCAGGTGAGACTTTTTGTTAAGACCGTCGGTGTTGATTCAAAATGTTTTGAGTGATGACGTGATTTGATACATTCCCAAAATAATTTGTAAACATGAAAAAAAAAATTAAGGTTTTAGTAGGAAATCGAATTAATTAGTTTTAAGGAAAAAAATGTTAGTAAATTATTGAAGCAATTCATATTTGGGAATTTCAAGATGTGACTGATTGACCTCCCTAGAAAAAAAAGACGATTTTTCTCAAACTCACCTCCAGACTCTATCAAGGGATACACTTAGATTTCCAGGATTTCTAATTTCAGCAAATTACAAAAGCTCCCCACATTTAGAAAAAAAATGTAGTAAGTTAGTAGGTAGCTAACAATTCTTTAAAGAGTGCGCTTTAAGTAGCAGACTTATGGCAAAGCTAAAGTGTTAAATTAGAATAAAATATATAATCATGATGATATTTCTCTACTGAATGATGTTCTATAATTTTAAAATAAGTTAATATTCCCAATGTAGCTCATTAGGATCAGTTCAAAGATTCGATATTTTCATATCTAAACACTGTGACGATTCAAGAAAATTATGAGAAACTAAGAAGGCAGTCCAATGGGAGGAGATCAAACGCCACAGCAAATTACTATTCGAAAGAATGCAGGAACCACAAATTTTCCAAATAATTTAGCTCAAACAAGTGCTAGTTGTAGTGCTCAAGGCAACCATAATGCCACAATCAATTTTAACTCCAAACTGGAAGGCAACACGATAACGCAGGGATTTCAAGGTCAAATTGAAGCAATACCTAGATGACCTTTATCACTAACATTGAATACGGTAATTCGACCAGTTATCTACCATGAGCGCATGCAACTGTGTAAATATCCACGGCGAGCAACGCCTCTGCATCGGCTACTACAGCCAGTACAATAGCTCCCCTGGCATCACCTAGTGAGGTATCGTCCAATCATATCATCGAGGAAGTTAACACTGTAGCGTAATCCAATTTAATGATACGCCTTAAGCCCAGCGAGAAAACCTTCATGACGTAATACCTAATAGAAGAAATATTTCCGAATATTATGCTGATTTGGAGTGTTTAAATCCATGTAGGACATGGGTGCCGACGGTCTGGCACAAGTGTCAGTGAGCTATATAGAAGGTCAAGCTCAGCTGACTAGCTTCGCTTGACGAGCACATGCGTGTGCTTGTTGACTAGCTTTTGCGGGATATATGATTATATGTGGTGGGTTTTTGTTGAGTCACGAAGCTCTACTACAAAATATTAATTACCCACTCTATACTCTATAAGATATTTCGATCAATTTTTATTCTTAGAAATGTTCGATTATGTGTCAATTAAGCTACTCAACAGTAATTCAAATATGTTTTTGTCTCGTTGAAGTTAGGGGACACGGAGGCTTGAAAAGAATGCAAACATTGTACAAAAAGCAACCGTTACCTTCCCGGAAGAAGGTCGTTGCATTTCAAGGCGAATGTCAAACGTAAAGATGTTAGAGTTGCTCACTTCAACCACTCATCTCTACCTAAAGGATGGAAACATGACGGGTGTAGTTCACTTCAACATAGTAAAACAACAAACTAAGCAGTCTCGAGGAGGATACCACCTTCTCTCTTCACTCCTGATCACCACGGGGCTGCTTATGTTAATTACAACTGATATCCAGGGAGAAATACTTAAGACTCCAATATATATTCAAATACCACTGAAACAAATGAGTGCTCTGTAATGTGACGACTACGCCCAGGTATCGAAGTGATTCCGATCCCGAACCCTTGTAACCTGCCAGATGGATATGTCCTCGAAGTGCCAGCGGACTTCATCTGTTGTGCGGATATCGTTGTGCAGAAAATATTTTTTTTTCTGTCCAAATATTTAGATCCGTGGATATAAATATTCGGAATATAGAATTAATCCAACCCCGGCACATTTCGAGACATAGCCATCTGGAAATGCCCCTCCACCGTGGCCATCGAGAAAACTATGCCACTGGCGACATCTGAAGAAGCACATTTCCGCCATATGAAGTGCCATTCCACGCACATATGTTTTGTCCGAGGTGACAACCGGAAATCTTGACAGCACATGGAGGCGCGAAACGTCATCGAAAAGTTCTTCGTGAGAATATCGAAGGTATTACAAAACCAGCTATACGTCGTTTGGCGCGACGTGGTGGAGTGAAGCGTATTCCCTGTTTAATCTGTGAAGAAACGCGTGGTGTGCTTAAAGTGTTTTTGGGAAAACGTTATTCGTGAGGCAGTGACATTCACCGGAGCATTGCCTCAGGCTGGAGCATGAAGCTCTGTCAAGGTCGGAAAGGAGCAACAGGCAAATTAGGAAAGAGTAGGAGAATAATTCAACACCAAAATGATTTGACGCTTCTTAATGCGGAAATTCGAAGTAACGCTTGCTACCTTGTTCAGATTGATCAATTGGCATATCGCTTGCAATCCGCAGTACAGAGTGCAGTCTTCGATAAAATTGATGAATATCTAGCTCGCGAAAACTTTCCTCACCGGATGCCAAAGCAACCATTCGATTTATGTCGACAATTATGCGAATATTCTAACGACTTATTGAGCAAAATGTTAGCATTTGAGCCTCGATCTCGCCCTTCTGCCTTGATGTGTCTCAAACACGAATACTTTGAACAGGAGCCAATGTGACGGATGTCCACTAACGAAATTGATATCATTGCTGTAATATATAGTAATAGTTTTAAGTGACATTCACACATTAGAAACATATATACATATAGTATGTAAACTGAAACGCTTTGGATGTTAAGTATGTTCGGTAATGTAAGGTACAAAACGATACCTCCCAACTTTACCGATGAAGCTTCTTTGGACGCCCTCAAATTTACGATTTGGTAGTAATCGTATAGAAGTAGTTATAAGCATTTATACTAATATAGTGTGCACAGAGCTAGGCACGTACAACTCAAAATCATAATAGTCGACTATGTGTTCAATATTCTTTGGTGTTAGGTACCTATTAACGAAAAGCAAGTGATATGATGAAATATCGGCAGTAGCACCATTTTAGACTACATTCATCAGCTGGTTATATAGAAAAGATGTAAAACCGCGAACAGTCGTTGATTAATAGATCACAAAAGAAGTATCAAGTTGAAAAGAAGACAAAACAAATGGAAGACTTAGTGCAAGTCAAAAGTAGATCTCTGTTAGTAGAATGAACTCACCAACGACTTGACAGAATCATAATGGTCTTATAAGGAATAGTCAGAGAACAGTGATATCAATCAAGTCAGCACCATTAACGCTCCTTCCACTTTCATAGATATTTTTTTTATGAAATACAACAGCATATCACACTCCATTTTCAAGGTCCTTCTTCATGTTACTGAATACTGAATAGAGGATATGCCCCGTTTATTTATTTATTTGGAGGGTTCGCTTCTGACAACTATGAGTACTAGATGGTTTGTTGACCTACCACTTAACCAAAGGAATGTAAGCATTTTGCTGTTAGACTAGCCTTAGAGCGTTGTTTACCTGCCACGACGCTGGTCGGGTTGAAAGTTGTCTTAGCATCCTGACGAAACTCAGCTTGGCTCTATTCCACATATTTTCAAGAAGGTGTAGGTTTACCAAAACTACGGAGATTTTATCAGGCGAATGAGGAAAATTGATGGAGCAATTAAAGTAAACCCAAATATCCAGTTTAACACAACAGTATGAAGAAAAAATATATTTGCGTAACAACGCTTGGCCATTTTGATTATAAAAAAGAAACAATTTTCTGTTTACTGCGTCTAACAAACTAACTTAGCAAGCCATAGACAAGATATGCAATAGATAACAATAATTAATTAATTAATTAATAATAAAATAGAAAAGGGATATTTTATATATTGACAACAGACCGATTTATAAACAATTTATCAAGATTAACTGATCATTTACACTACAAAGCCATTTGCCTGTTCCCCTAACACACACAATCAAACAAAGTATATAACTGAAAAAATAAAAGCCAAGGTGAACAAATATGTTAAACATACACTAAACATTCAACCCATGAAACAAAAAACAATAGTACTAATAATATATATTTACAAAAACATGTTTTAAAACAAACGAAAAACAAAAAACTAAATAAAAAGGATTCTGAGCGCAAAACCTCATACAAACGAAATAAACGGTATAGTTGCGATAATATTGTGAAAATTTTAACAAAAGAGAATACGGTATAAACTTAATATTTTTGTTAATTGAAACATATGAGATAAATGCAATATTTTTTTTTTCAAACAAACTAAAGACATAAAATCTAAGTTAAAACTATTAAAACCTAAAAATCCTAAAAGACCTGATGGTTCGACTGATTACGATTGGAACGCTTACTGAACATTGAATTGTTTTCAAAAAAACAACACAACAATTAGCATTAGAATTAACAGTAAGAAGACAATGAAAGAATATTAATAGAACTAAATATCATAAGAACTACAATCGTACAAAATGGTGCTAATAGTTTTTGAATTTTGTGACTTGTTACTACCCTTCACTCAACCTATACATACTATAGTATACAAACAGCTTTAGTTTCCATAGAGCCGAAATGTTTGCAATATATTTACGAAATGCTTTTCTGATTTTTATTGAAGCAATAAGCCGAAGAACAACAATAAATACAATAGTGTACTTACAATACGACCAGCCACACACAAATAAAAAAGAAAATAATAAAATAATAGTTGGTATTTTCTAGTATCATTTTGTTACAAACAAGCAAGAAAAGTCCAACAATAAACAAAATACTGAAAGTAAGCGGCGTGGTTTAGAAAGAAACATAATCTCGAGCCGACTGTTGAAATACATAAATAATTCCATAATTTCTTTGATATGTTAAAATTACAAAATTCAATTCACTGAAAAATTCATGAAAATATTAATGAAGAATGAAAATAATTGAGAAAAATTGTGAACGGCACGGATCAAATACTGGAAATCTCGGAAAAGAAAGGCCATAATTGCAAGTTTTATAGAAAAACTAACCTTTAAAATATATTATTATAATGCATGTAAATTAAGAAGGATTTTGAATTGTACATACAAAGACAAAGGAAGATACATAAATTGTAAGGTAGTGGTAAGAAAACAAAAAAAAAAACAAAATTTCTAAAGTATATGATAGAATAGAATACAACATGAATTGCTAAAAGTTAACCCACGACTTTCCTTTTCAGTGGTTCTTCTTTTTTCAGGGGGAACAGAGAATGTAGGGTAAGTATGCCGTCGCGAGGGTAGGGTTTCTGCAAATCCGCTGAAGTCGGTTTCGCGTCGCGCGCGGTACGCGGTACCTTTGTTTGTTTCGCCATTTCTTTAGAGTAGTTTTCTTCGGTTTAAGTTCGAGTAGTATATTTTTCGGTACCGCGTCGGTGAATCGGTAACGCGCCTATGGGATTTTGTAGCGTTTTTGATTTGAGATCTGTGGATAGATCACATCCAGAACTAACGTAATGTAGGTTTCTCGTTCTGGATGAGTAATTGTTGACGCGTTTGAAAAACGGGCAAGTTCAGGTGACTGAAATATTGTGATTGAGCGTAATCCATTCGGAGACCCGCGACCGAAATCCTCTCCGAACTAGCTGGCCGACAAGCAGTCACCGCGTGAATGGATTACGGTGCACGGATTGGTTGACCTGTTGGTACCATCCGTTGGCACTACTCAGACTTAACGTCTAGAACCGATGAGAGGTCGGTTCCGCGTTCGAGCTGAAGGTAGAAAATTCATTACAAATGGCGCCCAACGTGGGGCCCAAAAACATCCTAAGGGGGAAAGAACTTCGCGTCTTCTGACGAGTTGGTCCTTTACGGAGGATGTAAGGTACTTTGGTACTCGAGTCCCACTATCAGGAGCAGTGGAATTGTGTGATACACATTAGAGGTCGCTTCACGTGAGTTGTAGCTTCCGCTCTCCTTTGTTTGATTTTTTTTTCTCGCGACAGAATCCTTCCGATGTGTTGTCCCAGGTTAACCCCTGTAAGGACCTTCTATTTTCTTGATGGAACTGCCAGGCTGATGGGTTTACCTATCAGCATGGACTCTCAAGAAAATAGAAGGCTACCTTGCCTTTATGTCGCGGAAGGATTCTAACTATTTCTTATGCGTGTTAGACGAGTGGTATCGGTTCAACGTTCGGTGGCGTATGCTGGAGTCGCGAAGCCCGGAATGCTTCTACGCGTCGGGAACTTTGACCGCGTACAAAGTCGTTACGGTAGCTCTACCACTTGTCTCGTCGAGTCATTTAACGTAGATTAGAAACGGTTTTTGTAATGTATGTGGGTTATGGGGTAATTTTCGTAAATCGACCGAAGCACCCTTTCTTCGGCAGATTACCACGCACTCTCTTTTCCCGTTGGAGGAGTCGACCACTGAAAAGGAAAGTGTATCAACCAAAATTTTTTTTTCTCGTATTATATCTAGCTCGCCACTAACGGCCACTAATTTAGCGACAAGTTTATATTAGGACTAAGTACATTCTATATATTTTTTTATTTTATTTTAGCACCACAAGTAACACACACAAAATGGCAACGAAGCGGACCCCAGACAAGCGTTGGACCAGATCCAAAACGGTCCAACCAGCTAACTGCGGGATCTGTTTCGAAGACGTAGTGGAGGGCGTACACAGCGTGCGATTGGATTGTGGACATTTATTCCATCGTGCCTGTGTACAACAGCTCCTCCTCACGTCAGAACTGTGTCCCTTATGCCGGCGACCCATAGAGCGGACCGCCCTAGACGTCCCCCTCGGAACGCCCCTACCAACGCGTGGAGCAGTGGCGAAAGGAGCTCCAGAAGCCGAACCGTCACACCCACTCTTAGACCTGCAAGGAGCAGTAGGCGGTGAAGTTCCGGCTGCAAGTGTCGTGTCCGAGGTGACAACCATGCCTTCCGCCCACTCCATTGACACCCTCGTGGCGTTGATGAGGGATATGTCGGAGAGGATTGGCAACCTGGAGGGAAAGATCCAGAATCTCCCGTTGAGCCAACCACCCAGCCGCGTGAGAACTCCGCTTGGCTGGGAGCCAAATCCCAGTGTGGCGATGCCCCACTCCCGACAATCCGAGCAATGGGTCCCACCTCCAAGGAACTCGGGAATGGATCCCAGAGCTCCCGAATACAGACCGCGACACAGTACCGGACCTCCGTTGGTACCTCCAGCCCCCGAGGCAGTTCAGTACAACAGGTCAGTAGAGGATGTGATTCCCCCCGGGAACGCATTGACACTTTTCCGAGACCCGACGCCTCGTATCATGGAGAGTTGGCGCCTGAACTTTACAGGGTTCAACGATATGATATCGGCGGACCGGTTCCTTTTCCGGATTCAGGCGTTGATATCCAGCACCCTGGGAGGGGATTCCTCGGCCTTCCTCCGGCATGCACATCTTTTGTTCAGCGGCGACGCTGCCGACTGGTACTGGAGCTTTAAAGAGTCAACGCCACGTCCCACTTGGCACTCTTTCAGTGCAGCCTTCCGCAATCGATTTGAGGATGGCTTCACTGAGAGAGAGCTAAGAGAGCAAATAAAGAAACGGAAACAAGGCGCTCACGAACCGTTCGACCAGTACTACACCAGTATAGTGAGATTGAGCACTCGCCTGCGAAATACCATGCCCGAGGACGAATTAGTAGAAATTATCAGGGAGAACATGCGCTGGGATCTCCAGAACAGCCTGCTACATTTTCCCATCAACACCATACAGGGATTGCGCCTCCATGCGCGTAGACAAGAACACTTGGATGAGCGACGAGGTACCTTCCGCCCACAACCTCGCATAACGGGACCAAATCCCCGAAATCATCACACCGCGGAGTTGATGGCAGCAGACCACCTGCTTGCTGATCCACTACCAGTACCGAGGAGCGGAGCACCACCGGAGCTTGAGGACCCAGCATTGATTGATCGACCCTCCCTTGAAGCAATTACAAGCCCGACGGTATGTTGGAACTGCCGACAACCGGGACATCGGTTCTACGCATGTCCAGCGGAGCCAACGCTTTTCTGCTACCGATGCGGGAAGGCCGACACATACGCACCTGACTGTGCAAATTGCAAAGGGCGAAAAAACTTGCCACCGAGTGCCGCGACCACCCGTCGGCACTCCTAGACCCCGGACGAACCAATCCAGACCCCATCACCAGCTATGACCCAGCTCCCATCATGACTCCAACTCTGCTGACTCGCACCGCTAAACACAGTTCTCCCGAAGTTCCACAACCGACGCCGTCCTTCGCCGATGCCAACGCGCAAGGGAATGATAGCGAGGCGAAAGTTCCTTGGCATGTAAAACCTTTTCATGTCAGGCTGCGGAATTACTTGGCTACTCGACAGCGCATCTTCCATGAGGAGTTGGTCACAAATGTCCCACCGCGAAGCAAGCGAGCCACGCGTCGGATGCGGAGCTTCTGGAGAAAAGTCAGGCAGTCGAGAAAAAGGTTGAAGGACATATACTTAGACGAATTATTGAGGGATGATGTTCGGCCATATGCGTCAGTACACCTCCTGCAAAAACGAGTATCAGGCTTAGTCGATACGGGAGCCAGTGTGAATTGCATCTCTGCCGAGTTTGCAGGGGAGGTACTGGCCAAGCACGCGGACCAAATCCGTCATTTCACCTCTTGGTTAAGCACGGCGGACGGAACTCGTCACTCTGTAGTGGGAAAAATTATGACGGATGTCACCTTTAAAGGGGTAACTAAACCTATGGAATTTTTCATCATACCTCAGTTAACCCAGAATCTTTATTTAGGAGTGGATTTCGTTCGAAAATTTAACTTGGCCCCGGCACTATTTTCCAGTTCGACCCTGGAGTCCGTCACCACCGTTCCTGACCAATCTCAACCCACTAACTTACTACGGCATACACTGGATGTAACTCAGCAACTGCGTCTCGACTCGGCTATATCGGCTTTTCCCTCGCACGAGAAGGAAGGTCTCGGGCGGACTGCCCTGGTGTTCCACACTATAGATGTGGGGGATGCTAAACCCATAAAACAGAGACATTTCGCCATATCTCCGGCGAAGGAAAAATCGTTATATGCCGAAGTGGATCGAATGCTAGCATTAGGCGTAATCGAAGAATCACAGAGCGCGTGGGCTTCCCCAGTCACCTTAGTGGTCAAGCCGAACAAGGTCCGGTTATGCTTAGATGCCAGATGCTTGAACGCCGTCACAGTCAAGGACGCATATCCTCTACCGTTGATCGAAGGCATTTTGAGTCGATTGCCTAAAGCCCATTTCATCACGAGCTTAGACCTCAAGGACGCCTTCTGGCAAATTCCTTTAGACCCCGGTTCAAAGGAGAAAACAGCCTTCACAGTCCCAGGCCGGCCCTTATATCAATTCGTGACCATGCCATTCGGATTGTGTAATGCCCCCCAAACAATGACGCGCCTTATGGATAAGGTGATACCACCTCATTTGCGGCACCAAGTTTTCGTTTACTTGGACGATCTGCTGCTTATAACCGAGACCTTTGACGAACACATCGACCTGCTTCAGGAGGTGGCTCTACACATCCGGAGGGCAAGATTAACCATCAACATAAGGAAGAGCCAGTTCGTGATGACGGAGGTGAAGTATTTAGGTCACATCATTGGGCATGGGCATATCAAGACCGATCCGGAAAAGACTCAAGCGATTGACGTTTTTCCATTACCCAAGACCACCAAACAGTTACGCCGATTCTTAGGCTTATGCGGATGGTACCAGCGTTTTGTACGTGACTATGCCACCATTACCACTCCTTTGACCGACATGCTGCGTAAGGGACGTAAATTCGTCTGGGAAGAGCCCAGCTTGCGAGCCTTTGAAGAGCTAAAGAAGAGTCTGACTACGGCCCCCGTACTGCACAGCCCGGACTTTGACAAACCGTTCTCAATCCATTGTGACGCGAGTCAACATGGGGTGGGAGCAGTCTTAGTCCAGGTTGCACAAGACGGCGAGGAGAGACCTATAGCCTTCATGTCTCACAAGCTGAACCCAGCCCAGCGAAATTACACGGTCTCCGAGCAAGAATGTTTAGCCGCGGTGTTGGCAGTGAAACGCTTCCGAGCCTATGTGGAGGGACACACCTTTGAAATCGTTACGGATCACGCTTCTCTGAAATGGCTAATGAGCCAGACTGATCTCAACGGCAGATTGGCCAGGTGGGCACTGAAACTCCAGGCATTTGACTTCACAATTCGCCACCGAAAAGGAAGCCAGCATGTAGTCCCCGACACCCTATCCAGAATGTTCGCCCCTGAAGGAGCCGAGTTGGTCCAAGAGGACGACAGCCCCCAATTGATCGATTTGGACCATCCTGCCTTCAAGTCAGCCAGCTACACCCAACTGATTCACACTATCCAGAATCAACTGTCCCAGCTTCCTGAACTGCGGTTGACGGATGGATTCATTTACAAACGGATGGGACACGCATCCGGAGACCCCATACAAGAAGAAGAACAGTGGAAGTTGTGGGTGCCCGAAGAATTAACCACTGATCTTATCAGGCGGGCTCATGACCACCCATCAAGTGCGCACGGCGGATACGGTCGTACACTTAGGCGGTTGAAAACCTGTTTCTTTTGGCCTAAGATGGCACAACAGATAAAAGCGTACGTAGCCTCCTGTGAGCTATGCAAGTGCACTAAAGCGCCCAACACCATTCTTCGACCACCCATGGGTAAGGTTGAGGTCCCCGAACGCGTGTTCCAGCGCTTGTACATTGATCTTATCGGTCCTTACCCTCGATCTGCTTCTGGTCACACGGGAGCTGTCGTGGTCCTGGACCAGCTCTCCAAATTCCCTATCATAGAACCACTACGTAACATGCACACTGGACCTATAATCAGCTTTTTGGAGAACCGAGTCTTTCACATGTTTGGAGTTCCGGAGAAACTTGTCTCCGACAATGGGGTCCAGTTCACCTCCAGCAAGTTCCGAGACCTAATGTCCAAATACGGCATCATCCACCAACGAACTGCCGTCTATTCACCACAAGCCAACGCATCCGAACGACTGAATCGTACGCTCATAGCGGCCATTCGCGCCTATGTCCACCCGAATCAGAGGGACTGGGATCGCAAATTGTCCGCCATCACTAGTGCGCTGCGCTCGTCGTACCACGCCACGACCGGCATTTCGCCGTATTTTGCAGTGTTCGGCCAGTACATGATCGGTCATGGGAGCGCTTACCGGCTATTGCGGCAGCTGAAATCGCTAGAGGACCCAATCGTGGTTCTAGAACCGCACGAAAAGCTCCAACTTCTGCGAGATCAACTGCGGGAGAAGATTGAAGACAGTAGACGGATGGGAGAGGAGCGGTACAACTTGCGATCTCATCCTTCTGGCTTTAAGGCCGGCGACGAAATATATCGTCGAAACTTCCGACAGAGCGATGCCACCCGCCATTACAATGCCAAACTAGACAAGAAATTCGTGAAGTGTCGAGTCATACAAGTCATAAGCCCCACCCGGTACCTCATCGCGGACATGACTGGTAAGACCCTGGGAATTTACCACGCAAAAGACCTTAGACGATGAAGTGCAACTAATTCCCACGAGAAACCTTGGCTTATCCCAAATCTCTGCCTAGACGAAGGCCTCCGAATAACACCTGACTTCCTACTATATAGTCACTGTCGAGTCTTCACGAACAGGGTTGTAGCCTATCCTTCGAAACGGATCTTCGACCCGCCACGTCCCTAACCAAGACCTTTTACAAAGGAGACGGGATCGTAATTACTTCGATTTTGGGGGGGGGAATGTGTAATGTGACGACTACGCCCAGGTATCGAAGTGATTCCGATCCCGAACCCTTGTAACCTGCCAGATGGATATGTCCTCGAAGTGCCAGCGGACTTCATCTGTTGTGCGGATATCGTTGTGCAGAAAATATTTTTTTTTCTGTCCAAATATTTAGATCCGTGGATATAAATATTCGGAATATAGAATTAATCCAACCCCGGCACATTTCGAGACATAGCCATCTGGAAATGCCCCTCCACCGTGGCCATCGAGAAAACTATGCCACTGGCGACATCTGAAGAAGCACATTTCCGCCATATGAAGTGCCATTCCACGCACATATGTTTTGTCCGAGGTGACAACCGGAAATCTTGACAGCACATGGAGGCGCGAAACGTCATCGAAAAGTTCTTCGTGAGAATATCGAAGGTATTACAAAACCAGCTATACGTCGTTTGGCGCGACGTGGTGGAGTGAAGCGTATTCCCTGTTTAATCTGTGAAGAAACGCGTGGTGTGCTTAAAGTGTTTTTGGGAAAACGTTATTCGTGAGGCAGTGACATTCACCGGAGCATTGCCTCAGGCTGGAGCATGAAGCTCTGTCAAGGTCGGAAAGGAGCAACAGGCAAATTAGGAAAGAGTAGGAGAATAATTCAACACCAAAATGATTTGACGCTTCTTAATGCGGAAATTCGAAGTAACGCTTGCTACCTTGTTCAGATTGATCAATTGGCATATCGCTTGCAATCCGCAGTACAGAGTGCAGTCTTCGATAAAATTGATGAATATCTAGCTCGCGAAAACTTTCCTCACCGGATGCCAAAGCAACCATTCGATTTATGTCGACAATTATGCGAATATTCTAACGACTTATTGAGCAAAATGTTAGCATTTGAGCCTCGATCTCGCCCTTCTGCCTTGATGTGTCTCAAACACGAATACTTTGAACAGGAGCCAATGTGACGGATGTCCACTAACGAAATTGATATCATTGCTGTAATATATAGTAATAGTTTTAAGTGACATTCACACATTAGAAACATATATACATATAGTATGTAAACTGAAACGCTTTGGATGTTAAGTATGTTCGGTAATGTAAGGTACAAAACGATACCTCCCAACTTTACCGATGAAGCTTCTTTGGACGCCCTCAAATTTACGATTTGGTAGTAATCGTATAGAAGTAGTTATAAGCATTTATACTAATATAGTGTGCACAGAGCTAGGCACGTACAACTCAAAATCATAATAGTCGACTATGTGTTCAATATTCTTTGGTGTTAGGTACCTATTAACGAAAAGCAAGTGATATGATGAAATATCGGCAGTAGCACCATTTTAGACTACATTCATCAGCTGGTTATATAGAAAAGATGTAAAACCGCGAACAGTCGTTGATTAATAGATCACAAAAGAAGTATCAAGTTGAAAAGAAGACAAAACAAATGGAAGACTTAGTGCAAGTCAAAAGTAGATCTCTGTTAGTAGAATGAACTCACCAACGACTTGACAGAATCATAATGGTCTTATAAGGAATAGTCAGAGAACAGTGATATCAATCAAGTCAGCACCATTAACGCTCCTTCCACTTTCATAGATATTTTTTTTATGAAATACAACAGCATATCACACTCCATTTTCAAGGTCCTTCTTCATGTTACTGAATACTGAATAGAGGATATGCCCCGTTTATTTATTTATTTGGAGGGTTCGCTTCTGACAACTATGAGTACTAGATGGTTTGTTGACCTACCACTTAACCAAAGGAATGTAAGCATTTTGCTGTTAGACTAGCCTTAGAGCGTTGTTTACCTGCCACGACGCTGGTCGGGTTGAAAGTTGTCTTAGCATCCTGACGAAACTCAGCTTGGCTCTATTCCACATATTTTCAAGAAGGTGTAGGTTTACCAAAACTACGGAGATTTTATCAGGCGAATGAGGAAAATTGATGGAGCAATTAAAGTAAACCCAAATATCCAGTTTAACACAACAGTATGAAGAAAAAATATATTTGCGTAACAACGCTTGGCCATTTTGATTATAAAAAAGAAACAATTTTCTGTTTACTGCGTCTAACAAACTAACTTAGCAAGCCATAGACAAGATATGCAATAGATAACAATAATTAATTAATTAATTAATAATAAAATAGAAAAGGGATATTTTATATATTGACAACAGACCGATTTATAAACAATTTATCAAGATTAACTGATCATTTACACTACAAAGCCATTTGCCTGTTCCCCTAACACACACAATCAAACAAAGTATATAACTGAAAAAATAAAAGCCAAGGTGAACAAATATGTTAAACATACACTAAACATTCAACCCATGAAACAAAAAACAATAGTACTAATAATATATATTTACAAAAACATGTTTTAAAACAAACGAAAAACAAAAAACTAAATAAAAAGGATTCTGAGCGCAAAACCTCATACAAACGAAATAAACGGTATAGTTGCGATAATATTGTGAAAATTTTAACAAAAGAGAATACGGTATAAACTTAATATTTTTGTTAATTGAAACATATGAGATAAATGCAATATTTTTTTTTTCAAACAAACTAAAGACATAAAATCTAAGTTAAAACTATTAAAACCTAAAAATCCTAAAAGACCTGATGGTTCGACTGATTACGATTGGAACGCTTACTGAACATTGAATTGTTTTCAAAAAAACAACACAACAATTAGCATTAGAATTAACAGTAAGAAGACAATGAAAGAATATTAATAGAACTAAATATCATAAGAACTACAATCGTACAAAATGGTGCTAATAGTTTTTGAATTTTGTGACTTGTTACTACCCTTCACTCAACCTATACATACTATAGTATACAAACAGCTTTAGTTTCCATAGAGCCGAAATGTTTGCAATATATTTACGAAATGCTTTTCTGATTTTTATTGAAGCAATAAGCCGAAGAACAACAATAAATACAATAGTGTACTTACAATACGACCAGCCACACACAAATAAAAAAGAAAATAATAAAATAATAGTTGGTATTTTCTAGTATCATTTTGTTACAAACAAGCAAGAAAAGTCCAACAATAAACAAAATACTGAAAGTAAGCGGCGTGGTTTAGAAAGAAACATAATCTCGAGCCGACTGTTGAAATACATAAATAATTCCATAATTTCTTTGATATGTTAAAATTACAAAATTCAATTCACTGAAAAATTCATGAAAATATTAATGAAGAATGAAAATAATTGAGAAAAATTGTGAACGGCACGGATCAAATACTGGAAATCTCGGAAAAGAAAGGCCATAATTGCAAGTTTTATAGAAAAACTAACCTTTAAAATATATTATTATAATGCATGTAAATTAAGAAGGATTTTGAATTGTACATACAAAGACAAAGGAAGATACATAAATTGTAAGGTAGTGGTAAGAAAACAAAAAAAAAAACAAAATTTCTAAAGTATATGATAGAATAGAATACAACATGAATTGCTAAAAGTTAACCCACGACTTTCCTTTTCAGTGGTTCTTCTTTTTTCAGGGGGAACAGAGAATGTAGGGTAAGTATGCCGTCGCGAGGGTAGGGTTTCTGCAAATCCGCTGAAGTCGGTTTCGCGTCGCGCGCGGTACGCGGTACCTTTGTTTGTTTCGCCATTTCTTTAGAGTAGTTTTCTTCGGTTTAAGTTCGAGTAGTATATTTTTCGGTACCGCGTCGGTGAATCGGTAACGCGCCTATGGGATTTTGTAGCGTTTTTGATTTGAGATCTGTGGATAGATCACATCCAGAACTAACGTAATGTAGGTTTCTCGTTCTGGATGAGTAATTGTTGACGCGTTTGAAAAACGGGCAAGTTCAGGTGACTGAAATATTGTGATTGAGCGTAATCCATTCGGAGACCCGCGACCGAAATCCTCTCCGAACTAGCTGGCCGACAAGCAGTCACCGCGTGAATGGATTACGGTGCACGGATTGGTTGACCTGTTGGTACCATCCGTTGGCACTACTCAGACTTAACGTCTAGAACCGATGAGAGGTCGGTTCCGCGTTCGAGCTGAAGGTAGAAAAATTCATTACAGCTCATACAATCTTTTGAATTTGAGAAGGAGATATAATGAAACTGAAGCTCGATTTGAACTCATTTTCGGTGTATTTCATTCAAGAATTGGAATTTTATCGAGATTTACATTATAAGAAAGGAAGGAAGTGAGCGGTATTCATGATGCAATTGGCGATTCATCGCGAGGGATGTTTAAACTTACAAAGGAGGCTTCTTCACCCTCGTCCAAGGATGGGCGTTTGGAGACGCAACCCACTGCGTTTGACCACTATCCGAGCAAATATGCTGTACTTGGATGTGAATCGAACCCGAAGGGTAACACTAAATCTCCATCCCTTGACGTGATTGTCGCCCATGATAGCCTCTGTATGAATAATGGAATTTTCTCTCGATATAAATGTGTGAAACTCAATTCTGTTTAGAGAATAACCACAATTACTTTAGAAAATGTCAGAGTAGAAAAGTTTCATAATTTTCGTTCCCCGCCGAGATGACCCACTAAATGTCTGAGTTATTATTATAAAAAATTGTCCGAAGAAAAAAGTACAGGGAAATTCAATGTCTCGGAATTTTGTGCAGCTTTGTAATGATGTAGTGTTTGTTGAGACGGATTTTAGCTGCAAAACAGGAAGCTACCGTACGGATTTATAAAACTTTAGCTTCTCGTTTTGAATATATCTAATCCAGACTCCCGTGACTGTGGAACGAGTGAAGGAGTATCACTGGAAGAAAATCCGCAATCTGTGCGTGTAATTTTTTCTTGATGTGCTAAGGAATGTCTTGTTTCAAGTTTATTGATTTTTGTTTTCTGGTGGATAATGCGTTTGATTTTTGATTGGTTTTATGGTTGATAATTTTGTTGAGTGTTTACATTTTGAATATAATAAATTTCATTATTTCTTCAATCATTGCAAATAACAGCATTGTCAAATAGACGTCTCAAATTTGCATCGGCTGGACGGAGAAAAATCGTAAACAGAACAAACAAGCATACTTGCTTCAGGCGTGTCGTATTAGAATCCAATTTGGTCCACGTCAGGTATGCCTAAACTGTCAAAAAGTAAAAAATTACTAATTTCAAAATTTCCTAAATTTCATAAGTTAGGTATGCCTTTGTGGGCCCCCATTAGGTCCGTATTAAGGATGCTTAACATAGACGTGCTCTATTAGGACTACATTAGGCATACTTAATTTAGGCAAGCCCCACTGTTTCCGCACTAGACCCTAATGCCTGTTTAGACCTGAACTGATTTTTTTCTTCGCAGCACTACAGCCCTTTTTGGGCATTCGCTTCCTACGACAAGCACCTCGAAGTGTCTTGGTCCATTGACTGCGTTCTTTAATTTTGAAATCTGAGCAGTGAGGAACTGTCCTTTGATCAAGTCAGACCAGCGTTTCCTCACTGGTCTCCGCCATTCAGTTCTCCCAACGATTACCTTTTTGGGTATCCGATGTTTATCTATACGATTCACATGGCCAACTTATTGTAGCTTCCGTGGTCTTACAATTGTTGGTAATTGGGTTAACATGTATTATATGCTGACACATGCAGGTTTGTCATTAATGAGGAGAATGATGATCGAGTGGGTTAATCTTGAACCTTTCGCTATATATAAGGTTTATATAGAGGGCGTCTATATTGCTCCTTGATTCCCATTATAAGGAAATTTATCAATTTCATAGGCACGAAACGCCATCAAAGGCTTTCCTATGGAAAACTTTACACTCAGAGACCATCTCAAAAGACGGGTTTGGGGATAACGGTGAATGTTTTCATTATAAAGAACAAAACAAGTATCTGTAATAATCGAGCAGTAACCTAAGCAAACTGCTCGAAAACCAACATATTGTGGATCCAAATTTCAGTTGTAAATTAAAAATAATACTCATCATTTTAATTTGCAATTGAAATCTGGATACGGCAACCCCTTTTCCAACGGAGCTCTTCCACTATCGCACTTTCGCAATGAAAAGGAAAGTGGATGGAAAGTTCGCCGACTGGTTTTCGGACCGGTCCCGTAAGGCGAAGACGAGCAACAAATTGGGAGTCCACTTAAGATCGCGAAACCACAAGCACGCCGGACGGGTGGTGAGCCATCATTTCACCGATAGTTGCTTTTCTTGTCGGGTTTTTCGTTAATAAGTGAATCCAAATATAATCGGAGAAAAATTTGCGTCGGGCAACAATCAATTATATTGTGTATTACTTAAAAGAAATAAGTGATTCGCGTAAATTTAAGAGTCGCCTTGGAAAGGCCAACGGAGAAACGTCGAGCGAGGCTAGCCTGGTGGGCAAAGAGGAATTAGCTGTTTGTTTTGCATGACCCAGTCTGGTTAAATTAGCATGTTTCGCGATTTTTGTGAATTCGCCGTTAATATAACACGCGAAAACTTCCTCGCGTATTTTGTTTACCTCGCGACAATTGTAAAGGTTTCTGAAACAGAATTAACTGAAGCAGAAAACGAAAAAGTGCATGCCTTGTGTTCGTCATTGCATGCGTTGCACATGTGCTCCTGAGCGAGGGAGTTCAAGTCTCACGCTGAAAAGATCATAGGGGAAAATTTGTGTGCAGTTGAAGTGTTTGATGAGCAGGAGCTTGAACCCATTCTCAAAGATATCGAACAATCAAATGCGGATACAAATTTCACAGCACTTATGAGCTGGATCAAACAAGATACCGCCAATTGTGATGGGGACCTACAAAATCTACTCAAATACGTATCAATCACACAATTATCGCTACAAAATATCCGAAATATTATTCTAACGGATGATTTTCTAAATAGCAATCCAACGGGATGTACGAGGTGTGACAATTAAGTAATGAAACTAATTCCATGAAAACCGTATATTTTAAAATTATTCTACAACTCTGCCATTCCCTTTAAAGTAGTCTCCTTGGGCAGCTATATAATGATTCCAGCGCGTTTTTTAAGCTTCGTAACATTTCTGGAACGCTTTAGCTGGGATGGACGCGAGAACCCTCGTCACGGCCGCCTGGATGTCCGTAATCGACTCAAAATGGGTTCTTTGATCACCATTTTGTTCTAGGGAACAAAAAAAGTCACAGGGTGACATACCGGGCGTATAAGGTGGCTGTTGTAATACGGCAATCCCTTTAGAGGCTAAATACTGGGACACGCTGAAGGCGGTGTGGTTTGGTCCTTTGAAACCATCTTCGTGAACAACTTTTTCATCCCAAAATTGTCGGTTAAAATTTGTCTGACTGTTTCACGGTTCATACCCAGCTCCGAGGCCAGCATCAGTCCGCACCTCGACTGGTCTCCCGCTCCGCGCCTCGTCTTCCACGCTTTCACGCCCCTCCTTAAACTTTTTATGCCATCGAAACACCTGGACACGACTAAGAGCACTATCACCATGCACTTTTACAATTTTAGCGTACATTTCCGAAGCCCAATCTGGCGCAACATTTTATCGAGACGCGTTGCTCTTGATTTAGTTTCTCCATTTTCGTGACGAGCACGACACTCAACACGACCGGGCAGGCGAACTAAACAAGCTAGATCAAAGATAAATATATCAATGAAAAGGGGAAGGATGCCGGGGAAGGAGAAGAAGTTTCAAGGTCGCAGGTTTACCACAAGCGCGGGAATAAAATTAGTCACATTACTTAATTGTCACACCTCGTAAATGACTTGTTATGTTATTTTGCGTGATAATTCTTCATTTATATTCGGACAACGTAATTCGCTGCTTTATATCTTCTCACTGGGAATAGATAGTAGGAATTATGACTTGATGTTCAATCGCGAACATTATTCAAACAAATTACCAGACCATTTCTATTTCGTTGTCCGACGATTAATTTTAAGAATACAATTTATGCAATTGGTGGTGAAAAGGATAGTGAATTGGCAGAATTCGGACAATATTTAATTGTAATTTGGAAAGAACGTTGTGTGGTATATGTACTGGTAAATTGTATGCAGTATGTGGACTGAACGGAAGTGGAAGGAAATTATTTTCATGTTTATATTATGATATTGGAACGGATAATTGGATAAATATTGTGGATATGAAAAATGCGAGGCAATATCCAGGAGAAGCGAACTATAATTCATCAATTTATACACTTAGTTGGTTATAATGGTACTATATCTGGCACTTATTGAACGTTACGATCCACGAGAAGGCATTTAGAAAACAATTGGAAAAGTTAAATCGAAAGGGTGCTGTAGTGCAGCCGCCGTATCCAATTCGATTTTCTGTTTAGAATCTGACGCAGGAGAACTCATAAACTTCGATCCCAGATCTCTTAATTCTTTTGTTGTTAAAGAACTAGCTGGCCTATATGTAACATCCTTGGACGGCTACTTGTATTCTGTTCATAAAAACGGTATATCGCAATATGACCCGCATGTATCAGTATGGAAAGAAATCCTTAGTCATCCTTTGGCAGATTCGTCAGTCATAACTGGATAAACTATACAGATATAAGATAAATTCAATTTATAAAGAAATGTATTGGTGCTTAAATATTATTTTAATTGGCATAAAATTATCGTTTACACGCTAAGACTGAAAAACAATTTATTTTATATTTGAATATCTTTCTTATTGTGAATTCAACATGATTCAAGTTAGAAGAAATAACAAATTAATTTCTTTCGTGATGGTTTATAGCTTAAAGTTGGAAGAAGACTTTACTCGCGTGCAAATGAATATTGAATTATATCATTGCACTTATGTGAAGTATACTCATCAAAGCTCATGAGATATTTGTGTAAATCTTTTGGCACCACCCACATCGTCATCAACCGCTCGTGAGGATACCGGTGAGTACCCTATTTGGTTTCTTTCATATAATTTTTTTATGTATATTTATTTATTGTTTCTTTGTAAATGAATTTTTAAGTATATTCTTTGCTTTGTTTTTCGGTCACCTTTATTTACTATTATTTCTATAAGTTAAATTCTCACCAAAATAAAAAAAAATTTTTTATGAAACGAAAAGAAAATTCAAAATTTTTCAACCAAAAAAAATCTCTTTTAGCCATTGTTTTAGAATGAGAAAATTCGGTTAGCTTTAAGTAATCCAAACTCCAAATAATTTACGTTTTATTATATTTGGAAGAAGTAGCATTTACGAAAGAAATTTCTTTTGTTTTTCTTGAAATCTAGTTAACGTACAGTTGAAAAAGTACTTTTTTAAGCCAAATTCAAAAATAAAAAATAAAATAGAAAGATAAATTTTATAAAAATTCGGTCTTTCCCTTTCTCTCAACCGGACTGGGTATAGGACCCGCAACGATGGCAGGCTCCTCCTATGAAATGGGCTAGCCATCGGGCACGCTCTTCACTTTTTTTGCTTAACTGGGGCACTTGCCGGGAAGGGTGGTCTTCCGCTCGCGTGCCCTTTTATAGTATAGAGTTATATGATTCCATCGCATAGCGCTATAACATAAATTGGCTACGATTGTATTTCACATTTGATGAAAGAGTCATGCAAAGTACGTTTGTATGAGTTTTTCACTCAAATGGGAAATACAGGGCCATGGTTACGTTTGGATCTAGATCCGGTTGAGAGGGTGCGAGGGAGCACCGCTTCAGCCTGGATGCCCCAATCTTATTTTTGGGTCGTAAGTATCGTCGATAATGATGAAGTCTCCGCAATACCATCCATTTTTGCTCTTTGAACAGGCAATTTCAACCCTTAGTAGGTTACCTCGGCCTTGACACCAGTCGATCGGCATGTGACATGTTGCAATTCGTGAATGCGGTTTTTTTTGCAGTGGGTCCTTGTGCTAGGGGGAAAGAACCCGCCCCACGACACCGCAACGCCAGCCTGCCCGTGCATTGACGCGTCCCCAGACAAGGATAATCTTGGCGGATCGTTTTCCGCTGAGGCAGCAGGCCACCGTTGCAGCCCTGTACGGACAATTGTATAAACTTACATCACTACATATCATGTTTGACTAACCGGGTTTAGCTCAATACTTAGTACACATTAAAACTGAAACATGCTATAGCCTGTCGTAAGAACTCTAGACAGACATTTTTACTTCCACTAGATCAAAGCAAGAAATTTCTGATGATCTAAAGGATAAGATATTTTGCTACAAATGCTGTAGAAATATATGTTATTTTTTATTAACATTACCGGCTATAATTTCTTAAAACTTTTATTGGAATAAAATGATTTATACGGATTTTGGAGCTGATGGTCACATCAAATATTATTATTAACGGTCAGTAGATATGGTTTCAAACTGGAAAGTTTGCATGTTTTTGAAGCAAGCCTCTTGACATCTTCAAAGAAATATCAACTAAATAAAAAATATTTTTTCCAAAAAATTAACTTTTGAATGAGTATCCGTTGAAACTGGTGGATGTCATTCAAACTATCGCAATCCAGAATTATAGCTAAAGTTAAATCAATTTGATGAATCTTGAGGTAAAATTCCAAAAATAATCAAAATTTATACCAAATCAAGATGAATAAAGTTTTAGGGTGGAACCTCTATAATACTCGTAACAGTACTGAAAATTCCACGAGCCCATATTAAAACAAAAAATAATAATCATAGTTGAATCAACAAGTGCTAAAGGAAGATAGAAAATTGCTTTATACAATACTCAGTTATCAAGCCTGACCCTACATTTTTTGCAAGGTTTTGGCGGACTAACCCACATGTTGACTGGTTAATCATATTTCGACAAAATGCCAAATAATAATTTCAGTGAGTAATATTTAGCAGATAGGGAAGAATTTCATATTAGCTAACATGAAATCAATGCCAGAAAAGTAAGAAAGTTTGTTTGGCATTTGAGAGCCCCCACGAGAAGGGTATCGCAAACAACTTTAAATATATATGAGTTTGCTTGATTTAATTTTTATGAATTCAAAGGAATGCAATACTTTTTTGACAATTTTCCAATATAACTTCAGCTTGCGGACTTATGTTATTATTAATAAAAGCTTAAGCGCAAGAAATTCGATCAGATTATTGCACCTCATTCTACTTTGAGCTACGAGTATCCGACACCATTCTGTAATGTTCTTAATACAAAATTGTCGGGAAATGCATGGAAAATCTGTAATATTCATACTATCAAAACGTCCGCATCAACATAAGAATAATTCAATAAAATCTCTGTTAACATACCAGGCAAATTTTAAGGGGCACCCATGTTTTAAAAAGCAAATAATACATAATTTGATTGGCCGCTACTGTTTTAATAAAATTTTCTATTGTATAAATATTTTCAATGTACGCTGTTTCAAACTTTTCCATGAAAATATATTCAATACTTCAGATGCTACTATAGAAACGAGTTTCACTTACTTTATGAGCTCTAGGGTGCCGCCATTTCGAATCTAAGCATTTGATTTTGAATAACTTTGAAGGAATCTGTCAGAGTCTCAACAAACATTTTGTCAAATATCGTTCAAATTGGCATTTTACTCTGGATAAAAGTATTCAATTTTTATGGAAAACGCCAGCTGAAAATATTAAGTTCAAGTTTTCTACTTTTCTATTGGTCATTCGATTTTCATAATTAGGAATGTAGGATTGTATCCTCCTTCTTTTTGGATTATTGTGTCAATAATATATAACTTCAAGTTTTGTTGAAATTCCTTGAGAAACACCACCAGTACAGGGCCATGTAAATCTGAAAAAATCAAATATTTCAACCACCAACATTTTGAAACGCACCAATCACGCAAATAATAAGATCATTAGGTCTGATCATAATCCATTTCAATCATAAGTTTATTACAAATCAAATGAAAATTTGACTTTTAAAAACCTTTGAAATTTCGCAGTATGACCAGCTGCCATTTTGGAATTTGAAATTTGACATTGAAATTGTTTTATTGTTCTCTAGCTATTTATGGCTTCTATCACACAGAGATAGACGTGGTTCACATGGTTACCTGCAAGAAATAGGCCATACCCCACGGCCACCATTAGAAGGGGATTGGTTTGATGCGCCAATCAGCGCCCCCTCAGCCCTTAGGTTGGAGTCCCAGTTAACATCCATTTCGGAATACTTGCAACACAACTGGTGTGTGTTCGAAACTAATTTCTACACTTTTCAAGCCACAGCCACCACGTTTGAGCCAGGAGAGGCTCCTTACCATATAGGGCGTGATAGTAACCTATCATGGGCTCCTCCTAACCCGTTATACAGTTCAGAGCTCTGCTCAATTTTTCGTGACACTCTGCCTGAGTGACACTACCTATGTGCCTCCCATACCGAAGTAGGTTGTCTTGTTTCGGGTGTGTGGGGGTGGCCTTCCCCAAAGACTACTAGTTTTCGAGAATTTCTCTCAAAGTTTAGCAAATCGACCTGCGCTTTCGAAACCCGTGTTTCAACAATTTAAGCATCTTTCATTGTTTAGGACCGAGAAAAGTAGTCGCAGACTACAATTCTTGACCCCCTCTATATGTATCATTGATGTTATTCTGCTCTTTATGCAACACGAGCGACTGACTGCAAGCTAAGTCAAACATCTTCACGCTTCCAGATCCCTCCCTTCACCTCTCTACTAAGCTTGCGTTGTTGGTTCAGCTCCACTTTTCCCTTTAACCACCTCACCTCCTGGTACTAGACTTTGGCCCCTTTGGCGCGGTTCCACTTTTCCCTTCAGCCACCATGCACCATCTAACAGGCCTCAAGGTGCATAGCTCTCTCTTCCTACTAGGCTACGCCGTTCGTCCGGTTCCACTTCTCCCAACAGCCACCCCGCCTCCAGGTCTCCACTTTCCTTCGCTACTAGGTTCACTACTCCTTTCGCTTGGCTCCGTTTCTCCTTTCCGACCATCTAATCTAATTTTAAAGGGGCACCGCTTCCACCTGGATGCCCCACGCTTATTTGGGGGCCGTAAATATCAATGGTAACAAGAAATCCTCTCGAGTCCCGCGCGCGTTAATCAGGCTCGGTCAGTCGCGTTTCATTAGTCCATCACTTCGATAGGTTACCTCGGCCTCGACATCGTCGAACCGCAACGTTTTAACTTCAAATTCATGAATACGAATTTTTTTTGTAGTGGGCCCTTACGCTGGGGAAAAGAAAACGCTCCAGGACACCGCAATGCTAGTCTGCTAGCGCATTCACGCATCCTCAGACAAGGCCAATTCCGGCGAGCACTAATATCTTCGCTAGCCGAGGCAGCAGATCATCGCTGCTAGCCTTTACGGACAAGGAACATCCCTCAATTCAATACACAATCGGTGTCAAATCAATTTTCCAGTTTTGACATAATAATTTCAGTATGCTCAATAAAATGAGCAAACGGGGGAAAACTGATCTAGCACCGATCGCATAAAATTTATTTCACCCTTCAAAGGGCATTTTGATGTCGATTTTCATTTTGTGTTTTTTTCTAAAAGCTTTTTCTTAACACCCCTTTGATTTTTTGTATTTCTAGCCTTTATAATTTAATACCATTCTAGTTTTGACATCAACTGGGAGTCAGGATTGATTTGCACTTCAATTTTTCGGTAATAAGGAGTAAATACCTATAATCGAAAGTTTTATTAGTTGAAAGTGATTCTTGGCTTCTGCGATTACCATTATCGATGTTTCTATTTAAATTTAGCATCTTTCAAAAACGCTTAATTTATCCTGTTTTGTGAATTTCTGCGGAACCATCGTAGTAATAAGAGACATTACAAGTTGTCAGCCAGCGGAATAGTTGCATATTAAGATTCGGGGCTCTATTTCAATCGTTTGAATATATCCATAGTATTGCATTCGGGTATGGCTTTGGCATGTACATATATAGTACAAGTATATCCACATAATCTGGCCATGATGATAGATTGTATATTAGGTGCTTTGGTTCTCATTGGACTATCTAGATCTGCTCGAACATATCCAATTCATCAGGCACTTGAGGATTATCTTTTTGATACTATCAGCCAAAGGTACTCTCTTCGGATCCCTGACGGCTTCGGTATTTGGTGGCTCTCAAAGTTTGAGCCACGCTTCATTCAATTGAAATAATTCAAGGGATTCAATTGTTCTATTCACAATGAGTGTGCAAGGAAAAGGATTGATACGGATCCGAAGCTTACTATAGATGTAGTAGTAGCCTGCGAAAGACCCGTTGAGTGTATTGTGCGCTAATCACACTTATGTTTTGATATGACAGCTTACTCAAACGGAAGTTATTCTAATCATAGGCTACAATCAGCCACTTCAGAAGTTGTTAGCACTGCACACATAAGTGTTTTCAATAGATCTTTGCAGTAGTTCACGTTAAATATGACGAAAAATATCAATGAGCTCACAAAGAACTATTCAGTTTATTAAAATGACGAAGCAAGTAAAAATTATTAAGTTTGTTGCATTACACATTTATTGAAAATTGTAAGTTTGATTAAGATAATATATTCAATTCATGTACACTAATGATATTATTAAGAATTTTTGAATTCATGTGAGATATTTAAAGTAATGGAAATTATTAAATTTATGTGACAAAATGAATTTTAGAAAAAAACTAGTAAGTAAGGTAAAGAAATTTAGGTATTCAAACAGTCTTTCATTTTAAGTACGTGGCTTTTACGTAGTTGATGTCTAAGCAAGTATTTTTTAAATTCTATTGAAAATGCACCAAAAACTTACCTATGGTAAATATGTTCCAGTTAAAAATGCTTGTAGAGACTACTTCAGAAGATTTGAAAATAATGATTTTCACGTAGAAGACAAAAACGTTCTAAAGGAAATCAAAATCGATCCAGTACTCTCTATGTTATATCCAGAATGGGAACCTAGGTGACTACACACATGAACGGTGATAGCGGCTACGAGGGGGACCCAATCAAACTGAAGCACATTCAGCTAAAACTTCTAAAAAAAATGGTTCAAAAAAATAAAGAAAAATTAATTGAAAATTTGAACAACGATGACGCAATCAGCTGCTACTGACACGAAGTTAACAGCCCATAGGGAGTGGTACCAACAAGGACGAAAACGGTGACGAATACAATAACAGTAAAGATGGACAAAAAACGGAAATCAACAGACAGTCTTGTCCAGACTGAGATTCCTGCAGCGTTCGGGTGAAGCAAAATAAAAATGATGTAAATACCAAAGCGTCCTTAAAACGAAGAGCAAGAAATTCTGCAAGTTCTGCCAGATGATCACACGGGAAAATACATTCTATGGTTACTGCTGCGATCCCGAAATAATAACGAAATATCCTGAAGTTCACAAATTTATCACGGCAGAAAAAGAAAGAAGTGAACATTTCACGACCCGCGTTGAAAATGTGGCTGAAGTACTGTACTCGAAATGGAAGCTGATAATCTTACCAAGAAAGGAGGTCACAAAGTACAATTGCCGTCCAGCAACATGAAAAAGAAAGGCTAATCCAAAAAGCGGGAGATGTTCTAAAAAGAACAATATCTGCATGCGACTCGCGGAAAATCAGGAAAGGTGTAAAGATGGGCTCCTTGAAATAGAGGAGCTCCTAGACCACATAGGGCGTTACTGGAGAAGCTGGTTAAAAGCTGAAGAGGGCTAGAAGAGCAAAAGGCTAAAGAAGTGCAAAGGGCTAAGCCTAAAGTGCATGCGCAGATAGCTCTATCACAAATATCAATAAAAGAAAAGCATCTAGCTGAATTGAAAGAGGTCGGGATAAAAAAAGGAAAGAAGAGGCGCTTGATTGGCGTGGATTGCTAGACCAGGAGTTCTGGATTGTTCTGACAAAAGGAGCGAAGAAAACTGCAAAGAAATTACTTCGAAAAGTGCAAAAAAATAAAGTCCACTCGGACGCCCAGCAATAAAAAGATCTGACACAAAGCAGGAGAGATAAAAGCCACGACAAAGACCCCGGTAGCAGGCGCTGCTCGTAACACCTCAAGACCACCGATCCTACGCAGAAGTGCTGCGGGATATCAAGGGAAATGTAAGGCCCAAAGACATTAAAACTGCCATTAAAGCAGTATGACTAACCCGGTCAGGCCACATACTGGTCGAATTCGGAGCAAATGTCGACAATATAGAAGCATTTTGCGATGCTGTAAAGAAAATCCTCGGCAAAAGCGCAACGGGGCCTTATTCGAGCTGATGGCAATGATCAAAATAAGAGATATTAACTGCGTCACGAACCTGGCCTAGGTAGAATAATTTCGGAATAAGGGCAAAGTAAGAATAGGGTTGGTTGTCGGCAGGATACAGTGAAGAGCAGCGCCTCTTCAATGTTGCGAATCCCTTGACACTACACAAGTATGCAAAGGACCCGATTGGGGTTCCTCATGTTACAAATGCGGTGAAATGGGACATAAAAGAAAAGAGTGAACAAAGGAAGCACTGTATTCTTTGCAAGGGTGCTGATCCAAGACCAGATCTTGGGCATGTTTTGGGATCAGGGAAATGTCAAGTTTTTCAGGAAGCCATAGCCAAGGCAAAATCAGAACATGGATGTTCTCTACACCATTTATAAAAATGGACTAATACACGCTTCAACAATGCATTGAAATTATTAAAATTCACTATAAAAGTGGTGAAAATTTGGCAGAGACGGTTCGTAAAACTCGAACATTTTTGGGTCGTCATGAAGCACCTTGTCGGACCACAATAGAGAAATTGTTGGAAAAATTCGAGCTGTTGGGACAACTTGGTGATGTGAAGAATGAAATCCATGCACATCACTCAAGAAAAGCCGAGAATATTACTGCTGCAGCCGAAAGTGTTGAAGAACACCCAGGTTTGTCCATTCCTCGTCGTTCTTTGGAATTAAACGACAAACGTGATTACACCGTATTTTGCATAAAGATTCGGGGCTTAAGGCTTATAAAGTTCAGTTAACACAAGAACTCAAGCCGATCAATTATCAACAACGTCGTGTCTTTGCTGGTTGGGTCCTTGAAATGCATGAAAACGATCCGCAATTCCATCGAAAAATCATCTTGAGTGATGAGGCCCATTTCCACCTCAGTGGCGTCGTCAACAAGCAAAATTGTCACATGTGGAGCTCGGAAAGCCCAAGAGTTATTGTTGAAAAGCCTCTCTATAGTCAATATGTGACTGTTTGGTGCGGTTTATGGTCCGGCAGAGTTATTGGATCTTACTTTTTCGAAAATGAGGCTAGAGCAACAGTTACGGTGAATTGATTGCGCTATCGAGGGATGATCAATGATTTTTTATGGCCAAAATTGAATGGTATTGATCTGGACAACGTTGACTTTCAACAAGATGGCGCTACGTACCACACAAGCAACGAAACCATTGATCTTTTACGGGAAAAGTTTCCGGGCTGTGTTATGTCTCGAAGAGGTGATCACAATTGGCCACAGAAATCTTGTGATTTAACACCTTGCGACTTCTTCCTTTAAGGCCACGTGAAAGAGGAGGTCTACGCCAACAAACAGCCCATCGTCGATTCAAGACCTCAAAGATGGAATTCATGAGGCTATCGAGGACATAGGGTAGCCACTTTGCGATTTGGTTATGGAAAATTTCAAGAAAAGGATATGGTCCTGTAAGCGTGGTCGTGGTGGTCATTTGCCTTATGTTATTTTTCACTATTAATGGCATACCTTTTTCTTTATAATAAAATAAACGTTCGATCATTTACATTAAAAACTGACATTTTTCTTTTAATATTAAAATAACACCTCTTATTGGATTTGGTTATGGAAAATCTCGTTAAAAGGATATGGTCCTGTAAGCGTAGTTGTGGTGGTCATTTTCCTGATGTTATTTTTCAGTATTAACGGCATACCTTCCTCTTTATAATGAAATAAACATTAGATCATTTATAATAAAAAATGGCATTTTTCTTTCAATATCAAAACAACATCTCTTATTGGAAAGCCCTATATAGATGCGAACTCCTCTATAGCTTCCGATTGTTGGGATAAGCACGTTATGCGAGCGCAGTCTTCTGGCTGGACAAAATCGTGACACAAAAGTAATTTTTTAAATCTTTATTATATATTTATTGTACCATTATCATCAACATTTCTTTATGTAAAATCCTGCATTGTTTACACACTTTTGCCACCGTTTTCTAAGCTTGAATTTTGCTTGTTCATAAAAAGTTTTAGGACGAGTTGTCAGTCTATGGTGCACTGTTCCTCGACTTCTTCATTGCTTTCAAATCGCTTTCCTCTAAGTGATTCTTACAGGGGTGCGAACAAATGTAGTCACAAGGGACAAGTCTGGACTGTAAGGAGGGTATTGAAGTATTTCTCAGGCCATTTCTTCCAGTTTATCCCTTGTTAAAGCTGCGGTGTAGGGCCTAGTATTGTCAAGGGGAACGATTATCTCTCTCATGGGCATAACTTGCTTAGCAATAGTAGACGACATTTACTCTTTGTTAATTATGAAGAAAATCAATGAATTCAATAAGCTCTCGAATGGCATGGATGTTGTCATCTGTAAGACTTGTCCTTGGACGTCGATCATAACTTTTCTTTTCCACCCGTTCTTGCCCATCCTTAAATTCTCTGGTTTACGCATACACTCGATTCTGAGGCAAACACAAATTGTTCCTTTAAACAAGTAAAAATGTCCGACCGTTCAACGCCTTCATTGGTTAAAAACTTTGTGATGACGCGTTGCGTGACAAATTGATACACCTCTTGCTCAGGGAGGGCTGTCCTGAAGGCAGAACCGATTGTGGCCACTAACTAAGCTGGTTTTCCCACTCCTTATAAACAAACCACCAACCGCCATACTACAATATATCATCTAGTTCGGAGATGCGTGCTAAACCAACGCCTGCTTACTCAGGCCCGAAAGGAAAGCAAATAACGTACACGACGTCACAGTGGGAACTGTCAAAAGGTGTTCAATTGATCTAAAAGAACACGTCAATACGTCTAAAATCCTGGTGTGAATCGAGACGGCATGCATCCGCTTTTAGGCCTGTACCGTTTATATTTGAATCACCGCAGGATCAGACTCGATAGTAAAATAATTCTTCTTTACAAAACTCCACATGCTTTAGCAAATTAAGTAGATAACTTTAAAGTGGGCTCCAAATAATACTGAGACTCTGAATTTACTAGCTACGAAAGAATTTACGACAGCGTCTTGCAGCTAGCAGTGTGGGCGAGTATTTCTCTGTCTAGACAAACCTGGAGGCAATAGAGGAAGAACTACATGTATCAAGAGCGCTTCTTGGAGCCTATTTTGAGAACTTCAATCAGTATTACAGTAGGCGAAAATTAACTTCGAATCTTCACAGGAAATCTCATAGGACACAATAAACCCGAAGAATACCTGAGAAAATTGGTCCTACGGAGAACGGCGAGTGCGAGTTTCGTAGGTTCTGCAGACTTGCTGATGGAACCCCAGAATATCCTCTAAAATGCAGAAGAGACCTTTTGGAAAGTTACTGCCCCACTAAGGTGAAAAATTTCGATGGTTGACCCATACACCTTTTCTGAGAAGTTGGTCTGATGAGGGAACTCATGTTACTCATAATTCAGTTGATATTCGATATACTCGTACATACATAAGAACGAAGAAAGCCAAATTAAACACTCAGATGTATCTACTTTGTGTTTTGTGAATTAGCCGACATTTGTATTTTTCAAGAATTTTGCCATACATTGTTTCGATGAGGCACTGACTACTCGTATATTTTGGGATTAATTAGGACCAAGATTCATCAGGCGGACGGACAAAGCGCGAGTAAATTGCAGTTTTAAGAAACTAATTCTAACCATTGAAGCCTCTTAATCATGAAAAAATCAGCTAGCAATTATTTAAGTCTCGTGTGGAGCTATGATAATAAACATATTGATATTTATGAGACTAAAAACAAATCAAATCAATCAAAAAACCGGCTAGTTGTGTCGTTCTCTCACAACGACGCGTAGATCATAAATATTCGCGTAAACATACACTACACACAGCCGAAGATGATTACAAAAGATACAAATGGACATCGACGACAACTTAAAGATACTAACCAGCTACCAGTGGATTCGATTAAGAGCTTATATAAATAAAGCTCGCGAATTTTTAGCACATTTCAAGACAAGCCTTTAACAACTCTGTTGTGGAAATATTGAGTTAGTTTCAAGAACAAGTTAACACGGATTATACGCGTTCGCGGAAAAGCTGAGAAAGAATTTAACAAGAACGATATCTTTTTAATTCAGTATAATTTTAAGTTCAAGTTCGCATAGCTCCTAATTAAAATTGTGATCATGGGGTTATCTGTGGAAATTTTAATTTGTGTAATTGGTGCTGTTTGTTCGATGGTTCAAGCGCGTAAGTTAATGTTTTCTTGTAGATTACTTGAAGAAGTGTTAAGTGTGTTAAATTGTTAAACTAATAAATGAATTTTTCGCGAAAACATTAAATGTGTCGTTTAAGATTTTATTTTTTTTATAAGAAATTTAAAAAAATATTGAATTGTAATGATTATAATTAATGTTTATAGAAAATTCATGCCGAACGCCAGTACGTGAAGCTGGTAAATGTGTACCAATTGATACATGTTCAGTTCATGTTGATATATGGAAAAATGCCCCAAAACCGCTTTCGCCAAGCATTGTCAATTATTTGAAGAAAAGCCATTGTGAAGTGAAAAATGACGTGGTGAGTACAAGAAAAATTTATTTTGTATTTTTAGTATTTAACTTAAAATTTACAAAATTGTTTCTATCCACTTATTCTTCGATGTTTGTCTTGTAGTGATATTAAAAAAGATAAACCAGGTTACGTTTTTTTTTATTTTTGACCGAAGAACAAATTTCCATAGTCGATCTATTCTTAACGTTAAAGTTTATAGTGATGATTATTTACTGGCATTTTCGACCATTTTGACCATTTCCTTTAAAAAAATAACAAAAATAGAATCGTGCTGATTTGTTTAATTTCTTAAGATCAGAAGTTATCCAACCGGTTTGGTTTTGTGTATGTGAGTGATTTTATTAAAAATGAATCAATAAAATTCCGTAGAATAAAACTGATGCGCAAAGATTTCTTAAGGCTGCGCTGATGCACAAAAATTTTAAGAAATTTCAAGTAGATTCCAGAAAGCCTACAGATTTCAATTTTAGTATTAAACCTGAAATATGAAAAATTGTACTATTTTTGGCAGGTGAGAGATAAATTTTTGTTCGAAGTTTTCTTTGATGTTCATTGTACTATGAACATTTTGAAGTCTAAACTTCTCCTGTAATCTTTTATTAGACTTTTTACAATTGCAACAAATTGAATCATTACGCGCTCTACAATTCATATTTTTTATCTGTAGGCTAAAATTGATTTTACTGGTATAAACCCATCCATACTCGAAAAATGGACAAATAGCATTGCTTTTTATACGAAACTATTTGCCATTCCTTAGATACAAGGATCATTGGCAAGGCTGAGAGAAATCGTGGTAGTCAAGGCACACTCATGCCTTCTAGCAGCTCATCCAATACCTCGGAACAAGTCAAAACTATAAAGCCAACACAAGCTACGTCTACTTCAGTTTACCTACTTCCCAGGCCACTTTATGTTAGTATTGTGGTCAATTTATCGTGCCATACGCAAGTGAAAATTCTTTCGATCATCTACGGAGAAAATCGTCCTTTTCCCTGAATTAAGGTGAAAAGAATGTCGAATGATGATTGAAGATCTCACTAGTTCTGAACCATATCTATCATTGCTGAAGCTATCTGCATAGCGTGTTTTGCAAATAATGAGGACACGCAGCATTTTTTGTGTTAATATCCTCTATTTTCACGCAATTACCAGAGTATATATTATTGCCGATATCAGCTTAAATGCTGCAGGACGGATGTTTCTCCGACTTTGTAAAGAGTTCCTTCAAGATTACAGTGGACAATTTTTACTGAGTCATTGAGGTTGCAAATATCATTTTGAATAACAATTGTTAGATAAAAGTTAGTTAAGTTGACTGTATTGCTTTGCGCATATGGTTACGTTCATATTCCGCCAGAAAAATTACAGAACGATTATGATTTTCTCAGATAAAACGTAATTCCTTAGATATCTGCTGAAATGCCAAGTACTCTAACTATTATTTCTCCTCCATAGGGCTAGAACTCTTAGAGAATCTTTAGAATTAATTATTGCTTATACTGTTAAACTTAATCTTCATATGCCTTCAACTCATTTTTGAATTGGAAACCCTCAAAGATAAACAAATAATTAAAAAAAAAATCGACTTGTACTTTTGCTTGGTTAATGTAAGTATTTTTTCCATTCTACCGTATAAAAACACTTTACCTACATCAGATTAATTAATTTTGTTACTGACAAACTCAATATGTTCCGGCACGGCAGTGAGCCAAAACATCTCAAGTCATGAAAAAAGTACAACTTATCGGTGAGATGCAAAAACTTGATAAACAAATTTTTTGTATGAATTTGGCATACAAACGATTAGTTCAAAATCCAATAAAAAATGGGCACAAAATTGACTTGTCATTTGGCGCCAATGTGAGTGAGTGCATGTAGATATGACATCACACTTTCTCCTTAAAGTTTCATTTGATAGATTGAGCCGCGTACGTTTCAATTTATTTTTATTTTTAAATACACTTAATTTATATTAGTTTGGATAGCGGAATGATGCATTGAACTTTCAGGTATTTCTTGCGCAATACTTATCACATTTCTAAGTTGAACGAACTGGTGTATACAGTGAAAAATTTATTGAAATGAAAGAGAAAATAATATTGCATAATTACTAATCGAATCAGGGCTTTTGATCTTCAATTAGAAATAATCAATAAGCACATCGCAAAGCTTTTGCTGTTACAAGACTGATTGTTATTATCATTAATTAAATATTTTTTTTGCATCTTAAATTAGCAGTTGCTCGTGCTTAATTAAGAGTCACATGGTCATACAGGGCTTTCCAATCAGAGGTGTTATTTTGATATTAAAAGAAAAATGCCATTTTTCAATATAAATGATCGTATGTTTATTTCATTATGAAGAGGAAGGTATGCTGTTAAAAGTGAAAAATAACATCAGACAAATGACCACCACGACCACGCTTATAGGACCATATCCTTTTCATGAAATTTTCCAAAACCAAATCGCAAAGTGGCTGCCCTAAGTCCTCGATAGCCTCACGAATTCCATCTTTGAGGTCTTGAATTGACACTGGGCTATTGGCGTAGACCTTGTTTTTCATGTGGCTTCAAACGAAGAAGTCGCAAGGTGCTAAATCACATGATCTCGGTGGCCAATTGTGCTCACCTCTTCGAGAGATAACAGGGTCCGAAAATTGTTCCCATAAAAGATCAATGGTTTCGTTGCTTGTGTAGCACGTAGCGCCATCTTGTTGAAAGTAAATGCTGTCTAGATTAAAACCATCCTATTCCAGTCATAAAAAATCATTAATCATCTCTCAGTAGAGCAATCCATTCACCGTAACTGTTCTTCCAGCCTCATTTTCGAAAACTAAGGTCCAACGACTCCGCCGGACCATAAACCGCAACAAACAGTCACATGTTGAGGCTGGAGAGGCTTTTCAACAATAACTCTTGGGTTTTCCGAGCCCCAGATGTGACAATTTTGCTTGTTGACGAAACCACCGAGGTGGAAAAGGGCCTCATCACTCAAGATGATTTTTCAATGGAATTGCGGATCATTTGCATGACCCAATCAGCAAAGGCACGACGTTGTTGATGATCAACCGGCTTGAGTTCTTGTGTAAACTGAACTTTATTTATTTATTTATTTACAATTCCATTTAACAGATTAAAATAAATCCAATTACAAAATGGAAAAACGACAAGTAGAAACAAGTAAGAATGAAAACTTAAATTAAGCAAAGAAAAATTAGGAAGATTAAATAATATTAATATTGAAAAATTAGGCATTATGGTCTATTAAACTATGAAAAGGTTAATATGAAATTAACAGGCTTAAAAAATGAAGTTAAAGCGCAAAAAAAGAAAAGAAAAAAACAACAAGTCGAACTATTCAAAATGAGTTGTAAGGACGAGGTTTCTTAGTCTTATTTTGAATACAAAATAGGAATCAGAAAAAGGACCAAGCTCAAGTTTATTATGTTTCCTTAACATTCGCACAACGGGAGAATGAAAGTATAAATTCGTACGGGCAAAGGGCACCTCGAACAAAGTGTTTGATCGAGAAGGACGCGTTGATTGACGGAAGTGTAAGTCAGCATATAATATTGGAGAGATTTGATTGTAACATAGTTGATACAGAAAACACTGATCCAAGTAGATGCGACGGGACAACAAACTCGGAAGACATAAAAAGGATAAGCGGCATTCATAGGATTGATATGGGAGTTTGAGTTTGTAGAACAAAACTCGACTAAATTTACGCTGTACATTCTCTAACGAGTTCGTGAGGTAGGAGTATCGGGGGGACCAAACTACAGAACAATATTCTAGGATAGGACGGACAAGACAAGTAAACAAGCGGATAGGAGTGGATATGTTGGTGAACTTGTATGTGTGCCTAAAAATAAGCCCCACTATTTTTGATGCCCTGGCAGTCACATTTAAGATGTGAGCATCAAAATTGAGGCAAGGATCAAAAATAACACCAAGGTCTTTAGCAGAGCACACAGCAGCCAGTGGGATATCATTTAACGTATAGGTAAAAAAAATGGGAGATAGTTAGATTAAACGTGATTTTATGGCATTTAGCAACATTTAAACAAAGGTAGTTAGTCGAACACCAATTATTAAGAGCAATCAGATCCATCTGAAGATTTTGACAATCTTGTATCGATCTGATAGCTCGAAAGACTTTGAAATCGTCTGCATACAATAGACAATTAGAAGCAATGACTGATGGAAGGTCATTTATAAATAATAGGAAGAGGAGAGGGCCTAGAATGGAACCTTGGGGAACGCTGGACGTTGGATGAAATGGTATAGAGGTTGCTCCACAGTAACTAACACAACAAGTACGGGAAGACAGATATGAATCCATCCATGATAAAAGAGGGCCAGCCACTCCAAAGGCTTTAAGTTTGTGACAGAGTAGTTGATGGTTGACAGTGTCAAAAGCCTTAGAGAAGTCAGTGAAGATCACATCAACCTGCAAACGATTGTCCAGGGCCTTCGCGATGTAGTCAGTAAATTCAATTAGGTTGGAGGTCGTAGAGCGACACTTAAGAAAGCCATGTTGTTCCTTTGACAAGATAGGTGCCAATAAAACTGAAAGCCGGTTATGTACAAGACGCTCAAGTAATTTCGGAAAACAGGAGATTAGGGATATAGGACGATAATTGGACACAGAATATAAGCCTTAAGCCTTAAGACCCAAATCTTTATGCAAAATACGGTGTAATCACGTTTGTGGAATGCCTACTTCCAAAGAACCACGAGGAAGGGACAAACCTGGGTTTTCTTCAACACTTTCGGCTACAGTAGCAATATTCTCGGCTTTTCTTGAGTGACGTGCACGGGTTTTATTCTTCACATCACTAAGTTTTCCCAACAACTCGAATTTTTCCACCCATTTATGTATTACGATCCGACAAGGTGCTTCACGACGACCCAAAAATGTTCGAGTTTTACGAACCGTCTCTGGCAAATTTTCACCATTTTTATAGTAAATTTTAATAATTTCAATACGTTGTTGAAGCGTGTATCGTTCAATTTTTATTAATGGCGTAGTTTCTACTTGTCAAATGTCAAAAAATGATAGCTTCAAAAGTGACATCTACCGAATTAGCGGGCTATTCAAAATAACACCTCTATATTAAGATATGAAGAGAATCAAAACTAAATCATAATCCTTAGATTAAACTTTCCTTTTGAGTTATCAAACCATTAAGAGAAACACAGCAATGGCTACCTTTAAACGAAATCTCGAGAATGAAATAAATTCTATGCAGGATCTCTAACGTGAGTTTTCATAATTTGTACGAAAATCAGATATGTATAAATATATTTCTTTCTTAAAAAGAATAATTGTTAGGTAATTATCATCTGCCAGAATTATCGCTTATTGTTGGTTTAAGCTATGAAGAACAGTACATACTTACATGATGATCTTTTCACTAAAGTAATTTGATAACATAAGAAAAACAAGTTGGCTAGACAGACCTCTGCTCCTGCTAGAAGCTTTTGTACTCAACTTACGATATGCAGGCAACAACAAAAAAAAGTCAAGAAACACGACATATTTTAAATAAAAACCATTCTTGCTCCATTTTCAAAGATCGTCAGTTTCTTGCAATGTAACAAAAATCACTCACATCATGGATTCCCAAAACTATTTATGTTAATCATCTTATCTGAAAATGTTGAGAAGGGCAAATCAAAACTGTCTACACAATGCCAAAATCGTGTATTGTTACTTCTGTGAATATGATTCAATTTTTCTTCAAACTAACGGAGTATTAGAACCTTTTGTAAAACTACTTAAATATAAATTTTCATTGAGTGTTGGTGTATCCACGCGATTTAATTGAGGAGCATGTGAAACTTGAAGATCATACAATACTTTTATTAACTAAGTTGAGCGAATTTTAATTTTTAAGGTATTCGTTATTGTTGTACTCACAAATATCTACCCCCATAATTTTTTCCAGATTTTTGGATCAAAGGTATCCTAACGCGAGGGAGGGGACACAACTTTCATTTGCCTGCCCTCTGCACTCCACGAAGCTGGTAACACTGTATTAAGACCGGTTTTGAAAAGTTCTCATCAAGACCTTTCATTTGGCACCCGACATGACTGCCTTCGGTAAAAATATTATTTGCGGCTCGTCTTCCAATATGGGAAAACCACGCCTTTAAAACCGTTGAAAAAATGGTTGATACCCAAACGTTTAAAGGGTCATCACTTCTGATTCACATACAAAGTTTGTTGTCGGTAACTGCTATAACTGATTTGAATAAGGTTTTGTAAGTAGTCAAGACCCCTAATTATATATCCACTGGAACTGAACAGAGCCTAATAACTTATAGATTTTAAATTATGGCTTCAACCTCATTTTGTTATTTGCCTTGGCCAATTTAGCGCAGTTTTTCAATTCTTTGAATAGATCTTTATCTGCCCCTGAACAGGTCTGTTAAGCTTGTTAAAACTAGATCCTTTTCTGGTATCTTTAGCCGGTTTGATCTTGCGATATTTGCTGCTCATCTTTCTTTACTGATACTCCTAATTTATGTGCAAAAACTGAGATCCGCTCATTTATTCTAATTGATTACAAAAATCAGAAGGATAAGATGACGTAACTTCTGAAGATGCTTTGAATGATATGTATGTTACCTATGGTTTCAATTTTGTTGATAGAATAAACTGTTTTTTTTTTTTGATAGAATGATCTTTAAGCTTTGCAATGCTTCAGGTTACACCGAGATAAAACATTATTGTGAAATCAATTAAATTGATTTGGGTGAACTTTTTTTATTAGAGTTACGAATATTCAGGGAGAATTATATATAGCTTTAAGTAAATTAGATGGGGTTAGATTAGGCCAAGTACACAAGAGATTTGTGTAAATTATACCAAGAAGAAGGTCAATCAGCCTTGCCCATGATTACGCATAACTACTTCCGAGATGATTGAAAATTCCAATTTGCTTGATGTACATGATGGAGTTTACGAGGGGATTTTAGGGTTTGGGGATAATCGATTTTGATGATATTTTCAAGAAAGGTAGTACTTGTCACCAATAAGCTTTCCTTAAAGGCATTTAAAGTACCTCTCAAGAATGTTGGCGCAAATCAAGTTTAAAGATAACCTAATCTTGCAAAGCAAATTGCTTACTTAACACCATCTTCTCATCTCAACAGCTTCGTACTTGGTCACGAAGATCTATGGTTCGTAGCCTCGCTCGAGCAAGGCTTTTTTTAACCGACTTCAAAAAAGAAGGTTCTAAGTTAAACCCGTATGTCTGTATGTATGCACGAGTATGTTTATTTGTCCGCGATTATCTCCCGTCCGGCTGAACACATTTCAAAAAAGGGTTTGTTACATTCTGGAGAAGGTTTTGATATACAACAAATAGATACCTCGTGACATCGTTCGCATGGATCTGTTATTATCAACCGACTTCAAAAGTAATAGCCGAGAAATCAATATTTGCCTAGCAGTAATGCATTCTCTGTAGTAACGATCTCCTACCAAAAGAATCATGTCTACATCGCTACTTGACCAATGTTCGACGTTTGTAATGGTTGCAGCAACTTTTGTGGCGGTTGCGATAGTAGTGCCCTGCTGCTCTCTAGTTTAAGTGAATTTTGCAGCGTCTGCTTAATGAAATGAGCCTCATAAGATTGAACTGTGCTCAGAAATAACAGAAAATTGTCTTTTATCTAGCATTGGCAAGGCGCTGGCTGCAGAACTTCTAGTAAATTTTGGTTAGTTTCTGCATTTGAGGTTTGCACAATATCAGTTAAGTCCATGCCTACAGGTACACCAGAGAAAGTTGCCCGATAACTGGTGAGATTCCCGATAAAACCAAGCTGTTCCAATAAAATTGCGAAGATACCTTACATTTACTGAAATTATAGGTGCACCTGAACCAAGTTATAACTTTGTCGATGTGTTGTATAATAGTTCAGGAGGTAACAAGATCTTTATCTGATTTGTGAGCTTCATATTAATACACTGCTGCGGATTCAGCATTTTATCGCAAAGCGTACAGGGATATCAGAAAATTGATTAGTAGTTCTTTGAAATGTTCGGCATCACATTTTCGTTTATTTGCTGCCACCTGTCACATTTGAGCTGATCTGTTTTTCTGTCGTTTTTCAGTTTCATTAGCTCTCGTCTGCCAAACATGGTAATGCACGGATGGTAAGCGCTGAGTAGTTCGGTCCTCAGTTTCATTAGCTCTACTTTGAGGAGTATGTTCACGCATGGACAATAAGCGCTGACTAGTTTGCTCCTCAGTTCCGTTTGCACTAGCTAGACGAGCATATTCCCGCGCAGACAGCAAGCACTGACCATAGTACATTCACATTGTATCCACACCTTCCATTTTCCCTGTGTTGCGCACTTTCTGAATTTTCCCAGGGGCCGGTCAGCTGAGCCGGGGGACGTCAGCTGAGCCGAGGCCTGTCGTATTCAAAAAACCAAACAAAATTTCCGACGCACGTGTTCTTTCACGCATTAAGAACATGGGAGTGTTGCCAGATCCTAATAAAAAACTAAAACAAAAATGCATAGAATGAATTTGTTTTCTTGCAAGGTTATTGATTTTTTGAGATCTAGTAATCCTGAAATCATTCATCGAAGCACATGTTTATACTCGCGCCAATCCTCGCGTCAGCATTTACCTACCTACCTGCTACCGAAGATTTATGGTCCGCTCTTCGGCTACAAGGTGCTTTCCAAAATAAACGAGATGGTGGCCCCACAAGTGAATGAAATAGTGCGTTGGAAACTTACATTCCTTCCTGACTTCCAGTAAAAGTTTGGTGACATTCGGTTCAGTGGAAGCGAAGTTATTGCGTCTAAAGTGACAGTATGTTTGTATCATCGGTACAAAAATGAATTTTGAACAAAGAGCTAATATCAAATTTTGTTTTAAAATCGGTAAAAAGTTTACCGAAACATTTAAATTGATGAAAAAAGTTTATGGCGATGATTGTCTATCTCGTGCCAGACTTCATGAGTAGTATACACGTTTCAGAGATGATCGTGAGGACATACGGGCCGCCCAAAATTTTCGTTCTGTACGTTTTTTCTGGGCTAACTCCTCTCGCTCATTTAAACGTATATATAGCACATCATCTTGCTTCCGTTCACTTTTTCGTTCGCCACGCTTTTTCTGGGCTCACTCCTCTCGCTCACTTTTGGTTAGAACCTCCGTAAAGGAAGCTAAACTTCCGAAAAAATTTTGAAAAGTAAAGAAAACCCACCTCAAAGGGTGTAATCAATTTTGCAGAAGTGGTTTCATATCAGTTTTTCACTGTTTCATTAATGTTCATCATTGCCCAGGTTTATTTTTTATCAATTGGAAACTTTATAAGGAGAATTCTATTCATAATATAGTTTTTTTTTTATAAAAGAATCAATCAAATAAATTAAACGTTTACTTTCATAATCATTCCTACCCATGCACCTTAGTGTATAAACATTTTCTCAAGTTGAAACATGTGTAGATAGAGCGGCGAATTTCATAACCATTCAATATCATGCCATATTATAGTGTAAACATTATCGGTTCTCTTTTTCCAACTATATTTATAATTCACATACTATTATTGTTTTCCTAAAATTGCTATGATCACATGATGAATATGCGTGGGAAAATAATAAATCATCATAGTAAACAATTGAATTAGCAAAGATTCTCACAGATGAGGTAAAATATGATTCAAATCTTAAACGACGACTATTGTTTTGTCAATGTCTGTATTATGTTGAATATTAGTAGTTTACTAATGTTGTTGCTGTAATGATGTTGTAAGGTTGTTTTTAGTTACCGAGAGAAAAAATACTCCAAAACTAAACAAATTATGAGTAAGTCTAACAGATTAAATAATTAATTATCATCAAATATTGTATTAGTAATTTTTTCTTAAAATAAATCTCGTTGTCACCGACGGAATTGAACCCAGGAACTTTGGCTTACGGTGTGAGTACTCTAACCACTACACCTAGCGGGCTAGCATTTTCGTCGGGGTGATTTAAGTTGAAAATCTCCATTCGCTCCGAAACTTTTATGTTCAGATTTAATGGAATGAATTTGGAAAGCTGATTAAAAAGCTTCCTGAATGAGATATTCCTTTTCGTGCATTAATTTTCCGTGCAATCCCTTTTAGAAGCCAGTTTTAATTAATTTTTATTTTCTAAAAAAAGGGTTTTTATCGAAAATAAATGTCACTGAAAAGTAAAGAGAAACTTTGCTTCTTTATAATTTGCTATAAAATACCCAAATTATGAACAGAATCCTCAAATTTAATGAGCCAAACATTTCAAATCATATATTCTATCGTGAAATGCTCATATTATAAAACAATAAATATCATGTTTAACTTTTGATTTACATATATATTTCTAACTAGTTTGTAATCTTCACCTTTGCCACATTTCTAAAAAAATGTCATTAAATTAAATTATATGCGTGTAACCGGTCGATAGAATAAATTTTGAAATATACAACCATAAACTTCTCAGTGATTAGTGTATAAATTTATTCACACATGACTAAATTAAACTTTAATTGCATAAAAATCTCATTAATATTGACATTATTAGTAGAAATTAAGTTGTAAGCGTGGTGATCCACGTGATAAAAATATGTTAATTGTTAATAAAAGCTTACTCCTAGAACAAAAAAAAAAGGTGATAAGCTTACCCATTGGTTTATTTTCTATAAACTGATGATTCTGGCATTTTGAATACTTCTTCAAGGCTCAATTCAAGAAAATTGCATGGTCAATGCCAGTGAAAGACATAAGAAGTAACAAAATATTTTTTTGCAATAAACATAAAGATACTGCGTCATAGTGCGATAGCTTGCGTCTTATAATATGCAAAGCTCTTGTTAAACACGTTTTAGAATAATAAAATTATTATTGATTTCAACGTCCTAATGAATCTTTTTGGACGTCATCAAATTATGCAGAAAGGTTAAACAGTGTGACTGAATAAGAGTTTTGTGACACATAACATATCATGAAGTTTTTGCATTCTTTTATGGGATTATACTACTAAATTGCTGAAATAGGGAAAGAAGGGTTTCAAACAACTAACAATCCAGTCAAATACCTGTAAAGGATTTAACGGGTGGGCCATGGTTGGGCCAAGCTTGACTCAAATGTTACCAATCATCAGCCAATGTATGGTAAAATAACTGGTCCAATGTTGATAAATTATTGCAAGATAAGATGGAGCCCATACTTGGTACCAATGATTGGTCAAAGTTTATTGCTAATGATTGGCCAATCATCTTCATCAATGCTTGGCTACTACTTTGTTAATTCACGGCCAATCATCAATCTTTTAACCGGGTTGACCATAATCTCCAATTTTGCCCAGCAAAGAGTTATCAATCGTTACAAAATGCCTATTATTGATTATGTCATGCTCAATAGTGGCCTTTTACTTTCAATTGATTGGCTTACTCGAATATTTCGGAACTTTAAGCGTCATAGCCTTAGCTCTTAATACAAGGAAGTCTTTTGCTTGTCCAAGCTTGGCTGATAGTGTCCCTAAAGGCCCCAGTAAACGTTCAGCCAATGAGTTGGGCCAACGTATATAAGACCACTTGGCGTAACTTGGCAGTTGGCGGCCAGCGGAATATTGCCGGTTTTTCGCACACACATCAAACTTTCTTGGCGCAATCTGCCAAGAGCGTTCACTCGTTGGTTTCAGTTCTTAGCTGCCGTTTGTAGTTCACCGTTCATGGTAGCGTTCTAGTATTGTGGCTAAAAAAGTTAATTTACGAGTTATGATGGCAGCTTGGAATAATGGAGAAATTTTGAAGTCAAAGCAACGCCAACATGTCGTCATTTTTGGCCAACGTGTAATCACTGTCCTCGTTTTTGGCCAAACATATACCAGGGCCTTAACAATAATTAATGGATAACCATCAACCAAGCCTGGACGAGCAAAAGATTTCCATTAATTAAGAGGCAATAAACCACAGAAGTTCTACACAGACGTAACAATGGCTCTATAAAATCCATCAATAAAAGAAATATTCAGTCGAAAAATGGCAAAAAAAAGGCTCAATACTTTTTAGATTTACCAATATAATGCCCCAAACAGGCTCTTTTGTTCTCATGCTGACTACCTTGGCATATGCTAGTAGCGTATCTATAAAAGTTCGTTTATTGGCTATTCAATGTTTAATTATTGCCAAGCGATCCACTACCAATCATAATATAGAAATTCCACATCATCATAAGATGTCCACGCATTCGCCCATTATTAACCCGTCATTGTCTCATTACTGGCTCATTATTTATGTTTATTGAATTGCATTTATAAGCAATTTGCATATCACATTCATTTTAGTTTTAATGCATATCATTACCACATATTTTTGAAATAACTAAGTTTTCTGATCTCAGTATATACTCCAATGCGCAAGTTATAGCTGATTATGAGGCAAGGATTAGCTAGTGCATGGTCAATGACTGGTAAATGCTTGGTGAATTATTGGCCAAAGCTGGGCCTTTTTGTATTAATGCGTATTTATTATATGGAAATGCTTGATCATTAATTGGCCAGTCATTGGCTTTTGCTATGCCAATGCTTGGTCAATGTTTTCCAATGATTGATCAAATCTTGGTCAATGCACGGGTTTTTTGTATTTATGCATCATTAGTACAATATATGAGGATCTCTTAATGGCCCATGGTTGGCCCTTCTTTTGCATTCAACACATTCTGACCTACAAAATTTTAAGTTTGCCGAACAGTTGTCAATGACGGGCCAATGTTGGTAGTGGATCATTGGCCACTGATAGGTACCAGCACTAGGCCAATGGCTATTGCTAATATTGGGCCAATATTGAGGCTGAACCAATTCGCATTGCCAATGGTGAGCCAATGCTGAGCCGTTCTTGTATCAATTTTGGGTCAATTGTTATAATACAAAATGTGTTTTAGTTATAACTTGTACTTTATATTGTACACAATCTTTATTTATAGCATATCGTATTATCACATATTTTCAAAGAATCTGGTTTCTTGACTAGCGATTAATCATTGCTTGGCAAATACTTGGATCTTTTGTAATCAATTTATCTGCCAATCAACTGCCAATGTTGGCAGTGGATCATTGGCAAAGGTTAGGAAACTAAGGATTGACGAATGCATGGGCTTTTTGTAACTATTGGCAATTCCCATGTGAGTAAAGTGGAACATACGTTTACGTTGATTAAAAAAGTAGCTTTAGACGTAAAATCAAGTGAGACACAAAGACATTGCCACTATTTCTATCCCTTATTCAGGGTTTAAATAAATTCCACAGCAATAATTGGCTTTAATATACATTGTTACAAAATTAAAACAGTAACAATAAGTGAGATTCCAAAGCACATGTCAGTTAAACTAAAGCCTTTTCCGCGTATCTCTTTTTTTATCTTCTTTCTATAAAATCAATCTATCCAATTCTTAAGATAATAGGGCTAGGGCTAGTCAAACTGGATCATGGATTATATTGGGTAGTCGAAAAAGTATTGAGTCTTTTCTGTCACTAGATGGTGTTCGTTGTCATATATCGGGCAATACTAATCAGATTGAGTTAAACTAACATACATTTGAAAGATGACATTTCAGTCTACAATTTTCATATGGACAGTTTCGTATTTCGTCATTCGTGTCAAAAGTTGTATTCATTTGAAAATGAGTGAAATTTCTGAAAAAATTCGTTATATTTTCAGTATCACTACGATCAAGGTGAGAATGCATCGCAGGCTCGTGAAAAAATTTGTGGTGTCTACGGTCAAGATATTTTATCAAAAGTCACAGCCAAGAGATGGTTCGCTCGCTTTCATTCTAGGAATTGTGATGTCAAAGATGCACCACGCTCAGGTAAACCAAGCACTGAAAGAGTCGATGAAATCTTACAAAAAATTGAAGAAGACCTACACATAAGCAACCATGATATTGCTAAGGAACTGAATATCCATCACCAAACAGTTTTGAACCATTTGCGTAAGGCTGGATACACAAAGAAGCCCGACGTTTGAGTGCCGCATGAATTAACACAAAAAATTTTGATCGACTGAATTTCCATTCGCGAAATGCAAATAAAACGCAACGAAATCGATCCATTTTTGAAGCAAATCATTACGGTCGATGATTAACCGGATTTCGATAAGCAATTCAAAAAAACCGGCCAGAACAGAAGGGGCGTTGTCTTCCATCATGACAATGCCAGACCACACACATCTTTGATGACCCGGCAAAAATTGACAGAGCTTGGCTCTTAAGCTTTGATGCATCCACCGTATAGTCCAGACCTTGCACCATCAGACTACCATTTGTTTCGGTCTCTGCAAAACTTCCTTAATGAAAAGAAATTCACTTCAAAAAGGGACTGTGCAAACCACTTGGCCAAGTTTGTTGCCGATAAACCACAGAAGTTCTACACAGATGGAATAATGGCTCTATAAAATACATTTTAAATAAAAGAAATATTCAGTTGAAAAATGACAAAAAAAGACAATACTTTTTTGACTTACCAATATAATGCCACAAACAGACTCTTTTGTTCTCATGCTGACTACCTTGGCATATCCTAGTAGCATATCTATAATGATAGTCTATTCCTAAAGAAATATTGCCTCAATTGAATGGCTGTCAGTAAACCATCGTTGGTTGAAACTCGGTGCTTTTGCATTGCACTTTTACTCATGCGGTCAAATTCAATTAAGACTCAAAAAAACAAACATTATTTTTTACAGTGCATTTTCATGTTCACAATCGTATGTTTTTTGAAGTGTAGCACTTGTTTCAATGAAAATATTTGATGAATCATTGACTGTCCACTTTGAAACTTATCTTGGATATCTCCAATTAAATTGTTATAAAATGGCTAAAGTTTTCACTCAATAATTTGGAAGAGCATTTTCTTTGATATGCTCAATGGAATAACTTTCTTTAATTTAGGGATACCTTCAGAGTATATAGCGATACCACGTTAAACTCATACTCGATGTAATGGAGCTTGGGTATTTGCTGCAGCAGAGGTACCACGGTTAGGTTCAAACGTGCGAATGATCAATGTGAACTTCAGGATTTCCCTCATACTATATTTAGAAGTCTGGTTTCGACTACTGAAGCTTGACATCCTGAGTGTCTATCAACTCCGCTGGACAAGTGCATAGGAAGTGCTCGACCGTCAATCGTTAAAAATCCCAGTATGTAGATGTATACTCCTATGAGGCAGTGACTGGTATAGATACTTATTATGTTGTAATGAACAGGCTGCTCTTGGCAGGTTCATCAGGATATCAGTTTTCGTACTACATTTTTCTCCATAGGGTTTTGTTGTTTCCGAGGTAGATGAAATCTTCCATCGAACTAATGCTAAGATTGTCAGACTCTCCTTTAGGATATCCAATACTACATGGTACATCTTCCAGCGAAACTTGCTTGAGGTTCACTGATTTGCTCCCCTTCATTGGAGGCTCATCAGCTTGTTCTTTTTCCACAATTCCTGGGAATGCTCGCACCCAGTGAAAAACTTCTTTCCCTTTTCATAGAGATATTTGTATCGCAATCGCTTCCACTTGGAAGATGTTGCAATAGTCAGACAGTTAAAGACTGAGTTAAATCCTCAGCTCACCCGAGTGCATGCCGGTGTTCATTCCGGAGTCATCTGTAGGCAGTCACCGCCTTATGTGGATTTGTGTGTTTCTTTTTATTTGCTTGTTTTAGCACTACAGCCCCTTTTTTGTTTGCTTGTTTCAGCACTACAGCCCCTTTCGGGTATTCGCTTAGAGATAGTTAGATTATCTCTTTATCTTGATTATATATATTGACACTAGAGAAGGTGACATGGTCAATACCATACTTTGGCCGTGCGTCTGTCCATCCAGCTGCAATATGTTCAGATTTTAAACCAGCACGTACCGTAACTAAATGGACTTATAATTCCTCCGTAGACGACAGGACTGGAACCAGAGACCTTCAGCTTACGGGGTGAGTACTCTAACTACTACACCATGTGGGCTACACTCATGTGAATAAGCTTTTTCTTTTATCCAGCTACTTGGCATAGTAACTGAAAAACTTTCAACGAATTTCTTGTGCATTCGATAGTGTGTTTCGCATAAAGGTCTATTGGGGAGAGAGAGAGAGAGAGGAAAAACCATATCTCATGTTAGTCCGCAGAGCTTAGGATGAAATTTATTTCTATTGTATGCATTTTCAAGAATATCAGGCGTCCTTAATCTTCCTCTGTAGTCCGTGTGAAGCTGTGGGTTAGGGCACACTCTGCTTGCGCAGCAGCCCCCAAGTTCAAACCTCGATGGCGGCATCGAGTTTGAGCTTCTGATGCTACTGTAAGTCCACCCAGCTGTAATGGATACTAATTGAAAAATTAGGTAATAATCACATCGTTGAGCGTGATATTGACCATAACATCTCGAGCCTGTTACGGTCATGGAATGAGATACTCTAACAATAAATTTCAACTCCAAGTTTCGGATTTAAACTTTTGTGCGATGGATTATTATTATCATTAATTTTCCTCTTCTCCTAAATTATTTAAATTACTATAAAACAACTCGAAACGAATAATCTAAAACGAAGCTTAAAATGTATTTAACAATTCAACCAATTTATATAAATATTCACAAATATTTTCTTATTTACAGCATTATGTCTGCTGTGCTGGAAGACATATCCTTCCAGATTCGGGTGATTCAGGTGCTGAAGATCCAGATGATGGTTCAATCGTAATGGCTGACCGTAGTGATTTTGACACCATCGCAGGCCATCCGTCGTTACGTTTAATCAACGCCCCGAATTGCGGAAGAATTATAGAGGATAAAGTATCAAATGGAAATAATACTGAGCTCGGTGAATTTCCTTGGGTTGTTCAACTTTTATATGATACACCTAACGGTTTGACCGCTCGATGCGGTGGCTCGCTAATTAGTAAAAGATACGTTCTAACAGCAGCACATTGTGTGTCAGGTGTAAGGAACGCTGTGTAAGTATTTGATTACAGAAGATCAATATCGTTGTTCCCATAATTATCAGTTTATTACTCATGCAGAAATTTAAATTGTCTATTCACAATCTCACTGTCTGTTAGTTTCCTTGGATTACAAGTATAATTGCAATATACTTCCAATGATGAGAATAACTTGTTTTAATTTGAAAGATACTTGTATCTTAATTATACTTGTCTACAACGATAACCGTTTTATTGTGCTAATCACGCGGGTTTTAACATTCCTCTATCTTTCAGGGTTGCGATTCGTTTGGGTGAACATGATACCAGCAAGGATCAGGATTGTTATAGTGACGAGGACGACTGTGTGCCACCAGTGCAAGATATTCCAGTGGAAGAAGTTATATTTCATCCAGAATACAATAAACCGAAATTCGCTAATGACATCGCCGTTATTCGTATGAAGAAAGATGCAGATATTAACGATGGTAATTAAGTTTTATTTCTTAATAAATATATACATAAACTATCCATTGTAATACTGAGATCCAATTTATGGTTAACATGCGGAAACGTCGGTCGAGTTGAACTGAGTGAACGACGTGATTCATTTCATATGCATTATGATTCATTTAAGTCACGGTAATTTCCCGCTCAAATGTTTATACAGCAACCTTTGCCAGATATCGAGGCTATTTGAACCTACCTGAATGTTTTGCGGGGATTTTAATTTCGCTGAAATATTTAATTATGCTAACTACTCTGGTAAATGGTTAAAAGAAAGATTCAAAAGGTATCATCTTTGACGGGGATTTTCCCGACATCTTGTAGCCTTCATTTCGGCAGATTTATTTAAATTTAAATGGTCATTTTATTCGCATGCATTAACTATCCCACACTTTCTATAAAAGTTTTCAAATATGGATCGTAGTTCTTCTTCCAAATTTAATGTAATCTTTATTTTAAATATTTTTATAATGCCGATTAGTGCAACTATAAGGTTTGTGATTACGCTGAAAATTAGTACACATTACAATTTTGCAGTTATTTTCTAATTTGAAAGAAAAAGATTTCGACATCATAGTCCTGAATAAAATAATGACTGATATTTATGTTTACTGTTAAAATGATTATTTATTTATGTATATTGTCGCGTGTTATTGGTTCGCGGCCAATAATTTTAATGTTCCGGGAAAGTGAAACGCAATGTCTTTTAATTTAAGTTAAAAGAATTTATTTAATTACAAAAATACACAGTAAACAATTTAACACTTTCACTTATTTTAATTTTCACTATGAAAAAAAATCGAATACTTGTCCATAAATTTCTTATCGCAATTGTCTTCTAAATCACTTCGCACTCAATCAAACAATCGTCTTTACTTCGCGTTCCACTATATCGCAGTTTTCTATCGCGGTTGTAATGAATCAACCCCCCCATTCATTCAGCTCGCCTTTATATAGGGTCTCTACCTATTCACCCATTTCTCGTACATTATCGAATGTCCTACCGAGAGGTACCTGGTAGATTCGAGCAAATTAATGAATGGAGTGACGTCACTTGCAGATGTTGATCATGCTTGTTGGGTTCTCGTGGGTTCGAGTAAATTCATTTGTTGACGTTGATTATGAAAACAATTGCGACAGCAGCTCGCAGAATTATTTGTACATGTAATTATTTGAACATGTAACAATATATATTTTCTATTTTTCAGAGAGTGTGCTACCAATCTGTCTGCCTGCTACAGAGGCGCTACAAAATGCCCCCATTGATCTTGTGACTATTGCAGGATGGGGTCTGACAGAAACCAGTAAGTTTTTCTTTCAACATTATCCATCTAGTCCCTCTGACTTAATTAAAATAAGTACACAAGGTTAATATTATATCTAATTTTTCTCCCACAGATAAACCTGCAACCATTCTCCAAAAGGCAGTTCTCCCTGTAGTCGACAATGAAGAATGTCAACTTTTGTACAAGAGGAGTACACAAATCACTATCTCTCAATTGTGCGCCGGTGGACAGCCGGGTGTTGACAGCTGCAAAGGTGACTCAGGTGGACCACTTTTTTACACTGGTCGTGTTCGAACTGTTCGATACGTTCAATATGGTATCGTATCATTTGGCTTAATGGACTGCGGAGGAACCGAGACATATCCAGGAATTTATGCTCGAGTTGCTTATTACATGAAATGGATTTTGGATCAAATGAGACCTTAAATTAACATTAGTCGCAATACAGTGAAAGTCACTCCATGAGTGCATCCATTACAAAGCATGTATTTAGAAGTTTGCCATTTATACAATATAAGTTCTGTGGTATTTTTGAAAAGTATTCATTTACGTATATTTAACAAGTATTTATTTACACACTTAATAATATTTATCTTTTATATGCAATAAATGAAAGCGAAGTAATAAAAAAAAAACTTGCACAAATATGTCGTTTTAGTTGAATTTCGAACCTCATGGTGTGACTTATTGTTGCCGATATGATTTGTGTACCTTAGCTTTAGCACTTGGATTGACAGCGCGGTTCGTCATATTTATTTATTCATTTGCCAAGATACGGCAGCTCATTACAATGAAAATAATACAAATTTTACAATAAATTCAAATCATCAGCAATCATTATAAAATTTTTAAAAACATAAACAAGTTTCTAACATTAAAAGCCCAGACTTGTCATCAATAGTCTAGAAAATCAATATTCAAATGAGGAATTAAGAAATGAGATCCAATCATTACATCCCAGTATAGAGGAGCGAGATACTATGGAACTTGTACTTGCTAGGCGGACAAGAAATGGAAGGTGGTTGCACATCATCCACGTAAATGGGAGCATGTATAAGAGGCTTGCAAATAGATACGTTAATATAGATTATGGATCTTATTTTGTGAAGGAAGACTTTAACGTAACGAGGTGTTATAAATGTCAAAATTTCAATCACATAACATCAAAATGGGAAGGGGAGCAAATATGTGTAAAATGTGGAGGAAAGCATGACCTAAAGGACTGCAAAAGTACGATTGAGAAGTGCTCCTACTTATTGGTAACAATGATAATGCTGGTCATTCTCACAGAGCTGACTTGGTAGGGGTGCCGGAGTTTCAACGCAGAATATTGATCGTCAGGAGGGGCAACAACTTCGATGAATGCTCATTTTTCAATCAATTAAGTGGAACAAATTTAACATTCATGTCTGCTAATATATAAGAAGCTGAAGACACAAGCTAAATGATATTCAAATTTACCTGCAGCAAAATCCTGACATAGATTTGATCATTCTCAATGAAATATGGATTTATCTAGAAGAAGCACGATTTTACAATATTGAAGGATATAATGCGGTTTTCTCCTGCAGACCTGGAAGAGGTGGAGGTACAGCAATGTACGTAAAAAATACAATCAATTCGTTACCAAGAGAGTGACACCTGATATATAACGTTACAATAATTGAAATACGCCGTGCACGTAAAAAAAATTAGGGACGTACTACAACCCCAATCGTATGAATGCGTACGATTTTTGCACAGTACGAGATACATTATTCTTAACTGAAATAAATTTAATCACAGTAGCGGACACAAAAATTGATGTAATATACTAATGGAATCACTAGAATCAAGGATTTATAACGATACGCTAGAAACAAATAGAGTGGTAATCATAAATAACAACAAAATTACTCGCCCAGTTTCAAATACCTGTCTGGATCATATAATAATTTAAAAGTGGCCGAAACATGACATACACATTTGAGTACTGGCCAGAGCTGGATCACCGTGTGTCAAAAATAGCTATTCAAGACCAAACCCTAAACAAACAGAAGCCGCCCTACAAAACGTTCAGATATCTAGACAAGGAGCTGTTTAAATCAGACATACGAAAATTACTGAAGAAGCGGAAACCAAATAGTATTTATTATTGAACTCAAAAATATCATCACAGCTGCAAAGCAAAGCTGTACACTTGAGAAAAAAATCAGGTGTCGACAACGGACTTGGATAACGAAAAAAGTAATTGATGCAAGCATTAAAAAAAGAAATGTGTATATAGACTACAGGAAGAACAATGGAAACCAGTCTTTCAAGTTTGTATATATGCAAGCGACAAAAGAATCAAAACGACTGATGAAAGATGCTAAATTGTAATATTTCTCAAGAAGAATAGAAACAGCGGCTGACAACACCCATGAAATATTGTTGCACAATACCAGTACATCCAAAACTGACGATAGATACAAGCCATATGGCCGCAGCGCTTACAACCACACACATGACCATTAGTAGGCCGACTTTGCTGGCTAACTTACATGGCGTTATATGAAGAATTGTGGAGGTGCCAACAAAAATTCGAGGTTTTGTACGGCTTAGAGGCGGATTTCTAAAGTGAAATCCAGATGATCCGCGGAGAACACAATAGCGCTTCTAGTGAAGTGAAAATTATTTCAGTTCTTATACCCGTTTAGTTTTTATCGCTTTCCAAAGTGAATTTATAGGAGTTTGTTTACATCTCAACGCTGAGCTATCAGTCGAAGGTGCAAAACGTGTGCTTCATTTGCTCGTCTTGGAAAGTTTAGGAGCACAATGGGCTATACAAGGTGAATTTATAGCATGCACGGAATGCGTTCGGCACGTTTTTTATTCGGAAAATAGTATATATGACGAAATATAAGCATTTGCTAATGCCGCAGTTGGGTGACAGCTACCGGAAGCTTGTCCATAGTAGGCCGACTAGTACATATGCAAATTGCTACCATATGGCTTGTATCTATCGTCAGTTTTGAGTACATCCCATGTCTACTGGCATGCGCTGGGAGCTCGATATGATATGTATCCTATATACACATCAAGGCTCCCGGGGAGAGAGAGAGAGATATTCCAGTATGATACTTATCTGCCACTTTATACTCGCCAACTAGATCAGTAAAAGAGTGTTTTTGTTTAATGATTTAATTTTTATTTTATTCTTTGGTTGGTCATATAATAACACGTTCAGTTGACTGTATTAATGTTAATAACATATTTTCTATTGAATTCTTTCAATAATTAATTTATTACAGAGACGTATAAAGTTCGAGCATTAATGGAGCTTGTAAAATTTTTGCGATATAAATTTACTTTGATTATTTTTGTTATTTGAAGGAAATGTATGATATTGCTTGATATCATATTTGAAACACCAATCAATTAAAGCTTCAACTGTTGCTCGGGCTGACGCCTTGAGCACGCAGCTATATTAACGAATCGATTGATTATAATCCAACTGCTAGCCCCGGGCACAAAGCCTTGGGACGCTAATACTCGGGCTGATGCCTTGAGTACGCAGTCAGATTGATAAATCAATCAATTATTAGTTCAACTGCAGGCCCCGGGCATAACTGCCTTGGGGCGCTGATACTCGGGCTGATGCCTTGAATACGCAGTTGAACGTATAGTTAATTCACTTATCCCGGGCTAAGTGCCTTGGGATAGAATAAGCTCGGGCGCACGCCTTGAGCCAGTGAATGGAGAAATACTTCTCGATTCAAGGCAGAGCAGCGCCGTAAAAAAGTTCAAATGAGAAATAGTGTTTGTTAGATGAATAAATGTATTTGATTTAGGAAACGTGTATTTCATTGGGAAAACTTTAGAGTGGAGTTGAGTGTAGCTTACAGGTATTCCAGAGAAAGCGAGTGGATACGCGTACGCACCAAATAAATACAAGTGGGTATTTTGGTGCTACGTCCAGCGAAACTAGCCCCAGGTTGGTTAGGCCTCCTGAATAGTCCTAACAATATGGAAAATAATAAATGAGGTAAAGGATAACTCTTCACCCCGGGGTATATCACAAAACTTTGAACTGAATCCTGACGGGCCCTCTAATACATCGTGTCCACGTGACGCGGCAAACTCATTAAACAATTGGTGGAAGAATCACTGAAGAAATTGTTGCTAGTTCAGAAAGCAATTTAAATACTACAAATATCTCAATAAATTCCATTATTCACATTCATCAAACAAATAAAGGGAAGTCTTAAGTGTAATCAATGGATTGAAAAGTAATATGGCACCAGGCATCGATAGCATCACGATGAATGAGATAAGTGTAAAAAGGAAGGACATAGCCGAGCTTATGGCAAATGTTATAAACGTGCAAATTAGGAATGGGTCGTTTCCGGAAGAAGAAAAACTTGCAAAAATAGTTCCTATATTTAAGGGTGGCGATCAGCTCGACCCAAATAACTATCGCCCAATTGCACTGCTGACGAGATTTAGTAAGATATTTGAAAAAATACGAAACAATTGATTGACATTATTCTTAGTTGAAAGCTCTATCGAAAGCCAACATCAGTTTGATTTTCAAAAGAACAAGAGTACTTTGGATGCCTTACATTCTGTCACACATTTCATCAACCTAGGACTTGACAGAGGTGACTATGTCATCGCAATTTTTTGGATTTGAAAAAAGCATTTGATACAGTTGATCATGACCTCTTGCTTCGTAAGCTTGAATCGTATGGTATTCAGGGTAGTCCTAAGGAGTTGTTTAAGAGTTAGTTGGAGGGATGATCGCAGAGAACTTTAATCAACAATGTCCTGAGCGATCGAGCACGTATGAAAACAGGAGTTCCCCAATGATCAATACTTGGCCCAACTTTGTTCTTACCATACACAAATAATCTAAATACATATGGGCTAACGTGATATCATACATTATATCCTGGTGAAACAGTCCTACTTTATTCAGGACGAGACAAAACTGTCATTGAGGACACGATCAACGAGGATCTAGGAAAATTCCATCCATCCATCAAACTAGTATTGAGCACTACAAAGACAAAATATATTGTTTTTAAGCAAAAGAACATAGATGTCGAACTAAATATGAACGGAGAAAAGTTACAAGGAGTGCTAGAAATAAAATATCTTGGTCTTATCATAGACCATTGTATGAGCTTAAGGAGGCTTTTAGCCCCAATAATAGGCTTGTTAAGAAGATATGAGTCTTTTCCAATGCACGTCAAGAAACTTGTTCTAAATGCATTTGTTCTGACGAAGTTACATTATGGAGTAGTTATTTGGAGTCAATCAGCTAACAACATTTAAATAGTATATCCAGACTGCTGACCAAAGCGTATAAAAACATTCTGAAACTGCCAATGCTTACTCAAACTAGTTTGGTTCACCAATTAGCAAAATCATTAACATTTAGTCAAATCATTATAATGGAGAATGCTAAGTTCATCTACAAAAATTTAAAAACTAATGGATCACACCGAACACCATTAACTAAAGTACCACCGATCAACCCATATAATGCGAGGAATGCAGATCAATTTCGTAATTGAAGCGTGGACCTGTTGTTCTGCTTTTATGAGCTAAGTATCTTAGGACATTTTTGACCCTATCGGTGGCATATCTCTTAAACCGGTAACAATATGATAATAATGGCGATCTATCTGCTTCCATTTCTCACTCCAGCTAGCTCACCGACGGGGAAGATTCCACTTGTGGGCATTATAAAAAGGGAGTGTTTAAAACATCCTGAAATGTCTTTGGCGCCAACCAAGATCCACCTCATCTTGAGAGGGGGATGACCACCCGGAAACCAAATTTAAAATTCAGTTAAGACAAAGCAACATTTGTTAATACAATTAAACTTCTTAGTTCCGATTCTTCAGGCCTTAGTTCACTTATATACATCAGAAAAACATGTATATGTAATAACCACCGATTTCGTCGAGCGATACCTCGCAGAGATCTGTCATCCCTATACAAATTTCCCAACCAGCTGATAGGGTTGGTTGACAGACCTCTGCAACTGAACCACCACAGGCTCTGACAAGTGGTCAGTGAACTACCTTGGATCTCTATCACTGAACTGCCATTTCACCTGACGTCGGCCGTGTAGTAAGTCGATTTACACCGTAATTTCCTAATTTTCGCGTGTTTTCATCAAGAATACGCGCGTAATTTATTACAGAAGTTGATTGAAACCGCTTAAGTGATTCAGTTTAAGTGTGACGTGAAAATTTGAGCGCAGAATTTACACTAGTTGTGGCCCTGACCTAAGGGTAAAAATCGAGTCTTGCCACGCGGCCATACAATAACACTTGCCACTTAGTGCCGCTCGAAGAGGACGCAAAAACAGGTTCAAAATAGCCGGAAAAGATCACCTAAAGAAGAAAATAAGGGAGGAAGAGGTATTGAGCTTTCTTCTAGGTTCATTCGCCTTAGAATATAAAGCTGCCAAACAACGGTGGGAGAAGGGAAGGTGCGTTGCATCAGGTGAAACATTCGGCGCAGATTTAATAGCGTATCCTGGGGACCCGGAAATTCTCCGTGCTTCACATATTGTTTATTGAACGACCCCACGAAACCTACCCCCTCAGAATTGCTTTCAAAGGGAGGGAGGATTGGCCGTGATTGTTAACAAAGTTGTTATACTGTGTGTATTTTACCATGTTTAGCTCTTCCAAACTATCTTTAGCTTGTATTTTTTGAATCAAAACACTATATATTTTTTTATTAGCATTCACTCGTCTATAAATTTATATTCCAACTGTTTATATCACGAAAATCACTTCACTATTATTCAATATCGCCTTTAAATCGCGCTCCACTCTTATCGCGCCCCACTACTTTCGCGGTTTTTCTCTTCTTCCCATTCATTCAGCTCGGTTTTATATAGGGTCTCTAGTCATTCAATCCATTTCTCGTACATTAGCGAATGTTCTTACGAGAACTACCTGGAATATTCGAGCAATTCTGAAAGCCCACAGTGACGTCACTTTCAGATCTTGATCATGGATCTACTTGGTCTATTCTTCTGCTTTAGAGTACATTCGTTGATCATAATGTTATTAATAGTTGCGACAACAATTGCGACAGTAGCTCGCAGAATTGTTTGGACATGTAACAATATATTTCGGGAGTAGGTTGCTCCCATCGTCAGTGTCACTGAAGAAGCGAGAAACATGCTCTCCAAATATATACCTGTACATGTTAATAAAAGAAAAAATAGAGCGTTTTGATGAAAATAATACAAGCTAAGGAAAGTTATTATGTTTGCTTATTATTGTAGAAGCAGTTGTAGTCGTAATACTGACACGGAAAGCGTAGTGTGTTTGATCAGTGTAGAACCGTTTATTTTGTTTTAGTGTCGACCGGGGGTATTTTCATTTAATTTGTAGCCAAAGGTCATAGTATTTAGAAGTCCAGATATGTATTTAAACATATTGGCCTATTTGTTCCCGAGGATTTGTGAGTTTCACCATGAGCTCTAAGTGAATTGACGACAAGACAAGTGACATTCCCAAACGTCTGTACGATGCATCGACTCAAATTATATTTAAACGATTGCGATATTTTGGCAAGGATGATATTCTGTGATACTGTTAGCGACATCCGAACATAGGGGATCATTCTCTTCACGCGAAGTAGGCTTGAATGGAAGCATCAGTGATTCACTGGCATATGAAAAAAGTGGTTTAAAGCAAGAACTCGAAACAAATGAGCTACTGATAACGAAATCATAAGTCATAGGAGAAACTCAGGTTCTAATTTGTGTAGTTGCTAGTTCAAATTTTCGCTTATCAAAACACCTAGTGAAACCTTACAAAGACAACGATTCCTTATTGAAGAAGCTGAAATGTTTAATTATTTCTTGTCGCAATGTCAAGGTATTATATTAGACACATTCATTGGGATGAGTGTTAGATTTGCTATGCTTAGCCAAGATCTTGAGGTTCGCGAGACAAATTGTCATACCATCATTAAAACGGGTTGTATAATATATAATTTTATAATTAAAGCGTTGGGTATATGGATCGGCTGGTCGGTATCAATGACGTAGTGCGCCAAGGGCTGATTTTTTTAATATCCAATGTTTTCTTTAAAATAATCGATAACGAACATAACTCCTACAAACAATGAAGAATCATTTAAGTAGAAGAAACTAGTTTGTAGGGTTTGGAATAATTTAAGTTGCATTTGAGGAGTTTCCAAGAATAATTATTTACATAAAATATATTTTACAAAAGCAAGCATTGCAAACTAAATGAATTCAAATAAGTTTAATTGCAGCACATCAACAACACTGTAATCAAACTGTTACTATTAAGATGTGAAAATGTTTATACACTCTAGATTATTTAAGTTAAAGATTCATACAGGATGACAAAACCTGCATATTAAGCTATTAAATTCCTTCAGTCTAATGAGTTAGCAAAATCATGGAATAGTTTAGTTTAGTTTATACTGGAGACTAGCAAGCACTACTAGCATTAACTGTTTCATAGACTTAGATAAGTTAGATATTAATTTTACATTCACTTTATGCGTGGCACTTATAATGAATTGCTAAAGTAACCCAGTCTTTCCTTTTTAGCAAACTCCTTTTCTTTTCTCTTTTCAGAGAGAAGCAGTGGCGAAGGTAATCCGCGAATGGTCGGTTTCGTGTTGCGGTCAGTACGTGGGGCCATTGTTTGGTTTTTGCATTTTTTTTTTGTTAGAGTAAGTGATTCGATTTGAGTTTGAGTAGTTTGTTTCAGTCACCGCTTTGGTGAATATTCGAGAGCGTGTGTTTTTGGTCAACGGTTTTGTGTGGTTCTTTTCCTCGGAACGAAAGGAAACAGAAGTAAAGTAGGTTGAAGCGTTGCCTTCTTACTCAGGCCCGAAAACGGAAACACTACGTCAAGTCGCGAACTAACCTCTTCGAGTAGCCTCATCAGCACCATCTAGTGCTGTTCGAATCAAACGAGATTATTAAAGATTTTTGACAGTACATATAATCGTAGTTTGAAATTTTATCAGTGCTATGTCAACGATTTATTTTAGATACGAGGCGTCAAAGACATTGGCGCGCAAATATATGTATTTCCTTCTTGGGCCTATAATTTCGGCTAAATTTCATCTGAGAATTGTCATATTTGACAATCTCAAAAGGAACAGTTTAAGTTTTTTTGAAAAACAATTGCATATTTCAAGGGTTAGTGTTCCCTCTTCTTCTTTGTCTCTGGCCTAGTAATAATTTTCCTTTCCTTCAATATCTAAAACATTATTACCTGCTGTCAGTTTCCTAATCAACTTAATATATCTCCTATCTAGTCTCCAATCCTAGTTTGTTGTATCAAGAACTTCCGCTCTTCCTCAAAACGTTCCTTGCTGAGCGGTGTAGTCAACATCCGGTATATCCAGCTGTTATAGGTTGCCATCTTTGTTGCGTGAGCGTGGTATGATGTGGCTGATATTGTCTTCCTCGTGTTTGTAAGTTTCTTAAAGATGTTGAATTCAATTCCGTTACTCATCTTGACGATTTTCAAGTCTAAAAAGGCAAGTTCGTTTTCCTTTTCCACTTCACTCGTGAATGATATTGTGGGTTCCATTGGTATTTTTCAGTGTAATTTCTAGATCGTTCTTCTTGACGATCGCGAACACATCATCGATATAACGAATCCACACTCTCGGCAGCACGTCCTCCACAGCAATTCGTTGTTCTATCCATGTCATTAAGAGTTCACAGTTTAAACAGGATAGAGCATTCCCCATCGCTACAGCCGATTTCTGTTTATAAAATCATCCTCAAGTCAAGTCAAGTCAAAAGCGCTTTATTTAATACTAATCGTTATAAATTTTAAAAGAATATAAAGCAAATTCCAAACAATAACAATCAAAAACTTAATGGCCCAAATGGCTCTCTAAAATTATACGTTATCATTAACTCATTTCATCAAAAAAAAACTATAGCAAATTCAGTTAATTACGATTATTACATATTTTTAAAATTTAATTGGAAAAAGGAGAAAAAACCAACCAACACTATCCTAAAATTATTTATAATTAAAACACAACAGTGAAACTTTGATCCTACACCTAATATGTTGTAACTTATTTCTAATAAAATACAATCAAAAACTTTATCTTATACTAAAAAAATTCTGTAACAATGTTCCTAACCTAAGTGTTTAATCTTATCTCTAACCTAATATAATAAACATAATATAAACCTAACCTATACCTAATTTTTAACAAAAATAAACAACAACACTAAATGTAGCAATAATGAGCTGAAACTCAAAAAAACGAAATAATGAAAAACACCAGAACTGAAAAATAAACACGAATAATTTAGACATTGTCATTCAGCCACCAATACCTGGATTGCGCCGTCTCAACTCGATCAGCTTCAACGAATCTAGCAAATGAGTATCTCCATTGAAATCGTTGGTCTCGTGAACTCAAATTAGGAGGATATTTTATCTTCTTATCGGTGGCCCGTCGATATATATAATATATGACTGGGACGCCGTCAGAATCAAAAACATATCGATTCATGTCCAAATACACGAATGCTTCTGGAGGAATGAAGCCAGTAGCGAGGCAAGTCGCTATATACCCGTCTGTAGGGTGGAACGGCTGTGAAATCCAAGGGTTTTCACTCACAGTCACAGATCTTGCGATATGATTCTGAAGAAGTTTCAATATGAAGATATCGACCCTCGTCACTTCAGCAGTTTGATAAATTCTTCTATTCCAATCCGTTTCAGGCTTTCTGTACAAACCAGTACATGCACGAAGACATTTCCTTTCGAAAACTCTTAATTTTTCCATAGTACTAGCGCTCTGGTTGTACCAGATCTGACATCCATATGTCAAAACTGGTCTAACAAGTGTCTTGTAACAGATAATTTTGACCTTTTGATCAATGTATCTGGAATGAAAGAGTTTTCGAAGGGCCATGACTACTTTAAGTGCCTTACTGAGCATGATTTTCACATGTTCAGTATAGTACAGATACTGATCGAGATAAACACCGAGGTATCGAACACAGGATTTATGTGGAACCCGTTCTAGACTACTCTCACCAGCCATGATGTGGAAATCTTTCCAATTACGTTTCAGGTCTTGACTGACCCCCTGCAGCGTTGTCCGAAACAAGATTGTTTCACACTTCTGCGCATTGATTTTCATTCGGAAATTGTCAGTGTACAGCTGTACATCATTGAACATTTTTTGGAGATTGCTCTGAACTATTGTAGCTTTTCGGTCTGCCGTATAGATGATCAGATCATCAGCAAACGCTACCAATGTTCGCGTTGGCGAGACGTTAAAATCAAAGCCGTTCAATAGCTTGCGAATGAAGATTGAAAAGAGCAGAGGCGCAGTAACTGTTCCCTGCTGTAGACCATTCAAGACCTTGAACTCGCGCATTTTTGTCAGATTTCCATCAGTTACAACAAACGATTTCCCGTATAACATATTACACATCATGGCGACAAGGTGTCTGGGGAACTTGTCCTGAAGGAGTTTAAAAATTAGTCCATCTAACCATACCGTATCAAAGGCTTTCTCCATATGAATGAGACATGCTCCAACACATTGTCTATCATTTAGTTCCCAACAGATGTCTGAGGTTAGCGCTAGGTTTGTGCGAAGAAAAAAAACTAAACGTATCGACAAGACATAGCTGATTTGAAGAAGCAAAATAGTGCGCTCGAATCGCAAATACGACAACTAGAAAACGTTAACGTCTGGTTCTCGTCCGATGAATCAGGAAACGGATAATTCAGGCAAATAAAAACAGTCATATGAATGGTCGCTGCAGAAAAATAGTGAAACCCTCAGCGTATTGAGGTCGATTTGCAATTGATTAAACTTTATTACACTGGTAGTAACTTGTTTTATTTGTTACAAATAAGTAGCACTTGTAATTTTTCGTGTTTTTTCCGAGTCAGAAGAATGTAAATTGTAGGTTTTCGAATTACTGTGACTATTTCATTGAGACTTCATCTTAACCAGCTATTAATTTCGTATTTTTGTAACCTCTTGGGCTTCACTGAAACGTAATGAGATTTCTTTCTACTTTCTCTTTTCTCCGGCATTTTCTTTGCAAAGTTCCTTCGAGCAGCAGTTTGCCTAGGCGGACGATTACTATATAATAATGGATATATTGATGAGCAATGGCTTTTCAAGTAATGTGATCAATGTGCTCATGGAAAAGTATTACACGAACGGTAAAGATTAGGTCCGGGGAGACAACTTTGAAAACCATCCGATCTCCGTGGAGATGAAACACATCCAAGTCCAGCAAGATCATCAAGGAGGGCGGAAACTTCGGTTTGTTACAAAATGAGAAACATACTTGGCGCATTACCCACATCCAGGAAAGACCGAATACCACAGGACCGCAAATCAAACATTATCTATAGTATCCTCTGTGGCAGCTGCAACATGGCATAAATCGGTATGACGAAGCAATCGCTCAAGAACAGGAAATTGGTATATAAATCGTACCAGAGGAGTGGCAACAGCAACCAAACGGCATTAGCCGGATACATCCCTAACTTTCTACACAAAAAAGTGGTGGAGGAGGAGCACAATTATAACAAGAGGCTGATATTGGAGGCGCTTAAAATAATGATAATAAAGAATGCGATGAACAAAAAAAGGACGCTGAGGGTATAAATGAAGGATATTGTGGGCTGTTAAAAACTAATTAAGATAAAAGTTCATTGAAAACTATGGGCTATTTGCTGTATTATTCTGAAGACGACCACGCAAGTTATCGAAACGTGAACAAAATCTTAACTTTCAATTCAACTAACCAGCCCGGAAAATCAATAAATAATTGTAAAGAATTAAAATACAATATGCCGTTTGATGTAAATATTGTCAATCGGTTATAAATCACGAAGTTTTTAAAATAATCCATAAACTCAAATATTTACTTAAGTTCATGGGAACTTTTTTATTAAGGACCGAAATTAACATTACGTTTTATAGTATTTGCAACTTTTATAACGTTTGCAAGAAAAATCAATCTCATACTACCTAGCGGCGAATAGCATAACAACTATTAACAGCCGCACCAACATTGATGTTCAAATTAATTGCAACATCGCAAAAATTGCCGACACCATCCGACCTCCAATCCTCCTCTGAATCAATCTGTCACCGGCAACTTAAATGAAAGAGTGGGTTCGCGTTAACTGTCCAATTCTATCGTGATATCCTCGAAATTCGTTACACATTAATTTCCCAGCGTGCGTCAGTGATCAGCCACTTGAATTACGCGGGACGTACGCTAGAGTGTAAATTGTGTTCGTGTGATCAAAATTGAAACGTCCCGGAATCGACGATTCGTTTCCGTTGCCGTGTCGGTCGATTCGTTCATTTGATAGTGAAAGGTCTGGTCGTTCGCTTGTGACAGCTGTTCAGGCAATATGATGTCCAGCAGGATTGGTGGTTTCCTCGTTCGTAGGGCATTCTCAACGTCTCCGAAAAATTTGGCGGCTCCAGCACAATTGACCGTCCGCGATGCATTGAACAGTGCCATGGACGACGAAATGGCCCGCGATGAACGAGTTTTCCTGTTGGGTGAAGAAGTTGCTCAATACGACGGAGCATATAAGGTAAAGATGATCAAAGATGAAATAATAGTGGTGAAAAGTATAGAATTAAGTTCCAAATTCTGAGGAAAAAGTCCCGTGAAAATTCACTTGACGTTTGTGATTACGTAAACAATGTCAGCCGAGGCTGAGATTCGCACACCAATAGCTGAAGGTTATCTAATTTGCAACAGAATAGTTTTGCAGCGAGTGACGTAGGACAAGTGTCGGTGATAGTGATCGCGTGGTGGCTCGAAATCTTTTGTGCGGTCGCTATCTGCGGGGCAATTGTCCGACACGTGAATTAGTAGAGGAAGACTGGCAAACAACTTGCCCAAGTGAATTGAACGTGCAAGTGTCAGATTGACAGATTCTATTCTTACTCGTGTTTATTGCTAATTTATAATCAATAAAATTTTAAAACTCACTAAATCGTTTTTAAAGCCAGAATCCATAATTACTCAAATTAAAATCTAGGGTCCAAGATTGATATGGCTTGTGAAATTCACGTCATTACCAAAGCCCCTTCACGCTCAAAGTAGGGCGAAGGATAAAATAAAATATTTCATATTTAAGGTGCTAGAATTGATAAATATGATTTTAGAGCTTATCTAATTGCTCAGATCATTCAAACAGTCCCCAAGAGTTTTAATCTCATATGTGGGTGTCGATCAATACCTACCTTAACATTGTGCTTTCATTCATACATTTATTGATCGCGAATCAATTAGTACAAATGTTGGCACGTTTCCAAAGATTATCGACCAATGACACTTGTTTTAATGTTTTTAGTGCTCCCTGTTTTATTAGTGAATGTTATTATTGTTAAATATCTGTGCTGTTTTTTGCATATAATTCTTAATTGTATTTCTTTTCCATTTCTAAGCCATTGAGCTCTGGTGTAATACTATTTTTACCAATTTTTCAATTACAATGAATTCGTGACGACTGAATTTTCTAATAACTGACTCAATTTTCTAATGACTACAGTGCCGTTGTCAAACTATGTACCTGCTTATCATGTTAAAAATGTTTATACCTAAAAACATACAATAAAATATCTATCTATCAATCTTAATTTTATGTCAAATTTAATTTCACGAATGAATGAATCGCGGATATACCCAAAAAAGCTAATTTAATTACGAAGCTATCTTGTGAAGCAGAGATAATGAGGGATCTAGGCTTTTTTATAAATTAAACCTTCTATCCAATATGATTTAGAAGTATAACTAATTGTACAAGTAACTTGACGCCCTGTTCTCTGAAAGTAGAATAAATAAAATCATGAACGGTTAAAATATCGTGTGGGACTAAACTTGCTTATTTTAAAAATAAATCCTTTTTATGTATGTGAAATGATGTGAAGATAACGCAATATTTTCTCCAAGATTTTGTCAGTCGGAAGCAAAGGGGAGGCATACATTTTTTTGACGTTTTTACTATAATCCTTGCTTGTTATTAGAATCAAAAAGCAGAAGAGAGATAACAGTTGCAGTGATTAGCTAAACTTATTAAAAAGTTTTAAGATTTCTCCTCAACTAATGCGATATATTCGCAATGGCGGGGCGGTTATTAAACCATCTATGGCGCGACAGCGCAAGCTAGGCCTTGGATTAATTTCCTCCAATCATAACGGCTTTGGGACCTTGTCTCCGCCAGTTGTTTACTTCCAACAAGGATCTGCTGTCAGATTCTATCGTGTCTTCCCAACGAGTCATCGATCTTCCCGCTGGGCGTCTACTTTTGAGTAGCCGGTTTTCTTTCATTCTTTCTACATTGCCCGCCCATTGCAATTTACGTAATTTTACGCAAGAGGAAACAGGTGGATCCAAATAGTTCAATTCGTTGTAACAAAGTCTCCACTCTGTTCCTTGTTTCACTGGGGCGTCAATTTTCCGGAGCACTTTGCGTTCAAAAACATCCACTGCCTTTTCAAATTCCATGATATATATAACAGCATAGGCTTGACCTTAGAATGAGAAATACGGAGTAATATTCTTTATTTGCGGCGTTTATGCGGCGTCCAATCTCGTCATTTTCGGCGCCTCTTCTATTCAGATTGGATCCTAGATTGACAAAATTATCTACAATTTCAAGGTTGTAGTCGCTTATGGTCACCTAGAGTTTTCTTCCTCGTTTGAGTCATGAATTTTGTTTTAGTATCATTAACTCGTAGGCCAATTTGATTTGCTTCGGATTCTAGACTCAGAAATGCTTCTTTAGCATCTAAAATTGAACGTGCCGTAATATTGACGTAATCAGCATATGCTACCAATTGTGTGCAAACCACAAATAATTTAAAAATTGTCATTCAGCCAGCAGTACCTAGATTACTCCGTCCTAGCCCGATCAGCCCCAACAAATCTTGCAATGAGTATCTCCATTGGAATTATTGGTCTTGTAAACTCAGATTCGGAGAAAATTTTGTCTTCTTATCGGTGGCCCGTCTATGTATGTGATATATCATGTGTACAAAGAAGACGCCAAAGCCGAATATTCACGGCGGCAAGGGCAAGCTCTGTATTTGGTGGGACCAATTGGGCGTGGTGTACTATGAGCTGTTCAAACCAAGTTAAACCATCACAGGGCAACTCTACCGACTAAAATTGATGCGTTTGAGCCGAGCAATACGAGCAAAGACACCATAAAGTTCGTCTTCAGCATGACAATGCTCGACTACATGTTGCAAGGCCAGTCAAAACATACCTTGAAACGCTTCAATGGGAAGTCCTACCCCATCCACCGTATAGCTCGGACATTGCCCATTCCGACTACTATTTGTTTTCGTCGATGACGCATGCCCTTGAGGAACAGCTTTTCTGCTCTTTTGAAGATCTCCAAAATTGGATCGATTCGTGGATAGCCTCAAAAGGTGAGGGAGGAAAAAAGTAGTAGCTAGCGATGGACAATACTTTGAAAAACACACACACACACAATAAAGCGTCAAACTGGGAAAAAAAATTTTTTTAACTTTTTTGTACACCACCATCAGAATCAAGAACATATCTTTCATATGCAAGTACACGAATGCTTTAGGAGGAACGAAGCCAGTAGTGAGACAAATCTTAATATACCCGCCTGTTGGGTTTTCACTCACAGTTATATACCATACCGAAACTATATTTCTTGGCTAATACTAACGACACCAGGATCGGAATTTTTTGGTTCATATATTGGTTTTTTAGAAAGGGAAATTTCTGTTTCTTTCACTTTTTCGATGTTATTTCTTTCGACAGTGATTTGGGAATTATCATTGCTTTCAGTCGTCGCAGTATTAAGTTGGAGCGTTTTCGAAAACAGCAGCAGGAGCAAAGTCGAAATTATTGAATAAAGTTTTTAATTTCAAACTTGTTCGAACCACTGGTGGCATTTTGCACAGTTGCACTTTTTTCATAGGCAGTACAAAAAGGCTGGCAATGTCAAACTGATTTACTCGTCTGCCTGGGAAGTTTTGTGCTTATAGTTTGATTCTTCTGCAAACTAAAGCCATAAGTAACGAGACTTAATTCAGATCTTAAACAAAAATAAATTTAAACTCTTTTTAAAATATCAAAAGGATACTCTACCAGTCCTCCTCCAAGGAGCGCTCGTTGTTGGGGCGGGTAAAGACCTGCAACTCATTTAACACAATAATAACGAAAATTAATCGAAAAAAAAAATAGTATTGAACAAGATTAAAACTCTATGGTCTCTCCGGAAAGAAAACACTCTCAACAAGATGTTGTTAATTAAGGTCTTATTTAGATTGATCAAATAAAAATTTCAGGTCCTCAACAGGTCGATAGGAAAAATAGTAAAAATGAACGTTCTTACAGGTCCCTCAACACCCGGTATTCGTACGAGTTAACCTCCCGATAGTTGACCAGACTGTTGTACTTCACCGTTTTTGGTGACTTCTATTGGCTGCCTAAGGTTAGCGTTTCATTTGACGTGCCGCGTCCAGTGCAAGCTCAATTTGATCTACACCATCGTAGTTGACACAACCACGGCATACTGCGTCGGAATAGTCATAAGTAACAATGCTGAGGTTTCGTTTGAAGAGATATTTTTCCGACACTCAATTCCTCGGCAAGATAAGTCCACCACGTTAATTTACCTTCGCCACGAACCAAACTTTTGATTCCAGCGTTCTAATCGCAATCGGCTGGACCGTGTAAAGTTTTTGATTGGTCTTACTGAAAAGACGGCTTTACCACTTAATCGAACAAGTGAGACTTTCGTTTTGGCGAACTAGCAAGCACCATGGAACAAAGTAGAGCACGGTACACAATTGTTATGGGAATTTTTTTAGATGCAAACTAACATAAGCCGTTTCGACCAATGAATGGACGATTTTTCTCTCTTCAAAGAGCAGTCGGACATGGGATCGAGGACACTTTTGGGAAAAGGAAGTAATATGTGTAAACTTTTACCACTGTTATTAGACTTTAATTCTTCCCAAAACTACAATTAAATTACACCGAACTACACTGGTATCTTTAAGTGAAAGGTTTCCGCACAATGTTTCATTTATCAGGGTTGTACTTCCTCAATTTCAAACGAGCAAACACTTAAAAATCGTCAACATACTATCTATCTACTTTCTTCGTCTTGCCCGCAAGATCTTCATACTCCATAACCTCACATGTTCACGCGAGAATGGTCTTCAATCCGAAAATCTTTTCGGAAAATCGTGCACGTAGAAGGTCGATCTAGCTAACAACCCTTTCTTTCGACGAATTCCTCCCTCTCGTTTATTAACACACAAGACCAAATGTGAAACAGCAAAGAGCGATGAAATTCTCTTCAATACCTCAATAAAACAAGCAATAAAATGGTAGCGCGACCCGAACCAAATGTCTGTAAATTCCGTACTACTGCTGCTCGAACTCCGTCGGTACGGGATCAAATACCAATTTCATTCCCTGTTTCACACGACGAACCCTTTTTCCACTACTTGCTCGAGTTCTCGTGATGGCGGTTACGGAAGATTTGGGTCCAACTGGAATCTTGCAATTCCTTCGCTAACTTGCGTAGCAATGGTGTTGCCATTATCAATGTTTTTGGTCGTTGTTATTCGTTTTATTTGTCAGCGATTTAGAAATGCAATTCCAGGTTTATTATGACCGCTTTCCAGACTAACTGGTATAAGTAAACATGTGATTTTGTTGCTCTCCATATTATTGTTAGTGAGTTGAAATTTACTTGTAGGCTCATACAGTAGGGATCGAAAAAAACTTTTGTATCGATAATGGTAGCGGTGATAGTGGCGGGGTTTATTTTGGGTTAGGAATGATAATATTAATTAGTTGCGTATTAAATTGTTCCACACTTATTGCGTTGTTATTATTATGAAATTGCTTCTTTTCGTGAAGGTCCCTCGAGCAGTTTGCCTAGGCAGGCTGCTCTATTACTACAAGAAATCACCCGAGGAGGCCGAGAAGCGCTTGTTTTCCCTATTGTCTCATCTATATTATAAATACTATCCAGCGTCGCTAGGAACTGATACCTAGAAATTATCGCTCATAGTCTATCGTCAAATCGATTAACCTGCCTACGGTTAAAGTTGGAGCAACGAGATAGGGCGGTGGATTTTTTTTCGTAGCACAACAGCCCCTTTCGGGCCTTCGCTTGGAGCTAGTTAGAGTATCTCATTATCATGATCGAATGTATCGGCGCTCCACAAGGTGATATGATCATTATCACGCTTTGGCCATGTGTCCGTCCACCCAGCTACGATACGTTCTGATTTTAAACCAGCACTTATCATAACTGAACAGGCTTATAGTCCGTCCGAAGAATCACTCGAACTGAATCTCGTTGACGCCAACGAAACTCGAACCAGAGACCTTCGGCTTACGGACATAGTGCTCAACCACTACACCATGCGTGGATTCCTGCGTTCAAAATGTAAGTTGAGGGTGTCTTTTCATGAAATCTTCAACCCATGCTCTTCCAGCCCTTCCATTGGTAAAAGGATGCGGAATACTGTTTTTTTTTGCCACTTCATGGGCTTACTGCTGGAGGCTGTTTTTTGTTCAACAATGTTCAGCTCTAGCTCTTCTGTAAAAGTAGGCTGGAATGAAGCGTCATCTTTTTGAAAATGGAAATACAAAGTCCCGAAAGGGATCCCGTACGTTTTCATTGCTGGTCATCTTATTTTTAGTTTCGCTAATTCCATTGCTTTGAGCATAGTCTACTTTGTCCAAGATCCTGATTTTGGTTTTTTTTGTAATTAGAAACCCTTTAGAAAAACATCTTCGTTTAAGAATATAGAGAAAAACAAAAGAAATAAAGAACATCATGCAGGCAAGATGGGAACATTTCCAATTTGGCCTCAAATCCAATTTTCCATCTTGCTTACAAGTCGGCTTCACATTGAAACGAATACATCTGCTTCTTACTTTTTTTTGCTATAAATTTATTCAATCAATTCATTGTGAAAACCATCGCTAGAACGTCATATTTCTTACTATTAGCTTGTACTCAGCAACCAAGATGCTTTGTTTTGTTTAATTATCCGCTGTACAACAAACAGAACCACTATACTTTTCACTGGATAACGTGAACTGGACTGAACTTCGTTCGTGAGCTCTAGGTAATCGGGAAATATTGTATACAGATCGGCGGGGTCATCATAGCACATATATTACTTTTATGCGAAGTTTCCATCTTGCACACCCGGTCTATGTTGCCCTCTCCTGCCCTATGTAATAACAACCATTGTTTCAGATGCCAGAGATTTGGCCTCTCGGTTGCCAACAGTATTATGCATTACCGCTGTTAACTGCAAAGAAATGCATGCTCCCTAAGGAAGATAAATATTCGCCGGAGCCAAAAAAGAAATTATTTTGCGTGAACTACAGTAAAGTGGCTCTTTCTGCATCGTATCGAAGACGCCCTTGATATATAGACATGAATAGCAAAAGACTGCTCCTGACAGAAAGATTTTGTTAACTAATTAGTAGCTCAAGCAACATATTGTTACAAATGCAGAAGATTTTGTGTAGTTTAGTTGACCGGAGTCCGCCTGGTTAAGGACCAGGATTGAAATTTCATTCTTTAATAACATTAATCAATGACTTGAATAATGAATCTATTTATCAAGCAATCGCTCGGTTATATACGAAAAACACAAAGTGTTTTAGGTTTTTTCCCTAACAATTTAAGGGCAAGTTCAGTGTCTAGGCAAAGATATCACCGCATAATGCATTCGCTGTGCGATAAAAATGTATTTTATGTTCCGCGCGGTGAATTACTGATATGCGATATTTCAAGGTCATCGAGAGAAGCGATAACAATTCTAGAGCTTTTTGTTACTACTATCTGCAATATAGTAGTCAAAGTAGTTGGTTTTTTTGATTATACTCGTAAATCACGCTGCAAGATATGAATTTGAGAAATTCGTGATTCGTGATAAATACAATCAGTATAATTGGTAATCAATAGTTAATTACTTAAATCATATATGTAACATCTTCACGTTTTATTATCTAATATTCAAAAATCAAACTTAATTATTAATTAAAATAATTATTAATTAAAATTATTGTCTCTTTCTACTATTCTGTCAGGTATCAAGGGGTCTTTGGAAGAAATATGGAGACAAACGAGTCATTGATACACCGATCACGGAAATGGGCTTCGCTGGTATTGCTGTTGGTGCTGCGATGGCTGGACTTAGACCAATTTGCGAATTCATGACATTCAACTTCTCAATGCAGGCCATCGATCATGTAAGTAACAGCGATATATTATGCCTAGATTATTCACATGCAACTAATCAATAATATTCAGGTCATTAATTCAGCTGCCAAGACATACTACATGTCCGCTGGTAAAGTGAACGTACCAATCGTTTTTCGCGGACCAAATGGAGCGGCAGCTGGTGTTGCTGCCCAACATTCACAATGTTTTGCTGCCTGGTATGCACACTGCCCTGGGTTGAAAGTCGTTTCACCCTACGATAGCGAGGATGCTCGTGGTCTATTAAAATCTGCCATTCGTGATCCCGATCCAGTGGTTGTTTTGGAGAACGAAATTATGTATGGTGTATCGTTTCCTGTTACGCCACAAATGATGGAAAAGGAATTCTTAGTGCCTATTGGCAAAGCGAAAATAATGAAACCTGGAAAGAATGTAACGTTGGTAGCTCATTCGAAAGCGGTAGAAACATGTTTGTTAGCTGCAGCGGAACTAGCTAAGAAAAGTATGTCAATGTTGCATGTGGAGAAATTTTCATTTTAATTATTTCGCTTTCCTAAACTTGCAGACATTGATGCGGAAGTTATTAATTTAAGATCAATTCGTCCACTTGATACAGAAACAATTTTCAAATCAGTACAAAAAACACACTATTTAGTTACAGTAGAAAATGGGTGGCCTCAAAGCGGTAAGTAGTCAAATGTTTGTGTTATTCAAATTCATGATATATTTTGGTAAATTTAAGGAGTGGGAGCTGAAATCTGTGCCCGAGTAATGGAGGACGAAACATTTTTCCATTTAGACGCTCCAGTATGGCGATGCTGCGGTATGAAAAAATGAAAAAACGCCTAAAAATTACCCGCTTTAAAATGTCTTTATTTGCAGGTGTCGATGTACCAATGCCATATACTAAATCTCTCGAAATCGCTGCTCTTCCTCAAGTGCAAGATGTTGTTAAAGCTGTGGAGAAAATTCTAGGGAAAAAGTAAAATTAACATATATAATCGATGTAGATCTAAAAATTGGAACAATTCTGAAAAATTGCGGCGAGCACTGCTAGAAAATTTCTATCGACGTAAGACCACTCAACGAAATAAAATACAATCTGATAAAACCATAAACCACCTCAGAGAAATGTCAAAATAAGTCAATTTTCAACTTGACTATTTATCGATTAGTAAAGAATTAACAAATAAAAACGGTTCTCAAGTCCCCTAAAACGAATAATTTACCGAAAAGAGTAGAAAAATTAGTAGATCGAAACTATCCATCTGATTGTTAAAGTTTTATTTTATTATGTTACTGAATGGAAAAGAAGGCATTTCCTATTGAACTGTGTTCAATCCTTGTTTAATATATCCTTAATCGAATTAAAGACAGCCATTTAAGTAAAAGATTTTATTTTATTACCCTTTTCTTTTTTCTTTTGAAAACAATGATAGAAGCTTCAGAGAAAAACATCAACATGTGAAACACTACATTCGCGTCTGAATACGTATTTATTATTTAAAAAGAGAACGAATTATACATACATCATTTAAAATTTAATCAATATTTAACGATGATATTGGCGTGATATTTATAAACACATACAAAGTACACAAGAACACGACAAATCTGTTGACCTTAAAAAGGAATCTTAATTCTAGTGAATTGTAATGATTCAAAATAAAAAAAGCCGAAAGGTGCAAATGTTTTGAAATAAAAAAAAAAAAGATTTATTTAAAGAAACCCTGTTTTTTTGTTTTGTTAGTGATGTTTTAATTTTCGTTATAGTTGTACTTAGTTATGACTTAAATGTAGGTGATTTTTAAATTTTTATACACTTATCATTCTTGTACTGAAGGCACTTTGCTGGTTGCAAACTTATTACATGTACGAACCCCATCCAATATACATTGCCGCTAGATTGTCAATGTCCGTTGCTTCTTCTATCACAAAATTTACATGACCTTCAACCGAGAGTGGTATGTTTGTAGTTCGACCTTTGATTCGTACCTGGAAATATAATTGGAAAATATTAATATTAAATCTCATAACAGGAGCTTAAAATATTGTAAATGAGTGAAATCAAATTTGTGTTCTTTAAATCTAAGAAAGGTTATTAAATAAGTTATTTCTCTCATATTTATATGCTTATTTATTTCATCTCGATATTTACACAAATCAGGCAATTATTAACAAACAAACGAAAATAGTAACACAACAAAATTAAAAGCCTAAAAAGGATAAAGTCTACATTTATTAAATTGCAAATAAGACGTAGATGTGTCTACGCGGAATTCTAAGCAAATAAATTTCACACAGATCAAACAGCACCAAAGACATCAAAACGGAATGAAAAGTGTGTCTGACTGGAATTTGGCTTATAGGCCAAGTGTTAAGGTAGGCATGGAAAAGCCGTTAGTAGAAACTCTCACCAAGATAGAAGCGGCGGGGTTCTGGAGAAGGATTGCAAACGAAAATCTTGATAACATCAAAGAACAAGGAAATGAGCATTTTTCTAGGAAAATGCTGATAAACTTACTCTCGACGGATTCTAATGAGAATTGAAGATAAAGGGTCAGACTGGGAGACAGTATTCAATGATAGAACGAATCACGCTTATAACTAATTTAACGGAACCGCAAGGATCAGAATGTATGTAAAAGTGACGTTAAAATAAAACCAAAAATCTGGGAAGCTCTACAAGCAACGTGAATGCGAACGCCATATTTCAAATATATGGATGGATATTTTATTGAGTCTTTTTACGTATACATTTTTTACATGATAAAAAGGTACATAACTTGGCAACGGAACTATAGTCAAACAACAATTTTTACAAAGTTCGGTCGTAACCAGTGAAATGTGATTGAAAAATTGATGAAAATAGTAAGCCCTGTACAAAAATTTGACATCGAAAGGCTCCAAACGGCGTCTGTGGCGAAAAAATTCACGGAGACCCTCGACAACCAACTAGCTCCCATCCTATTAGACACATCGCTGAATACAAGCAACGAACGATCTGTAGGTGGAAGTGAAAGCGACGATTAAGACCATGGCAAAACATCGGACATCAAGCCCGACGCAAAAGAAATGGTTGGTTCGATGATGAATGCCAGGATGGATTAGATAAGAAGAATCAGGCTTACAGCAATAATCAGAACAGGACGAAGAGAGAACATTATGAAAATTTCAGAAGAGTAGCAAATAAGATAATTAGAATTAACTATGCCGACCAATTGAGAAGTATCGATGTAAGTCTAGCGAGCAACAACACACGACAAGCATAAAGTTAGTGAAAAGCTTGAAACAAGGTTATTAACCCATAATCACGCTCTGCCGTGATGACATCGGCAACATCATCGCTGATGAAAACAGAGTTGAGGAAAGATGGGCATCATATTTCAAGAACCTCCTAAATCATCCGCAGAGCTCCAGAACATCGGAGCCTATAGATATTCCCGGAGAGCTTCTATTGGCCGCACCAACTCTGGATGATGTGCGCCGGGCAACGATGAGACTCCAGTGAAGCTTATAAAATATGGTGACAGCGGTGTTCAGAAAGTCATCCATAAAGTCATCCAGCATATTTGGCAACAGGAACATATGCCGCACGACTGGTGCCAATCAATTATGTTCCCTCTACAGAAAAAGGTAACAAGCAAGTGCGAAAACTATAGAGGCATATCACAACTTTGCACGGCATAAAAAATATTTTCGAAAATATTAGAAAATAAAATCAGATCATACGCCAACAGTATTGTCGCAGCCAATAATTTTAATGTTCCGGGAATGTGAAAACGCAATGTCTTTTAAATTAAATTAAAAGAGTTTATTTAATTGCTTAAAAAAGCACAATCACTTTTTTAACTATTTCACAATTTTAATTTTCACTACTAAAAGTCTAACTTCCACTTGTCCATAAATTTCTTTCGCATGTCTTCTAAAATCACTTCACAATCTTCTAAAATCACTTCACAATCAACGAAAATCACTTTTCTATTACTCGAACAATATCGCTTTTCTATTCGCTTCACACTTTCGCAGTTTTTACTATCGCGGTTCTAATGAATCCCCCCATTAATTCAGCTCGCCTTTATATAGGGTCTCTAGTCATTCAACCCAGTTCTCGTACATTGACGAATTAGCGGGAACATTCGAGCAGCGTAATGAATGGAGCAGTGACTCACTTTCAGATGTTGATGCTTGGTGGGTTTTCGAGTACGTTCGTTTTGTTGATCATGATCTTAACGATTGTGAAAATAATTGCGACAGTAACTCGCAAAATTATTCGTGCATGTAACAGTATTATAGGGGAGGATCAAGATAAACCAATTGTTTACTGTCAAGCAGGTACTTGAGAAATGCTGAAAGTTCAACATAGACGTACACCGAATATTCGTTGACTTTAAGTAAACATATGACAGTATTGGTCGTAACGTACTGTACTAAATAATGCTTTGTTTGGTATCCCAGCCAAATAAGTCCGTCTTACGAAAACGACAATGACGTCGATAACCTCCCAAGTCCACATCAATAAGCAACTCACTGATGCCTTTGACACAAATATCGGACTAAAGCAGGGGGATAATCAATTTGTCTTCGGAGTATGTCATAAGAAAGCTACCTGCCGATACAACCGGTATATTATTATATCAGTCAAGCAAATATATAGCCTATGCGGACGACTTAAAAATTTTGTCACGGACCCTAGCAACCGCCAAAAAACTTTTTCTGAAACTCGTCAGCGAAGCGAAACTAGTAGGGCAGCAAATCAATGAGAATAAAACCAAGCTATTGACTCAGTCGAGGGAAAATACCTCAAACACCCAAAATATCACACTTGCCGAATACAATATCTAAAATGTGAGCGCATTTGTGTATCTAGGCGCCAAAATAATGAGAACCAGTAATGAAAGTACACCAAATACGTCGAAGAATATAGCTCGCAAATAAAAGTTTTTATTCAGTTTTGATGATCTTGAAGACCAGCTGCATACACAGCAAAACAAAGCTCCAATAATACAAATCTGTGATAAGACCTGTGCTATGCTATGGGTGTGAAACATGAACCCTAACCCAAGCATCCGCAAACGTATTGAACGCCTTCGAGCGACGGGTCCTGAGGCGGATAACTGGAGGGAACTAGACGGGGTCCAATGGCGAATTCTATACAACCATGAGCTTTATACAATTTTTGACGAACCGGAGGTCTCAACGATTGAAAGACTGCGGAAGCTGCATGGGCTGGCTATGTGAATCGTATAGACGAACAATGGATTGCTGCTAAATTGGAGGACGCGGCCAAATGACCGAGATAGTTTGATGTGCTTGTTGCATGAAGCGTAGGCGGAGATTCTAGGTCTTGCAGTCGTTGCGTATAGACGTGTTTTTAATCGCTCCTGTCATTAATTTTTAAAAATTAATTAAGTTTCCACAAAAGTCAGTTGAAATTAATGTTTTAATTGAAAATCATCAGCGTCGAATTATTCGAACATTTATCGAATACCTGAAATTTATTTCCTGAAGAAGTATCAAAAAGCGGAAATACATTCAAGGGAAGTCCCGGTTTACGAACATTCCCTCTAATCTCGCTGCAAAAGCAACGAGATGGTGGAGCCCGATGGTTTCAGCCGATCGTGTACATCGCTAATGATGACGGGCGAAAAAAAACTAAAACGAAGATTCGATAGCAACGAAGAAAAACCGAAAATTTTATCAGTCATCGAGATCGAGCAATTAATCAAAGCTACTGAGAAGGCTGAGAAGTTTGAGAAAGAAAACGAAGAACTCAGGCTTCGGATTCAATCGCTAGAAGAACTAGTTGGAAAACTAACGTTTAACAAAGCAAAAGAAACTAGCAAGAAAGAAAAAGAAGTAAAGTCAAAAGCGACCGAAGACAAGAAATCTAAGAAACTGGCACAAGAATTTGATCAAGAGGATGTCCTCAGCGTAGGCGAAGCAAACGTCAGCACGAACTGTTATGCAGCGCTAGCTGGACTAGGCGATTCCATGATTATTGAAGAGGATAAAGGTAACAAAACTTCTGAGCATTGTATTACTAAACCTGATAATGGATTTATCGAGTATTTAAATATAAAAAATAGGGAGAAAAACCAAAAGTCTTGTCTGCTGGTCCGTCTGTCAAGGTTGATCAAAAGAAAGAAAAAGTCCCACTAATCAATGTATTTGGGCAAACGGACAAAAGATATGGTTCGGCTTTTGGCAGTCGAAAATAAATTAAATGATTTTGAGATCAATGCCGATAAACTGACAATTAGAACTGTCATTGGTTGATTTTCAGGCAGCGAAAATTGCGTTGAATTCTGGAGATGTTGAGCATTTTACATAAACCCCCAAAAGCAAAAAAACAGACCTTTTTATTGAAGGGTCTGGACTGCGGAGAGGACATAGTCGATCTCCTTCAGGTGCTTCAAAAATTTGCACCAGAAATAGAATTTATTACAGTTAAAGACTTTGCAACAAGGAGATCGATTGTCGAGCGTAAAAACTTGCCTTATTACTTAGTCCAGATTTCCAGCAAAAGTAGTTCAAGTGGCCCACAAAAAATAAGGTACTTGAACTTCTGTGTAGTGAGGCATTCAGAAAGCGAGGTCAACCAGTGCTACAGGTGCCAAAGATTCGGTCATTTGGCTGCCAATTGCGCCATGAAATATAGATGTATATAGTGCGAAGATGTCCATGCTTCCGGCGAGTGCAAATTGGCTCAGGCGGAGCAAAAAGAAAAATTATATTGTGTGAACTGCGGTGTCTCTGGTCATACAGCATCATATCGAGGATGCCCCCGGTATCAAGATGCAAAGGTAAAATTTATTCCAAAACAAAGTCAAATACACCGCAGTGTGATACCTACCAAATTCGTCAAGCCGAGGGTGTCATTTCCACTTGCTGCTAGAGGACCAGCAGACAATGTAAATAATATAATTAATGTTAGTGGCAATAATGAGCTGCTTCGTAAAATTTATCAGCAATTAAATTCTTTATTGGAGAGAATCGATATACAGGATTCTAAAATTAACTTTGTTTTTTAGTGTTGAGGGCTTTCAAATGCCTCAAAATAAGTTGAAATCCAGTCACATTCCCATGGATAGGATTCGTCTCGTGTGAGTCTACATCGACGTGATTGTCTCTCAAATGCACTCCATGACATTCAAGGATTTTGAATTTGTAAGAAACGATAGGGTAATCGGTGATGGGGCAGGTGGCACCGGGATATTGGTTCGAAGACCCTTTTGTTTCCAAAATATTGAATAAGTCGAATTCAAAAGCTTTGAATCTGTTGAAGTGTCCGTTATCAAAATCTCACTGCCAGGTGGGGATAACCTCTTTGTTATCTCTGCTTAAGCAACTGGTCGAAATGTTCTCAAGTTCAAGGAGGAGCTCAATTCCTTGTTTGAAATACTCGAATCGAACAGGCTGTATAATTATTTTATTCTTGCTGGTGACGTGAACGCTAAGCATACATCATGGCTGAACGCCACCAATAATTCCAGAGGTGTATTCCTAAAATCGTGGATAACAGAGAACCAAATTGACTACAGGTACAATTTATAAGGCTCGGATTTCCCAACATACCCAGGGCAAATTCATATTTAGAACTTTGCATTGCTGACGCAACACTTAAATTCAGCTATAATAGTCCTCAACGTAAACTGCAGGTGCTTTCTTACGATAGCGACCATAACGCAATCGTAATATTATTATTTCTTCCTCATTCCAGTTCAACATGAAAATTATCGGTTGAATTTAAAAAAAAAACAGACTGGGGAAGGTTTCAAAAGAAGTTTAATCGAGAGTACCAGAAGCAATTTCCTCCTTTTGATGATGGCAACTCTTGCTCAATGGCTCCTAATGACAGGTATCTAACTAACGATGAAATATATCTCTATCTGTCGAAGTTAGAGCGATTTTTTACCAATAATCGGTCGGTGGTGTTGGCGCAGTATGAATTTCAACGTCGATTTCCGAATCGTGTTGCGCTAACTGGGCAAACAATCCGGCGCTTAACTGCTCGACTCGAACAGACTGAAACCACACGAGGCCTTGCAGGGCATGGCCGTCACCAGGATGGTCGAAAATATCGAGGCTGTGGCTGCCGATGTCGCTGAGAACGATGAAACATCACCCAGACGACGGGCCACGCAATTGGGCATCAGCAGACCGACCCTAAGCGAATTTTAGTTAAAGCCTTACACATGTTCCCGTACAAAGTGCAAACAGTGCATCAATTGATGCCTGCTGACCGTCAGTCACGTGTGAATTACTGTCAAGCCATCCTAATTCTCAACAACGAAGAGGACGATTTTGTATCGATAATCATCATGAGCGACAAGTCGCATTTCCACTTAAGCGGTTACGTGAATAAGCAAAATCATCGTTTCTGGGGCACTGAAAATCTACGTGTGATGCACAAACAGCCATTACATACACTCAAAGCCACTGTGTGGTGCGGTGTTCACGAGGGAGGAGTGATCGGGCCGTATTTTTTGAGGACGCCATCGGCAATCCGGTCACTGTTACTGGCGAACGCTACAGGGCCATGATAGACGACTTCTTGCTGCCGGAATTGCATGAGTGGGGCTTGGTGAACATGTGGTTTCAACAAGACGGTGCAACCGCACACCCAGCACGAGCCACAATGGATACTGTGAAGGCAGCGTTTCCTGGTCGCGTAATCTCCCGTTTTGGCGATTTGTATGGCCAGCAAGGTCGCCCAATTTAACCATCCCAGACTTTTTTCTTTGGAGCTACTTGAAGTCGCAGGCTTATGCCGAAAAGCCTCAGACAATCGCAGACCTTAAGGAGAATATTCGACATCTTGCGGACAGTCATGGAAAATGCGATAAAACGGGCACAAATGTGTATCAACACTGACGGCAGCCACTTGATGGATATCATCTTTTCCACTCAACAGAAAAAAGGTTCAAATAAAGATTTCCACCACTCAAAATCATTTTTTTTATTTAGTAAAAAAGTTACTCAAAAATAAAATTAGATGATTAATTTTGCGCCACTATGTAGTATGATTTATGCATTTTAAGTTTTGCTACATTAAATCCGAATGGTAGCCTTAACCTTCTTAAAATTGCACAATTATGTATGCTAACATAAGACTCTGGTACCCACCAAATTTCATAGAAGAGATGTAGCCCAATTATATGGAAATAGGATTTTGACGAAAATTTCAAAAATAGTTTTTCATTAGAATAAGTGCAATAGGTCGAATATTCTGAAAATTTATCTAAAATGGAACAAAATGGCGGCTGTTTTGTATTTATGAAAGAAACCCTCGATCTTTCGTATATAATTGAACGATTTCTTGTATGTTCAACGGATTCATAGTTCATGTCATTGATTCGTGTCGTCAAAAAAGTTGTTTTGAACCCTAGGATGGTTACGAAGGCTTGTTTGCGCTGGATATGCACAGCATAGGGATTAGCGGTCTTTTGGTTATGCCAAAATTTACTATTTCAAATCATGTTTCGAGTGATTTTCGAGCGGACTATGAGCCTACCCATGTGTGATGACAGTGAAGCGTGCTACTAATAATATCATCTCCTTGATTACCATTACAGCAGCGAAATAAAATACTGTGATGGTGTACGATATACGACTATTATTATTAAAATTTTAAAAGATCTATCAAAGGTTTTTAGAAAGAGATATGATGCCAGTGCAATACTTTTTACTGTCATCTCTTACTGATGAATTAAGAGATGAATGTGAAAGCTATATATTATATTGTTTTATTTGAACGCATTTAAAAGTAAATATACAGTGAAAATCTCAGAAGAGTAGCGAATAAGATAATTAGGATTAAGAAAAGAAAATACTATGACGACCAATTGAGAAGTATAGATGTAAGTTTAGCGAGCAATAACACAAGACAAGCATACAAAGTAGTAAGTCAAAGCCTGAAACGTGGTTATCAGCCCAAAGCCACGCTCTGTCGTGATGACAGCGGCAATATAATCGCTGATGAAATCATAAAATTATAGAGGAATATCACTACTTTGTACGGCGTATAAAATATTTTCTGAAATCTTAGAAAATAAAATCGGATCATACGCCAACAGTATTATTGGGGAGTATCAAGGTGGTTTTAGGGCAGGTAGATCAACAACAGACCAATTGTTCACAGTCAAGTAGGTACTTGAAAAATGCTGGCAGTTCAACATAGACGTGCACCAAATTTTCGTTGACTTCAAGCAAGCATACGACAATATTGATCGTAACGTACTGTACCAAATAATGCTTGGTTTTGGCATCCCAGCCAATGACGTCGACAACCTCCCAAGTCCGCATCAATAACCAACTCACCGATGCCTTTGACACAAATATCGGACTAAAGCAGGAAGACGGGCTGGCCCCATTGCTATTCAATTTGGCTCTGGAGTACGTCATACGGATGCTACCTGTCGATATGCGAGGTACATTACTATACAAGTCGAGCCAGGTAGTGGCCTATGCGGACGACATCAACATTCTGTCACGGTAACTAACAACTGCCAAAGAACTCTTCCTGAAACTCGACAGCGAAGCAAAACTAGTAGGGCTAGAAATCAATGAAAATAAAACAAACCTCATGACGCAGTCGAGGAAAAATACCCCAAATACACAAAATATCACACTTGGCGAATACAGTATCGAAAATTTTAGCGAATTCGTGTATTTAGGCGCCAAAATAACGAAAACGGACAATGAAAGAGACGAAATACGCCGAAGAATACAGCTCGCAAATAAAATATTTTATTCAGAATTGACGATCTTGAAGACCAGCTGCATACATAGGAAAACAAAGCTCCAAGTATACAAATCTGTGATAAGACCTGTGTTATGCTATGGGTGTGAAACATGGACCCTAACCCAAGCATCCGCAAATATATTGAACGCCTTCGAGCGACGGGCCCTGAGTCGAATAATCGGAGCGAAGCTTGACGAGGACCAATGGCGAACTCGATACAACCATGAGCTGTATGAAATTTTTGACGAGCCGAAGGTCTCAAAGATTGTAAGACTGCGGAAGCTGCAATGGGCTGGACGCATGAACCGTATGGACGAACAACGGATACCCAAGAAGGTATTCGTTGGGAGAACTGAAGGCCGGCGGCCAGTGGGGAAACCGAGGAAACACTGGTCTGACTCGGTCGACGAAGACATTTCATCGCTGCTCGGATTTCGGAATTGGATGACGCGGTCAACGGACCGAGACAGTTGGAGGCGCTGTTTGCAGGAAGCGAAGGCCCGAAAGGGGCTGTAGTGCTAAGAAGAAGAATACAGTTTATGGGAGTTTTTCAAACGAATTTGACGCAGATCTGCTAGTTTCGCGTCCTGCCTGTGTTCGTCTGTCTTCGCGTTGTAGCAATTTTTCTCAGAAACTACAGAAGTTACAATACAAATATACTTTTTGGAAAGGCATAAGTGGTGGCCGTTCGAAATTAGGTTTTACCAAAAATTATAAAAGCTGTTAAAAGGGGCCCCCTTATGCCAAAGTGACCCTTGACAATTTTTTGTCAAAGGTATTCAGGTGGGGCATCAAATGAATCTAAAAGGATCTGAAAAAAAAATGTGAGTTGATCAGCAGGTCCAGGGTGAGGCGAAAAACGTGAAAAATTTGTACCTTGCTCCTCGGGATTGAAAATCTTTGAGTCTAAAACCCCGAAAAAATTACGAAGGAAGATCTTTATGGTTACAAGAGCAACAAATATCCCACAAATCAAAACTCGCTCAGCTTTGTTTGCAACAGTATTCATCAGTTTTACGCTTTGCCCTTTAAAGTTGAAACGGTACACTTAAACTGCATTAACATAAGATCCTTGCGGTCACAAAATTTCATAGAAATTGAATCATGGCTAAGTGAGATATAGCCACTTTAATTATATGGAATTACAACAAAAACACGTGTTGATAGTTGAAATATAATCGAAAGAAAGAAAAAAAAACAACTCAAAATCATTTGATCAAACAAAAATATCAGTATTAAGGTATGTTGTACAAAATGGCGAAAAAATTTGTTTTCCGCAATTAGAAAAAAGCAGATGGATTTAGAAAAACGGGCGGGATAATTTATTTAATAATACCCTAAACAATGGGAGGCATCGAAGCAAAGAAATTTGACGCATCATTTACTACCATATTTAACTTTTCAAGTTTATTAAAAAGATATACTTACAAATCCTTTTAACCGCTCCTCGATCCTTTTAATGTTTGCCATTGCTTGAGCGTCTGTTCTTTCCGTATTGCCATCGGTTCTATAGTTACGACTCCAACTCACCAACGGATCATACACGAACGGCCTCAAAACTGACATCAGCGTAGGTGTCTGAGCCTGTAGCACTCTCATTGTAATCTCACAACATTTTCTGTACAAACCCTCAATCCCTAGCGGACCCATTGCATGTACCATGTTATGTGTTAAGCGAAATGGAACTCTCTCTGGGAAGTCGAACGTTTCACCTTTGTTAAATAGACAATTGAAATCGACGTGAACCGAATCACCGTTTGTACTATCAAATAAAATATTTTCTCCATGACGATCACCAAGCCCGAGAATATATCCTGCGATCGACATAACCGCCAACGTTTTTATATACGACGATCGTGCCTGGTACCAATTATGTGGTGTGGTAAACCGATACCGGAACCATTCAGCGAAGAGTGGTGGATGAGCTGGTAGCAAAACATTCAAAAATACATCTCGTTTCTTCTCAACAGGATCGCGAACAGCACATGCGTTTTTCCGAAGATCTCTCGCATGCATGCCCAAGTTACGTTGTCGATAAAAACCCATTAGAATTTGACGGAACGCTTGTAAATTCTGCACCCATTCGATAAGGCCACATTCTTCATTTAGTGGCACTACAGCGTACGTTCGGATTCCAAGCCGTCGATGCCGCGCGTCAGGGTCTTGATGTAAATATTGTTTGACAACAGCATTGAACTCCATGAGTCGATAGTCTTTACGCAAATCATCTTTTGGTTTCAGCATGATTGTGTAGTCCTTGCCATCACTACCAACCAGGATAACTTTTCTAGGGCGTTGCAACGATTGTAGGACCACTATCTCTTCTTTAATATTTGTCATATAAACGCACTTATTTGGGAATGCGTCAAATGATGCAGCAGGATTACCTCTTTCACTAATAGGTGGTAGAACAGGTTGCGTAAATTCTTGAAACGGCATAATTATCTGTGAGAAATCTGGTGTTGCGAATAGTTTTGGTAGGTGTCGAACCAATGAGCTGACGCGAGGGTTTTTCTCATTTGATGGAATTTCTTTGTTAGTTAACTCAATCAGCTTTTCAGCTAAGGAGTTAAAATCACTTATTAATTTTTGCATTGGTCTTGCACTCAATCGGGGGTCGTTGAAAATTTCAGTGCATCGTTTTACACGTCCTGTATAAGAAGATTTGAACACTGAGAGGATAAGCCAAAGTGATTGTTGCGGGAATTTTTGTATCAGCTTTACAATGATTGTCTTCAGAACGGAATATGTTTCTTGTGATGGATGGCAAATTCTGCTAACTAATTGTGAAAAAGCCGTGAAGAATATAAACAATGGAAGTTCACTTGAAAGCTTTTCTAAAATCATATTCATTTGGGATGCCACCGAGCGCATAGATGAGTCATCTCTTTTTATATTGGAAGTAAAGTCCAGCCAGACGCTTAGCATTCTGGGCATTGATTGATAAATGTACTCACAGCCGTACGACATTGATCTACCATAATTAGTCATGACTTCAAGCAATGTTTGCCGTCCATCTTGACTTTCTTGCTCGGTCTCTGACATCGAATTATACATTCTATCATGATACTGCGCCAAGTGCACAAGGCACTTTTCTGACTTGGAATTCCCAGTCAATGATTCTTTAAAGTATTTTATATTCAATTCCGAGCTTATATTCATTGACTCTGCATTGTAAGTTGCTTGTAAAAATTTTGCTTCAGCGAAAAGCAATCGAGTAGCTTTCGGCAAACTTTGTATGGATTGCGATGGTCCTACGGCGGCGCGAATTTCTTCGATTTTCTGATCCAGAACTTTGAAGCACGTCGTTTGATCACCCTTCTTCCAAAGTAACTTAGCTTTTTCGATGAAAAGATTTGGTGGGTTGTACTTTTGTGCATTCATAATGCAAAGCTGAGCTTGCTGAAACAGTCCAGCTGTTCTCGCCAGCTCTGAGCTCTGCATCCACATTCTGGCTATTTCTTCTTCAATGGTACCTAATATCGACTCTACTTTGGACGAATCGTTTGGGCTTTTACGAAGAAGATTCACCATCTCGGACAGGAGTATTCGGCGTAAACACAAAACTGGTTCCGTCACACGCGGAATGGGCTGAAGCAGTGCTAATCTCAAATTCCATTCTTTGAAGAACCCATCAAGGTATCGTCGACATTCAACAGCTGAAGAAACTCCACAAAGCTTTTCGGTTATTGATTTTGTCTTTTCAATTTCCGAAATTAAGTGTAGCGTCATGATATGATGATATCCTTTATGATATGAATTTTGTTCGATCCCGCCTGTTTTCAGCATATTTAAAGCAATCAATCGAATCGACTCTATTTTTTCCTTGAAGACATTCAAATCACTGTTCCTAAAATTTAGTAGTGCCTGTCCACATTGAACTCCCCATGCGTTTGATTCACTGATTTCAGGCACATCGAAAAGTTTCTCTAACTCTTCAAATCGTCCCAATCTCCATAGCGGTTCTGCTTGTATAGCCCGCAAGCTATCGTCCATATATTTTTCTCCTAACTGATTCAGAAGACCTTCCGAAATAAGAAGAGCCGTTTCCGGGGTGTCCAACCTCAAGTAGCACTGAACAATATCATTGACCTGGCTTGGCTGAATATCTTCGTACTGCATTAACTGCTCAAAACACGCAGTTGATTCCGTAAACTTATCAGTCATATTGTTAACTAATATCTGCTCCGATAAATTCAGTTCTGTTTTCTTCAGGCAAATCGCTCCTTCGAGCGAATCCGGGTTCATAAGCTCTGCATAGATTTCAGCAAGGAAAGACAAATTTTCCTGTAGCAAACTTGAAGGTTTTTCCTCAATATAAGCTTCTAAATACATTAAAGCTCTTGCATATTCTCGACAGTTGAAATTAGCTTTTGCGATGAGTTTCTTTTCGAATCTTTTAACAAAACTATCAACAATAATGAAACTATTGTCGGGAGTAGTGCCCAAATAAACTCTTCTCCATTGCCTTAACCACCGTTCTAAGAAATCTAATTGTTCAAAAGCAATTTTGCCACATTTGATTCCAATGTATTCTGTTGGCTCGTCTGTTTTGTTGAACGTTTTGCTAGGAACAAAATGCAGTGTTTTCAGGCCGCGTTGTCGAGTATTTTTGAAATCAGCAACTGTTACATTAGGTTGACTTTCTGCTGCTTCGAAGACACATTGCAACTCTTCGTAAATATGTTCGCGAGTATCCGGGTCGCTTGATTGTAACGTGTGCAGTACAATGTAAGGTAGAAACACGTTCAAAACGTTGGCATCGCGTTTGATACTCGGTTTGAAGGAGTTCAACAGATGGGATGTATCAGAATCTTGAATTTTTTCAATCATCTTTGATGCCCATATGAATGCCCATTCTTCTGCATTTTGACACTTGGCACTGCCAAAAACAGGATGTATCTTTATATTTGTAGTTATTTTCAACCCGGTATAGCAGGATGTCAAGAGCGGCTCCATCAGTTGACGCATTCGTTCGGGAATCGCTTCCCAAACTTCCATTTTTTTCTTTATTTTAGGGCACACTCCACGAGCTGAGAGAATTTCTTGAATTGCCAACGAGAAAGAGTCTACATACTTAGTGTCCTTTTGAAATTGATATGCCCGACATAATTCCTCTAATGCCATAATTGCAAAAGCATCCGTGTGAATTGATAGCGCAAAACTCTTTTGTGGAGCGTAGTTTGGGGATAGATGACTGGGTTCAATTGCTCCCAGCTCTCCAAGACACTTTCCTGATGCAAGCTGTAGACTAACGTCATTGTGGCAGCAACCAATGATCAGATTATGCAGTAATCCTTCGAGGAAGGCATTTTCACTTGACGCATTCTGTTCGATTATTAGATTATTCACGTCACCACGATTTTTCGAAAATAGTTTTGTGAGATATTTCAAACCATAAACACGCACCGTTGGATTTTCATGACCGATTTGATTCAGGAAAAACTCAAACTGTTCCATAAAGCTTTTACCTCGTCGTTTGTCTGTTTGATAACGAACAAAGTCTTTAATTTCAGTCGAGACGTTGATATTTTCGATGAAATACACATCTGGGATGTGAAGACTCAATAGGCTACCGTTGGATATGATCAAATAGCGATAGATGGAGTTCACTTCTTGTGGATATTCTTGCAATAACGGCTCAAGAGATGCAATTATCGTTCCTAATAGTGGTCCCACTGCTTGAATATCAATCGTATGAACAAAGATTTTCCAGATATCAACGCAGATTTTTCTCAGTTTTTTATCCTCGATCGTTAATGCTGTACGTAGCATAGCGAGAATCTTAAATCGGAAGGGTGTTATGTGCGTTGATCCAATAAATCTCATTATCTCGCCGAAGCTTAGCAATGTTTCTTCCTTCAGATCTTTTTGAAAGTCCGCATCGAGTAGGCATGCTTCGAAAAAAGTGAGCACACCAAGAAATCGAGTAATGATAAATTCAGCTACTTTTGTGTGAGACATTTCAATCGAACTGTTGCCTTCCACATCCATAAGGATCAGACATCGAAAAGCTTTCATAACATTTGCTGGGTTTTTATGATAGTAAATCAAGATTTCAGCGACGGTTTTCTGCGAATTAAAAAGGGTTTTGTTAAATTTGGAAATACGATTTTGGAAAGTTCGTGAGAAAAAGAGTTTCTAACTTAATATTTACCTTAATATCGGAGTGCAATAGTTCGTATAAATTAGATCCTGTTCGAGTTATAACAAATTCAATACATTTATTATTGATGTCAGATGTATCGTTTAAAAAGAGATGGAGGTATAGAGTCAGGAAAGATGATGTTAGACATGCCGTTAAATCTATCTGAAGTGTGCTAGCAATCTCTTCTAAGAGTCTTTCGACCTTCGGTTGCTAAAAAGAAATGACGGTCATAAAAAGTGTTCACATTTCTTTGCTTAATTTGTGCTTACTTTAAGGCGCCAAGGAAGCAGCATTGCTATCATCAATTGATAATTTTTTGCAATGAAATCTCTTGGTCCACTAAATCCTAACATTTTTGTTAGCTGAAAACAGTAAACAGGATTGTTTTAAAATGTTTTGTGGAACTTTAATTTTAAGAGTATTATATCTTATGTTTATCTTTGTATAATAGAAGATTGTTCGGAAAACACGAATTTTTTTCCTTTTCATTTTTCGCATTTTGTGAAATATCTTTACAAAACCCTACTAGCTTTGTGACCGGTCTATCCGTCTGGCCGTCCGAGCGCCACAGCAAGTTTTCTCAGAAACTACCGTAGCTGTAATCATTAAATTTTCTGAACAAGCCAAGAGTGATGACCTGTTCAAAATTAAGGTAAAATAAATTTATAAGGTGTTGGAGAGTCTTCTCATAAATGAAGTGACCCTTAAAATTTTTTTGACAAAGGTAGGTAGTATGGGTATCAAATGGTAGGTCCTGATGATAAATTTTCAAAAAGGTCTTAAACTGACACTTTTTGTGGAGTACTGGGGGAGGGGAAAAGTACGTAAAATTTGTGTCCCCCCTCCCTCGCGATTGGGCACCTTTGATCCGAAAAATTTGAAAAAGTAGGTCTTTATGAAAATAAGGCCAACAAATACTTCAGAAGTTCACATTCGATCAACTTTGTTAATAATAGTACATTTCATAAATTTTACGTTTTTGCCAATAAAATTTGAAGGAGATGTTTAAATTTTCCCAAAAGCTCGAACGTAGGTTTCTTAATAGCAGCTGTAGGTGTCCTGAACATTTCACAACAATCGAGCAATAAGCAGGTAAATTCCAACCGATTGAAAATTTAACAATTATAATAATAACAAAACGTGATAATGGAGATGCACGTTTGCAAAGGACCTAGACATGAAAATTTTAAGAAATGGTTTGTTACGTAGATATGTTATTATGACTACTCAAACAATGAGTCAACACACATAAAACAAAGTAGCGGCAAATTTTAAATACATAATAACCATGTTTTAGTCCGTGTGGTGCAGTGGTTAGAGCACTCATCCTATATGGCGAAGGTCTCTAGTTCGAGTCTCGTTGGCGACAACGAAATTTGTTTCGAATGATTCTTCGGACGGACTATAAGCCAGTTCAGTTATGATATGTACTGGTTTAAAATCAGAACGTATCGTAGCTGGGTTGATGGATACATGGCCAAAGCGTGGCACTGACCAAATCTCCTTCCCGAGTGCCAATACATTCGATTAAGATAATGAGATACTAGAAATCTCAAGGCGAAAACCCGAAAAAGGCTGTAGTACTAAAGCAAAAATAAAACATGTTTTAGTTTTACGAACTCAACTTACGGAATCTGTATAGGAGTCAAGTTTTGGTATTCAGAAGACGTTGTTTGAGTTACTAATTGGTTTACAAAACACTTCTGGCTGGAACACTTTCCTGCTGCTTTGACGTGTCAACCTCTATTGTTGCTATATTTTACATTGCAATCATTTTTCTGAAAAATTTGATAATGTGAAGCCCCATTGGAAGGAAAATGAACTTTGTAGAACAATAATTTAGTCACTAAGTGGTAAGTTCACAAGGCACTCTTGAAAAACATATTGTTATAAAATTGCGACAGCATCGGATGAATGGCACAGACTATTTGAACAGAAATGGAATATCACGAAACTTACGATCTTTGTAGACTAGGTAACTATTAGGTTCAAATCCTTACATAGACGACACGATCCGCCGAGGAAAGGACATTGGGAGTTAAAAAAAGTTGTATTTCAGGCTCCTGTTCTAAGATATTTCAATTCAAGACGCTTAATAACGGGCTACAAATCCATGGTGGAATAGGGAAACATAGACAGGAACATGGGATTAGTGGCATGGACACCCACCCCAACCAAACGAAGCAGGTTCGTGTCGAACCTCAGCTGAAAAAGCGACCAACGTGGGGGAACAATCTAAGTTGGAAATACGGGTGGAATGGAGGATCTCAACACCAGCTTAATGTCTGCATTAAAAAGAGCATTTACACTGAACTTTTTGATAGCTATATATACGAATTTATTAGCTGGAGAACGCTATAGAGGTATAGAGTTAGCGATACAATGAGAAGATGGTCTCTATTTCGAACAAGTGGTGATGCTCATGGGTTGCGAAAATGACTGCACAGTGAGCTGGATTGAGGAAGTTATACCAAACGCGTGAAAGTGTGTCTTTTATTTTAAATGGATTTATTCTACAGCCCTTAACTAAAAAAAACATGTCTATCTTTCTAAAAGCAAAGGGCGGGTAACATAAGTTCAACTCAGAGAAAGTCAAGTGTAAGCCTTGGACACTTAGGATTCCATGTGTATTTTCACTATGAGGCAGATTCTACCCAGAAAGGGCATCATAATTAGCAAAAGGTCGAGCTGCATATGCCTTTCAGAATAATTAAGGACCAATTTGAAGATCGAAGTTTCTTACGAAAAGAAATATTGGCAAGTGAAAATGAATTTCTGTTCTGTCACAGGAACTAAATAAACTTAAAATGAACAGATTTTGGATGAAGGGCACACGCAAATGGCATTTGACAAATTATTCCAACGGGTTCCGTGAGTGAGTTTGCAACGTAAGCATTAACCAAGTAATAGGCGTCTAACTTCGACCAAAAGGTGTCGAAGGGAAGTAAGAAGATAATGAAATTGCTATCTACGGACAAGGGCAATGATGCTTCCAAAGAATAAGGAAACTTAATAGGACAGATGTTTTTAGGCAAATTTCTTGAAAGGATTTCACCTATTACGGAGAGTATTCCGTTTCGTGCCTAAATATATGCTCGTACGTACTTGGGATACAACGAAATATAGTTATAATGTTGCTTTGATTTGCACCAAATTTTTAGGAAAGTGAATCGAGGGATTTCGCTTATCATCATCTATGGCGCAGCAGCCCGAGCTAGGCCTTGGCCTCCAGGATTGATCTACTCCAATCATCGCGATTCTGCGACCAAGTTTGCCAGTTGATCACTTCCAGCAAGGATCTGCTGTCAGCTTCTATTATGTCTTTTCTTCGCAAGTATTCACAAGCGCTTTTTATTCTTTTGTTGTATAGCATTTTGTTAATGCTGAATTATAAATCACACAGCAGTAAACACATTCTTATAAAAAACATATTTAGGAGTCAATCTTGGGAGAAAAGGGATAAGAAAACGAGATTTAGTGAAGGATAAATGCTACAAACAAAACTCACTTTTTGTGCTTCTTATTGTAAAACTCAGAGATGTGCGCTAGAAAACTAAGCTTTGCATGTACAAGCCACTTGCAAACCCGACGCTGACGCTGATCTTAACCAGCGCTTGCATCATGGTCCTGAATATCTTTGTTCAAAAATTACGCAAGATAATTTTCGGTCCAGTGGTGGAGGTGGAAACTTTGTTACAAGAAAGAGTTGTATGATATATGTTACATTACGTACTAGTACACAAGCTGTAATATTTTGGCCGTCTGAAAAATGGAGGATTTACAATAACTTTGGTGAAATTTAAATGGTAGAGCACAAGGGACGGCGGAAGACTCAGTGAAAGCCGATAGCAGGTCTCTGCTACTAGTCTTCAATTGGCAAATGAGATGAAGAACTGTGATGATAGGAAGCGACTACTCCTGGAGGCCATGGATTGACTTGGGGCTTTGCACTATAAATATTGACAGCGTGCTATTTTCATTACGAGAGCAAATTTTTAAATTTTAATGCTAATCTCTAAAAATCAACCGTCTTCAAGACGTCCTTAAATGAATAGAATATTTTTATAGAGAAGTTCATCCAACAAGGAACGTTTGCTTTTGCTAGTTTTGTTAAGTGAGATTTTCCTGCAAGTGTTTAAATTTGTGTGGAGTGATTTGTGCGCGTAAGGAAATTACGATTAGTGTGCTAACTATTTACCAATTGATTAAGGCTACAATTTACGACTTCTGGTGAGTATGCTAAGTTTTTCATTTGGCGCCAACTCAGCGCGACAAGAAGAAACATAAGGTTACTACCTAAACAAAAAAAGAGACAATTTCCCTCGGATTCAAGCGTATTTCTCAAATCTCCCTTAAATAAGAGAAGCCTAAAGCCTGTTCCCTCTTTAGCAACCAGACTCCAGTCTTCACTAAATTAACAAACAGATATGACATTTGGAAAAAAAAAGAAAAATCTTTTTCGCTATTTGCGAAAGAGGACCCATAGTAAATAAACCATTAGAACAACGCTGCTCTCATTCTACCATCTAAATAAAAAATAGGAATTCTTAATAATCAACAAGCCTTTGTTATTGGATATAATAAAGCTTTTAATTCCGAAGCTCAATTGAGCGCTATTTTGTTTAGCTTAAAGTAGCCAAAGAAAATTGCGCCGGGAAGAGATTCAGAAATGCGACTATAGCAAGCCGATACAATGTGCTAATGATCTAAGACTGGGTCACAGCACAAAGTTCGATAGAGAAGCATTCTATTCCGATAAATCAAAGCTTCCTTTTTCTTGCGATTAGCCTCCATCGGTGGTTGTATCTGAGAGTTCATCTTTTACAGCAGAGAGTCTGAGTAAGCCATTATCATCGTCAACATCATCATCAAATAACGAGAATATAACGTCAAGAGGTGCGAATTTTTCCATCACGACAGGGTGTTTGCCGCAGAGTATACCCTCATCATCATCAAGCAACGCAACGCTAATGGTTAGCGCTGATTCAGACGCTTTACCTACTTCACAGCCTTCTTCGTCTATCATTATTAGAAGGATGGCACAGAGATCTTCATCTCATCGGGAGGTATTCCAAAAAATATCAAGTTCCGGAGGAATTGCCATCCCTTTAAGCTGTGGCGCCACCGAAACAAATCTTCATATCAAGGCTTGCATATAATACATCCACCGAAGACATTTTAGATTGTGTAAGTAAGAAATTTGGCTCATCTCTGAAAATAATTAGTTGCCAGAAGCTGACGAAGGACAACTTGATCAACAGAGTTATAGCTTTTTTAAAACTGACTGTTCCGGTATGGTGTGATTATATCTTAAACCCTGATTGCTGGCAGCCTGGAGTGCTTGTTAAATCATCCATAACTTCAAGGAAAAAAAATTTCTTTGACCACCGAGCTCCCCGCCAATGCTGTAACATCGGTTCTTCCTAAAAACTTTCATAATAGCACTCTTAAGAGTCAATTTTCTATTTATTATCAAAATGTTCGGGGTTTAAGATCCAAGTTGAAGGATCTAGCTTTATCTTATTCTGTCTCAAACGATGATATAATCTGTATTTCTGAATCCTGGTTGATTGATAGTATATTTGACTCTGACATTTTTTCTAGCCATACAATTGTTAGGCGTGATCGTGATATGTCAATCTCCAACAAGTTGGACGGAGGAGGTAACCTAGTCGCCTACAAGAATACCCTTCCTGATGTCCTTCTAACAAATTTACTTTTCACTGCTTCTGTAGAATGTGTGGGGCAGGTATTTCGTCTTCCCTTTCTCTTCTTGTCTTTTGCACTTATATACGTTGTAAGTCTCCTTTTTCGGTCTACAATACGTTCGTCATCGAAATATCTCGTATTTTCTTATCGCGTTTTTCAAATTGTCGCCTTTTTTTATGTGGAGATTTTAACCTTCCTAAACTCTCATGGGATGACAATCAGGTTGATTCTGACTCATCTCAAATTTGGTCTTTAATTCCTTCTTTTATGTCCATGTATTCCCTGGCTCAATTTAATAATTTTCTTAACGTTAATAATTGACTTACAAGTATTCTTCTGTAGTAGAGAACAATCGTTTTTATGCTCACCTCCAGTTCTTTTTCCTTATCTTTCTTCTGATCTCCATCATCCCCCCCCTTACGTTTTGATATTTCCTATATTCCATCTATCCGTTATCGTCGGAAAGGGCGTCAGCGCTATCAATTTTATCAAACTAATTATGAGCAACTTTCCGAAATAATTCGCTCTGTTGATTGTTCCTCCTTCTTTTGCGGTCTTGACTCGGATACTTGTTGCAACAATTACTATGACTTCTTAAACAGTTCTATTTCTAACTCGACTCCGCTTGGCAGTATAAGGAACTTTTCTGACTGTCCCTGGTTAACTCTCGATGTGAGACGAGCCTTGAAAGCCAAAGATGGGGCACGTAAACTTTTTTCACGTGACAGATCCCCTGAGTCACGATATGCTTTTTGTCATCTGAGGTCGAGATGCAGATCGCTTAGGCTTCTTATTTTCATAGTATTGAAGGCTCTCTAAACTCAAATCATTCGAAACCGTTTTGGAAATATATACGCTCTTTCAAATCCTCTTCCAGTTTCCCATCCTCTCTTCATTTGAATGGCTGCTTAGCAACTTTACCTCTAGAGATTTGTGAACTTTTTAGAACTCAGTTTTCTTCAATTTTTAATGCTACTTCCAGCAATAGCCCTTTGTTCCCAATCATACACACGCCATCTTCATTTCCTTTTACCTGCTGTACGGAAGATGTTATGAAGATTATTTTAGAGCTTGATGACTCTGTTAGTTCAGGTCCCGATGGTATTCGTAATCATTTTGTGAAGTCTTTAGCTATTTCTATTTGTGTCCCCCTTTCCTTTCTCTTCAATTTTAGCTTATCTTCAGGCTCTTTTTCTTCGTGTTGGAAAATATCCTATGTTACTCCTATTTTTAAAAAAGGTAGCACCTCAGACGTTGCTAATTATCGGCCTATCTCCTTATTACCCTGTTTCTCCAAACTACTGGAGAAAATTGTCTACTTGCACCTTTTTTCACTTACACATGATTTGTTCGTTCCTGGCCAATATGATTTTATCAAAGGGCGATCAACTCTAACGAATTTGTTAGAATTCATGAGTGTTGCTTCAAAAGCCTTGGAGGACCGTTTACAAGTCGAAACCTTGGATTTGGATTTCTCTAAAGCCTTCGACTCAGTAAATCACAATATTTTGTTGAGCAAATTTAATTTCTTAACGTTCCTGATTATATGGTCCACAGGTTATCCTCTTACTTATCTAATCGTGTTCGTCAGGTATCTTTTCAAGGCTGTCTTTCCGCCCCCTTCCATTCGTCTTCAGGTGTTGCTCAAGGATCAATTCTTGGCCCCTTATTTTTCACTCTGTTTATAAATGACTTGCCATCCACTATTATCACCTCCTCCTGTCTTCTTTATGTAGACAACGTCAAAGTTTTCAAAGTAGTGTCGCCTAAAGATGACTGTGCCTTGCTTCAAGAAGATTTGGATACCATTTTATTATGGAATTCTTATAACCAGCTTACACTAAATTTTTCTAAGGGCATCCATCTTTGATTTTATAATAACTGTTGCCCTATAAGCTTTCAATTTTCGTTAAATAGTTCGTACCTAAGTACGGTGATACATTTCAGGGATTTAGGTGTCACTTTCGACTCTAAATTGAAGTTTGACGCTCATATTTCTGAAATTACTTCTAAAGCCTCTCGCATTCCTGGGTTGATCTTAAGAAACTCCTATATTTTTTCCGATCCTTTATTGTGTGTTAAATTATATTCTAGTTTGGTTCGTCCCATCCTTGAGTACTGTTCGCCAGTTTGGTCGCCTCATTTCAAGTGTTTGAAGTTCACGCTAGAAGCTGTGCAAAAAATATTTACCCAGATAGTCTTCTTCAAGTCCCAGTTTCTCTACATTAATTATGAATCACGCTTATCCATCCTTAATGTTCCTTTGTTGGCAAAGCGTCTACCTTGATGAATGTTTCCTTTACAGGCTTTGTCGTGGTTTGCTCGATACTCGCCTAGTCAACCAGGTTACAGTGAGGCGCGTTATGCGTTTTACAAGATTGTCGAATATCTTTGATGTTCCATTTGCACGTAGCTTGGTGTGTTTGCACTCACCCATGCTCAGATTACCACGTAACCATGATGACCTTCAGCTTGGACCTTTCCCCCTCTCATATTTAGTTTATAAAAAATATGTCAACTCTCTTCTTCTCAGTTCTCAGTAATTTTTTTCCTCCTCGTTTTTGCATTTTTTTTTCTTTCATCTTTTTATTTTATTACTTTTAGCTGTAGTGCTACGAAAAAGAAGAAGATATAACTTCTGATTACACATACGAAAAATACTTCTCAATCTTTAATTGTAGGTACATATTGGGGTAAAAAATCTAAGCCCCCCGAAAATCTTCAATACCAAATAGACAACATTGACAATAACTTCAAGTATAAAACCATACTGATCGATTATGATGACCTGATGAACAGTGCAAACAACCTCATAAAAGAACTTCTAGACTTACATACAATACTGTGGACTGATGTAGCAAAAAAACCATTTATGAACAGGATTTGCCTGCAACATATCAACAAACTCAATAATAATGCATGAACTGGCCGCTAGCTTCAAGGTCGTCAATGCTGAAATCATGGCAATATTCCTAGCTGCCTCCGAAGACTGCTCAATCAACACCAAAAATATAATCATCTTTACTGATGTCTTTACTGATGTGTAAAGCGTCCTTTACACAGTACGTAATGTCAATGTTAAATTCATTCCAACCAAAATAAAAAACGCTTTGCAAAATAACCCTAGCCTAATTCAAACTAGTCAATTTTGTTTAGTTCTAACTCTTTATTGGATACCAAAACTAAGCGGATTGCAACACCTTATCATTGCGAACAAGGCTGCTAAGGATGCAATCATGTAGGGAGAAGCAATGATTAACCCCTAAGAGTGGAATGATGCCTTCCATTTTACCAAAAACAGCATTGAAGAAAAAATCTCCCTATTACATCCTAACATTTAGTCTCTCTCCAATCTGATATACAACAATCATACATGATTCTATGACTGTGATATGTCCAGTATCTTCACCAAACAAATAAACAGAATACTTTGTAATAAAGCCTATAATAATCTCAGACTCAAGCAATGTAAACTTACCACCTCGGACACGTGTAGACGCAATATGCACCAGATACTTAGTTGTAGTTTCTACAGCAACATTAGGGATAATCATAGTATCTTCAACGAAATCATGTCCTTGCGCGACTTCTTCAACTAACACAAAACTAATCTGCTGAGCAAACCACTTGGGAAGTTCCTTGAAGAATCGACTTAGAGGAAGAGCATCAATCAGCAAAGCCATATTAATGGAAGCATTATCCCACAAGGCTCATGCCTGAATGCTAGAACCAAATTGTGAATAACAATGCATAGCATAGCATTCACAATTGCCGTCCTTGATAGGACTGCATTGAAGAACGCCGGTCTATGCTCTAGTGGGTTTCTACCCTGGTCCCTTTCCCATTGAAGACTGAAGGGAAAAACAATATTGAGAATATTCCTTCATTTTGACCGTGTCAATATATGCAGAGATTCCATCAGACATGATCAAAATGGCGACAGCTGATTGGGTCCTCAGTATAGAAAAATTATATTTTATTCTTTTTAAAAATTTGAAATAAGTTTGAAATTATTTTTTACTAAAAGCTTGTTTATACTATGGCTCCTTTCAACCAATATTCAAATATTTTAAAATATACTTACAAAACTGAGCGCATTGTTGATCGGAATGTTGTGTCTCAAATTGATGCTGACGCATAGCGATATAATCAACCCTAAGACATCTCTCTTATACCAATTTAGGAGATTCTTCGGTGTAACTCCATGCCTCGTACATATTTCTTGAGCACAAAGGGCAGCCTCATGCGAAACACGAGACTCCTTGCGGATGAAAAATAAAAACGTCATTCGAAATAATTGCAATAGCGTCTTCTGAGGAATTTCCTTTATCGTTCCTAGTTTCGAAATCATGTTTACTGCTCCCGATTGTAGTTGTCGATTTGGTTCATCCAATGACCGCTTGACAGCCTCCAAAAGACCACGAGCACAGTCATCGAGAATTGGCTCATAGACCTCCGGCGTTGTTTTCAGAATATTTCTTACAATCAGTTGTAGTTGAGACACAAATACGAGACGGACGTGAGTATCATTGCACGAAAAAAGTTGGATCCACGCCGAGTTGTAATCTAAATGCATGAGGTAAGAAGAAAGACTTCTTACTAAATCCGTAGTTATCTTTGATGTTTCAATTTGATCGAAAATTGGTCGAAGTTGAGCTTTATCAAGAGTATAGCTATCATTTGGAAGTCTACGCAATGCAACAGATTTTGTTTCTTTGAGCATGTTGATATAATATTCTGTTTCAGAACATTCACCAGGACATGTGCATTTTTTTATGACATCACATTTTAAACAGATTATGGAATAGCGATAATAACTGCCATCGACTTTACACAGAACATGGCCACCGCCCAATGCGTAGCATAAAAGGGATTTGAGCGTAGAGTAAAAGTCAGGATGCATACTTTTTTGACTGAGCAATTGTTTTGTTATATCCTCTATTAGATAACGCATAGGAAGAATGTTTCGAACTGCCAAATGTACCATCGAAGTCACTAGTATTGTTTCGAAATGTGATCCCATCTCATTGAGAATGATTTTGGGAAGAATCGTTTTCAGGATTCCTTTTAGATATTCAGTCGCATCCAACGTTAAATATTGAGTGTCCAGGTTTAAAATCAAAGAAACACTTTTCAATTGTAAATTGTCTTCAGTTTCCGGATATACTTCAGCAATTTCAAAACTCATAGTTCTCAACTTTAAGCCATAGCGCTGTCGAATGCTTTGAGCAATAATATCGATCAGTCGAACCTGCTGAGCACTCGACCATTGTGATGCAACCTTACTTTTAAGCATGTTCGACGCAAGATCTCCTAGCAGACAATAGTCGTCAATTCCAATCATTGTTAGTTTCATAAGCGCTTCCAGAAACTTTCGGAAAGTTGATAAAATTCTGCCGTCAGAGAAGAACTGGACGTCCGTTGTCTTCATCGGGAATTTGTCGAAACAATTGAACTCGGTTCCTTTAGAATTCGCTGAAGTACAAATTTCGCATTCAATTTTTGCTGATATGTGAAAGATTTGATGGTGCAGAGCATAGCTACTGTTCAACGAAAACATGGCCCTGATTATCTCAACAACTATCTTCAAATGCGGAGTGTAGTCGTCGGTGTATTCGGAGAAGTGGGCAATAATAAAATTAAGCGAATCATGTAGCTGGCGACTTAAATTATTCCAAGTCGTACTTAACTCTGTTGCTTTGTGAGATCTTTTGTTCTTTTTTAAGTCTTCAAGAACACAGAACTCTAGAACTCGAACAGATTCAGGACAATATACGACAAGATTCTCCATTTCTCTGATATGCGACATGATTGGTATGCAGTCTAATTTGGAAAGTAAAGTTGTCATATTCTTCACTATGATCGAATGAAGTTCGAGGCATGATATGACGATTTCTTGAAACTTTGGATTCGATAGCGTTCGCAAATGATTAACATGTAACCGGAGGATATCGTTGAACGTTTGCAAATTACTACTAGTAGGTTTTAAGGCGCGGAGAGCTTTGAAAAATGGTACCAGACTATTATTGAAGGCTGTAACTTGATTTCGATTGACACTTTCCGTTTCCAGCCACAATGGCTCCTTTTCACAAACAGTCCAAGTGCCTTGGAGGGTGAGGGTAGCGTTTAGCATTAGATCTGTATCAAATTCCCTTGTATTAAAAAGGAGCTTCGTCATATATTCCAAGCATACAAGTCTTGTAGGTAGTGCCGATACATTGAAAACAAGAAGAACACAATCAGTGCAGTCACGGATTAATTCCTTGTACAAAGACAGTCCCAAGATCATTGCGTGTATCAGTACCCGCACTGCAGACTCGAGGAGTTGTTGCCTCTTGGCTTCATTCATTATCTTGATCTTTCGGAAAATGCAAACTGGGTCGATAGTTGCCATCGGAAAGGAGTTGACATAAAATGCATCAATTTCAGTTCCAACTGCGCTGTCGAGCAAGCACTTTGTGTAGGAGATGTACTGTCGCACAGCATTCTTGTAGAACCAGTTTTGTTTAACTATAGCTGCGCCCAGGATTTCTTTCTGCAGCGAAACATCATGTTGTATGGATCTGAAAGGAGCACAGAAAATTGCCAAAACTCACAAATGGAACCGCATCACACTTACTTGATATTACTACTTATACTCAGATGATACACCAATTGATTTATCAACCAAATATTAGACGCTTCCTCTCGATCTCGTTTTTCTCCTTCCTCCAGGATTCGCGATGAGAACAAGCCAGGATCGTCAAATGTGAGATTCTTTTGTATCATTGAGAGAACTTTATCCCATTGAAATGCTTCCATATTGTCGACTATTGTTCGGGATAATGTTTCCCATAGTGAAGGCCCGGCATTGTTTTCCGCGTCCGTCATTTTTGTTTTGTTTGAATTTCATTTAGTTGCTATTATTTATGGTAATTAACACGCGACCGGCACGATTGTGTACGACCTGAAGAATCAAAACAAACCAGCTGACATATGAATGAATTACCAGTGACAAATGCTTTCGCGCCAAACCGGTCTGGCAAAATGTAGGCATTGTTGATAGCACAGACACATTTGGTTGATGTACGCGATTTGAGTGTACATAACCGGAAGTTATAAAGTTTTCCGTTAAAAACGATTAAATAAGCAGATCCGACATTAAAATACACTGTCAATGTAACTGTTTAGCTTTGCGTGAATTGATCAATTATATAGCAGTGAAATAATCGGCGCTAATAAGTTTTATTACACGATATTCCTATGGAGATCTTTGAATATGTGGGGCCTCGGAATTTTCCCACGTGAACTCATCCCTCATGGTGCAAGTAAACGCTGGCACTGCGGCAAGTTCTTCCCTGCCGGCCAGATCCAGTTTCCGCCCGATAGCGTCATGACATCTGGCTCCGTCATCGAGCAAGTACACACAAATGTGCGGCGCATCGAGTGCAGCCATGTATGTACATAGATTGTAGAGATCGAATGCAGCCATGAATTTCGTCACTTGCAACCCGAGTTCGGATGAATCCGGACATGCTATTCTTGTAATTAACGTTTGTGAAGTTTCGTTGAATAAATGTTGTAAATGTGTTTAAGACCTCTTCATGAATAGTAGCGCAAAACCCTGCGAATAAATGCAATTTCCATAGTGGTGACCCCTCTTTACAAGCACGCAGTGATTCAAACCACGGTTTTCTTGGGCGGGTTTGTTGGTGATGCAGATTCTGGGTTCTCATAGCGCATAAGGCTACACTACACTTGTTCCATGTGGCAAGTTTACACGCCACCATTTTTATTCGCTATCGACGCTACAACTACAACCCGGCCACCACGCACACCCACCTTGCCAGCTGCTGTTCAGGTACGCTGCCATCCTGCCGAACGCACTTACGATAATCGATGCAGTACGCCATTTGACTTGATGATGCCACACGTATCACCACACAGCACAATTCAGCGCTCCGTCTCCCCCATGATCGACATCCACCGCTGCCACTGGACAGCCAGCCAGCAGCTAATTAAAGACAACCGCTTTTGTCTCAAAGCCAGACACGGTTCGTTCTTTTCCAGCAGTCGCCAACCCAAGAGATCAACGTTGTCGGCCGATGCAGGCTACTATACTTTTGGCGCGTTAGCCCTAAACTATGGTTCTTCAAGATTGAGTTTCAATTTCAGGTGCACAAGGCCACAACAGACTCAATCAAGTACCACCTCATGGTCTCCTCACTGGACCATCACACTACTGCCGAGGAAGCGTATATCATCCGTGCGCCACCGCAGTACGACAAGTACGTAACTCTCGAAGCAGCTATCGTCTAACGCTTCACGATGCCTCCCAATGCACAGTTGCATAAGCTACTCACAGGCAGTGAGCTCGGGGATAGATGACCTTCACAGCTGCTGCGACACATGCACCCTCCAGCTGACACATTGGTCACTGACGATGTCCTGCGGGTTAAATAGCTGGAATAGCAGACGCGGCGCATGTTTTTATCTATGAAAAATCAGATACTGGAAGAGCTCGCCGCTATAACAGACGAGGCACATGATAAAGGCCCGGCAGTAATGGCCACGTCAGCGCGACTAGCCACGCGCTCAACAATACTCTCATTTGGCTGTTCATCACCACGCAGCTCTTCTGACCAGATCGCTGTCAAGCTAGCTGCTCTGTGTCTAGGGATTGCATAGTTGACCAGTTTAACCCATGAGAAGCTTCAGCAACCATATGCCAATGCCAAAATGCAGCGCGGGTGGGCCTCTCGTCACGAAGCAGCTACCAACGGTGAGCACGCTTCATATTTTTAGGGCCACATATGCGGATATTGCTGGTGTCATAGCAAACACGGAGTCTCAGCAATTTGCTATGAGCATCTTGGCAGCTTCTCAGCTCAAGATACCACAATTAGGCTATGGTGCTCATACGTTTGGCCCATCAAACTAGTCGTGACGTCACATCATCGACCACAAAAAACAAAGAGTGCCACAACAATCTACAATTTCTACTCATTGACAGTTAGCTTTGAGAACATAAACAATCGGTCCACCACAGTGAATTTATTTGAATGAGCCTCAAAACAGTGTTATACTTTGTTTTCATATTAACGGGAAGTTAAATCAAGCTAAATAAGCTTCGATTAAACGAGGTTCCATTATTTGGAATCATCAAGCATACGACTTAACAATAAATGCGGCTATCATTGTGAAGCAAAAGAACACGCTTTTAGAAATAATATCATGCGTTCATTTTTCCTTGATTTTTGAAAGAAAAATTGGAGTATTTATAAGGTAATCATGTGATTTGTGAAATGGGCACTTGGTTTTTGATTTGCAGTTAGCTGATGCAACCTACACACAAATACAATGACAGAGTTTTACACGGATTATTTTCAGTTTTTTTTTGGTACATGACAATGACGCCTTTATGAAAAAAAATATAAATGTGGCGGGCCATATGTATAAGGACCACGATTAGCGCCCGGAAAACTAAGGTTACCAGCGCTTTACTTAGTGGAAACTGTCAGCATCACCTTCGAGAAACGCCTTTATGTATGCAACCGCAGCACAAAAACTCGGTTCCTGGTTGGTTCCGGCTCCGCTCTCTCTATCATTCCGAGGCATTTTATCGCCTGGCCTCTTTGACAGTAGAGCCTCGTGCTACAGGCAGCCAATAGCATGCCAATCATCACCTTCAGCACCCAGTAGCTCACCTTGGACCTCAGGTTTCACCACCCGTTTGACTGGCCGTTTGTCATAGCAGACTCTAGACGGCTATCCTGGGAGCTGACTCAATTATCACGGCTTGCTAACCGACCTATGTAACTGATGCTTCTTTGGTACGATTGCACCAGCCTCTCTATGACCTATATCCTGGGCGCAGCTCCACTAGTGCATAGCATTAGCGCCGTAGCCAAGCCACCGATATTAGAGGGCACCGTCAGAGAGCTGCACAAGCAAATTATCGCCAAAAACGCAAAGACAACTCTACGACACGATGAGTTAGCTTCAATCATCGACCTATCCATCCATAACCAGATAGTCATGCTTGGTCCATTTATCTTCACAAGACCTCAACGCCTCACAGGGGAACAATTCGCTGCAGCAAAAGCCGGGTTAGATATTCTATTGGAATGAGGCGTCATTCAACCTTCGTCAAGCCAGTGGGCTAGTCCCTGCACATGGTGGCAAAGGACAGTGGCCGTTGGCAAGCTACTGTAGATTACCGCCAGCTCAATGCTCACACCCAATAGGACCTCTACCCATCGCCCATCGTCGGGAATCTGAGCCAACAGGCCAGTGTTTCAGTATTTTCAGTCATCGACCAACAAAGTATCTTTTATCAAATCCCGGTGGCTCCTGAGGACATCTACAAAATGTCAGTGATTACACTCTTCAATCTATTTGCATCTGTGGCGATACTTCTTGGTCTATGCAACGTAGCCCAAATGATGCAGTGGACACTCAACCATCTGCTGAGGAAGTTCGATTTCGTCCGTGTCTACCAGGATAACATCTTGGTGTTTTCTGCGGCCAGCTATGGCCATCACCACTGTTACGTCAAGCAGCTCCTCTTGGTGCTGCATGCTGTAAAGCTCCAAACCTACTAGGTTGTAGGACCAAGTCACGATGCTGAAACTGCTTTTGAACGCTATAAGCAGGGCATCACCGTGGCAGCCATGTCAGCTTTTCTTCTACCTTCGCACCCATTAGCCCTATGCGTTGAAGTGTAAACATCTGCGATTGGCACGGCCTTGGACGATCTTCATCGCCATCAAGTTTTTCCTGCGCATTCTAGAGGAGAGGCACTTCGTCGTCCACACCGACTATCAGCCACTCACCCTTGGAAACAGGCTCACTCATTGGCCAATTCGACACGTGGTTGGAGTATACACCAGGTGGAGATAACATCGTCACCGACATAACTTTCATGCGTAGAAACGATTGTGGTGCTTAGGGGTCCGTTACACCAAAGCGGATGAACTGCAGTCCAGCCGGTGTAAGTCCGCAACTGGCACAATTGGCTGGGTTGACCTTGGAAGGTATATAGCCCCAGCGACCACTATCCGTATGCTGTCGGGTGTACGCAACTTGGTTAGAAACAAACTGTTTCATGGTTTCAGGTGGCCTCCTAATCGCTGTGTAAAGTATAGTCAACGTCGGACAGTTGCAGTGCTTCATGGACGTTGATAAAAGTAATAACTAGGAGATGCGCGGCTGACAACTCTAGGTTAGGGATCGTGACCGTCTCGTCCTTTTCCTCCCCATCGTCCTTCCGGGTGGGAGCGACCTTTGCGCGTGCATTGACAAGGGATGTCCGAGTGTGCCCCTCGTTTTCGACGCTCCGTACGTTAATGCCAGCAGCGTATGCCCTCTTACTAGTATCCCCGAAGCTGTGCAGACTGGTCGTTGTAGATTTCTGCATACCAAACCACGATGGTATACGAATGCAACCAAGTTGCTTGATTTCATTGCGAAACGTTTGTCATTTATTCCGCAAGTCAGGAGGTAATGGCGTGTCCCAATGGTATCCCGCTTTTCAAAGGGATTGAATGAGAAGTTTTGCTCGCACGATTACCGATGCTAAGAGTCCTTCGGATCGTAGAGTTTCGCTACGTCGCTCACTATGATTCGTTTAGTCGGTAATGTGTCCGTATCCTTGATATCGATCTTGTAAAACAACTCGTCCTGTATTGGATTCCAATGTAAGCCGAGCACCGTTGTGGTATTGAAATAGCTAAGATCGATGTCATCTGAAGACCTCGTTGTCCCAGTAATTGCCTCAAGAGTCTCCAGGTCACTACAATTCCATTTGCGCAGTCTGAAAGTGTCATTGCTGAATATCCTGTCAATATCTTGTGTGAACGTTCTTGCATCATTTGGCGTGTCAGCCCTGTCCTGAGCAGCGGCTATCTGGCATGCGTCAGGGACAACCTCTGAATTGCCCATAGCACATTGTTGTATTGCCCGTATAGCATTGTATGGACTGCTAGCCATACCATAAGTCACCGTCGTTAATTGGGAATTCTCGCCAAAGTATCCGTTGCCAACATTGGTGGCGTGGATCGACCTCGATCTCAAAACATCTTCTTGATATCAGCGATGAGAACAATTCTCTATCGTCGGAAAGGAAGTAGTATCTGCAGGAACGTATCTTGCAACCTCGGTCCAACCAGCTGCGTATCATTCAGTAATACTCCATTGTCCGTTTTGGCAGAGGCATTAAAAACCACACGGAATTTAATCGTAACGGCGTGATGCGGAATGTAGAAACATGGAGTGGCATCAGCCTCATCAGGAGCAAGCTCCATCTGTCCCAACGGGATATACTGCCGCATGAGTGCACAGTATTTGTCCCGCAATTCGGAGTTGTTTGACAGTTTGCGCTCAAGCTGATGAAACTGGCGTAAGGCTATTTGATGAGATTTCTCAGTTCTGGGGCATCGGGGGTATCGAGCTTCGCTGGCTCTAGTGAAAGTGTCCAAAAATGTCTGTTCGCAAATGGTATGATAACTGTCAGTTTTCAAGGATAGTTCCTCGACTTCCCAAAATTTGCGAAGTAAACTGTCTAGCTACTCGTTGTTGACACATTTGCAAACATGAGATGTGTGCTGCTTCATTGAGCTTGTTGTGTTGGCTGACGTTGGACTGAACACGCCCCAACCAAGGCGAGTCCGTATTGCGCAAGGTTCATTCTTACGAGCTTTGATGATCCCTTCCTCAAGAATTATACCCCAATGAGTAAATCAATACCACGAGGGACGTCAAAAGCAAGATTAGCCAGCTCTAAATTGTGTAAATGGCTCCAGTTGGTGGCATCTACCGTGGTCACGGGGGCAGTCGACGTGATAGTGCGCAAAATAAATACTTCAAATTGTAATTCATATGTTTTGTCAAATGTCGATCGCATGATGACATCTGTTTGACCACAAGTACTAACGGCTGTGCTGGAGCCAATGCCTTCGATGGTGGTTTTACGGCGCGATTTGCTGAGGCTCAAATATGTAGCAAACTGTTCAGTCAAACTGTTCAGTCAAAAGGTTCAGTCAAAAGGCTTACTTGAGACCCGGGGTCGCGTTATGTGCGGCAAAGTCGAAGCTTTCCATAAATGTCCACGTATGCAGTTGAGAACAGGATGATGGCACCGTTTTGCACCATGAACGACTGCAGTGGGTCGGTCAGTCATTGCCGACCGAAGTTTTGTGGGGCTCTTGACCTCGTAGCTGCGATTGTCGATCCGGCCACTTTTTCCGCAGAACCGGATGACAACGCATTGTCATTACGTGCCACTAGATTCTTGTTGCCACCTCTACACAGCAACGAATTTTATTTTTGTCCACAGACCATACACCCGCGCGAATCATAATTCTGTACTCTATAGCCGGGACCACGCCAACTATAGCAAAGCGCGAGTGATTTCACGACATTCCACCGATCTGTCACCGCCAGATTTTTAAATTGCAGGCACCGTGTCATCTGATGTCACTCCTGGCAGTACCGGCACATCCCATCCTTCAATTTGTGCACGAGAATGGACGATCGCAGTAAGAAAGGGGCAGTGGTCGCGGGCAAAGGGCCTCTTCGCACTCCATTTTGTTACATTGGTATTGTCTGGCTGTTACTCACGGCACACGGCATGTTCGTGGCTCGGCGTTCCAAGAAAAGCAGAAAATCTTCCAGCGGTGGTATGTTTTTGGATTGGAGACTGATTCCCCAGTCACCAAGCGTGACACTGGGAAGTTTCATTTATTTCATTTCACTGCCAGAGCATCCCACTTGTCGAAGGGAAGTTCCATCATGGAGACTGACCGCAGAGAGTTACGGACACAGTCAACGATGTCCCGCAGTGTCCTCTGCAAGTCCGGTGGATTCGCCGACAAATTGAGAATTTGTCGGATGTGGCGAGGGTTGTCAAAGTGGCGTTTGAGTTCGGCCCAGACCTTTTCGTACCCCCCGTATACAGTCCACCAATTAAAGGGACACTTTCTGCCTTGACGTGTTGACGGAGTTTGCCCAGTTTGTATGTTGGAGATAAGTCCGACCTCGAGGGGACCATCATTTCGAACATATCATGAAACATGAGGCAGTTTTGTGGAAGTCCGTCAAAGTTCAGTATCGCAACAGGCCCCCACCGCATATCCGCAACGTTTGCTTTCACAGATGTTGTATCACATTCCGATTTTGCACTGGCGGATATCTGACGTAATGTTGTCGATATCATCAAATATAGAGCCTCCACTTCTACCTGCAGCTGTTCATGTGCCGGTAATTCCTCTGTTTTGGCAGCAGCAACCAGCTCAAAATGATTCTCGCGGAATCGTGAATAGTGCTGCTCCAGTTACAGTTGTTGATGCTCGATCTCCATCGAATCAGCACCGTACTGTTCGGAGGTCACAATCACATTCACCCGTACCAGGGATAATTTTGCAGCCGTTCACAGATTTAAAGCGGCCATTTTTGTAGAAGGCGCACTTTTAAACACAATGAGTCACAACACTTTACTCACAGGAGGCACCAAAATGCACGAGTTTTGTACACGCGATAAGTCTGTTTCCGAGAGAAAACAAACAGTCAACAGCTCACAACTTTATTATCAATATAAGATGGCTACAACAATAATAATTCAAAACGAGAAACTGGAGGTCCGCTCCCGCACGTTGTCTCCGTGAAAACTTCAAATCCATCAGCCTCTTGTTGTGAGAGGAAAACGTTCCAGCTCGGTGTCGTCTCTCATCACCCACACTGAGTCAAGTTGGCTTCGTGCTACCCAGCCGTATCACAGATGGATGTCGTCAAGGGGCGTTAATACGATGTGTCGCCATGTGATGCGGTTATACAACATCCATTGATCGTTCATCATTCGAATCTCGAACATTGTTCACAAATTCACTTAAAAATCTTTTTAGTTTAAATTACAAATTAGACTTTATTTTAACAGAACTTATTGTATATGTACATGCGCTCACTAAACTATATTAGATCAAAAAGACTGGGGGCGACGCCATGTATCGAGGAAACTTAAATAATGAAATTATGCTGACACAACGTCTGCGATTAGACATGAGTCGTCTTGTAGTGAATGTGGAAGTTTCAATATGTCCGTAAAGGACTGCAGCGATGTTCTGCTGCCTCGGCAGAAGAAGATGACAATATCTGCCGAGAATGCCCTCGTCTGGAGATGCGTGAATGCGCTGGCAGGCTAGCATTGCGGTGTCGTGGGGCGGGTTCATTTCCCCAGCACGAGGACCCACTACAAAAAAATTTCGCACTCACGAATCGGATGTTGCTCACGAGGCGACCGAAGTCGCAAAAAGTGTAGATAACTACACCGAGGGAGATAGTATTTGTTATGAAAACAAGAGGAACCTGAGAAGAAAGGCGGACTTGGGGTAACCTCGTCATTACCCGACGAAGCTCAGGGCCCACAAATGAGAGAGGGGCAACCGGGTGGTGATGGAGCCTCCGCGCACCCACCCAACCGGATTGAAATCCATAATTGTTGCAGTGGCCAGGTATTCCTCTTCTGAGTGGAAAACTCATACAACTTGAATTGCATGAACTTTCCCATCAGAAGGGGAGTTCCCCGGTGACCAATTTATGCCATAGAATTATACAATTTGATTGCATAAAGCTATGCCATAAAGAGGCACTCTGCTTGGGCCACTCAACCCGCGAGGTCACCTGAAACGAAAAGGATTAATTAAGTACCCGGCGGCTGGCTCATGTTTTTAGGGGGCAGCCTGCCACCGTACCGGGTCCTATACCCGGTCAGAGTTCCTCAGGAATGAAAAGACCGAAGGTTTTCTGATTCTAGTAATTCATTATTTTCATTTTTTTTGTTCTTATAAAAATACTAATTTAAAAAAAAAGAAACCAAATTACGACAAGAAAGCAATTTAAAGAAAACCATAAGGCAAAAATGTGAAATCTATAGGAAAGAAAAATTTAATGCAAAATTTAAAATATATATGAAAAAAAAAGAATTAAATACAGAATTTAAAGTATATATAGAAAAAAAGAATTAACTGCAACATTTAAACTATATATGAAAAAAAGGGAATTAAATACAAAATTTAAAAATATATATGGAAAAAAAGAATTAAATACAACATTTAAAATATATATGGAAAAAGAGAAAAAAAAGAATTAAATGCCAAAGTTAAGATATATATGAAAAAAAAAAGGAATTAAATACAACATTTAAAAAAAATATATATGCAAAATTAAGGCAACAAAAAGGTACTCACCTGCATGGTCCTCCGAGCGCTCGACGACGATGCAGATGGTCCTGAAATGCAATTTCCTTTTTAGCTGAACTAGAGAAACTTGGCGTTAATTCAATAAGAACTTTGGCAACTTTTCTTGGGTTTGATTTCAACAGGATTTCGAGTTTTCGTCTCAGATCGAACCGTTACACTTTGTAATGCCCAACACTCGTATGTAGATTCTGGCGTTTGTTCACTAGGTCACCGCCAGGCACTTGTCTAAATCAATTTCAAGGCAACGCGAGCGAAGGATGCGTTGCCAAAACACTAGCGCGGGAGCTCTTTCACTTTTCTGCTCCTTCAACGTCGTCTAACCCAAATGCATGCGAATCCTTCGCAACATCTACGCTCGCCTCAAGTGGCAGCCAGCGAAAAACAGGGAGGATTCAATGTTGTTGTTTTCAAGCGAAGTAACCGAGTCCTAGATATTAATTCCTGTTCCCGTTCTCAATTCCAATTGCTTGGGAGTCGTGGGCGGCAGTTTCACTTAATTCGCTGATTCTCAAGATTGTGTCCCGGAATAAGGCACTGGCGTTCAATTGATTGCATCGATGTGTGGGGGACGGAATGGTGTTTCCTGTTGGCGAATGTGATGTGGATAGGGAGCTCGCACTATTGTGCCCTTTCGCTCGCTCCTAGTTCAGTGCAGGATGTACGTATGATGAGGATGAGTTGTGTGTGGTTTTCTTGTTTCCCTATGTCGAACTATTTTCTGCAGTTGCCGTTGCGTCGCACTACTTTCGGGTCAACTACTCGAAAACGCGTTCAGCTACTCAGAATTTTGGCCTTGCAAGACAGGAAGCTCCAAGTCACGTTTCGCGAGGGATTCCGCGAATCGTTCACTGCCAAAACAAACCAAACCAAATGGAAAACAAGAAACCGGTCGAAATGGTCGGGTTGGTCGGAGTTGATGTTCAAGTCCTTTGGCCTTTCAATGGAACCACGGAAGCGCGGAATACGCTGATTGCTTGTAGTCACGTAGGTCAGATCACCTCTCTCGCGGTGCGGGTTCAAAACTGTCGACCGCCAGGGAAGAACGTTTAGTATGTCGCGAGCTGAACTCCCATGTGTGCAAGTCGGTCCTGTGCCGTATCCTCAGCACAATTCATTGCATCAGCAAAGGGGCAAAATTTGGCAAATTGCGATGGACATGCGCTAAACAAACTAATCACAGGCAAGAAAATAAAACTACTAAACAACTATCGGGCACTAATTCCCAAACGTGGGTTATCTGAAAAATCTTTCTTCTCCGGCAATGACAACCGCAGCTGTCAAACGTATTCCATCGTACCAGATCAATCTCAAATCGTACCAGTTCGATTGCAAATTGTTCCCTCGAGTACCTTTGTTCCAGTTCAATCTGCAATCGTACCAGTTCGATCGTTTTAGTTGACCTGGGACATTTTATGCTTGAGTTTTCTTTAACCCTTTAACTGCTCGATTACTACAGTCTCTGAAGTTTTATCGTTTTTCTTGAATTTGCAGTAAATTTTCTATAGAAATATTATTTTTAGAGGAGTTTTCGGCTATCGTATACATGACTAGTTGTCGTATATGATGCTTCAGTGGTGCTGAAGGTGAGATGGTTTCGACTGCGTGTGAGGCTATAAACATTATAAGTGAGACAGTAACGCCGGATGAGCTTGCGGCAGCGAATGATTGTGATGTGCAGCTTGCTTAATGCCTTTGTTTCTGCTTCTGTCGATGCTGGTGTAATTAATGTTGATGATGCAGACTTCGAACTGTTGCAGATGCGGTTGTGAGTGTAATTTGGTGCATCCTAGAAGGCGTCTTGTAATGATTGTAGGTATATTAATTATCTGTAAAGTACTGAAGTGATGATCTGCTACCTGAGCGGAAAAGGATATTAAGATCCACCGAGATTGGCCTTGTCTGGGGACGCATGAATGCGCTGGCAGGCTAGCGTTGCGCTGTCTTGGGGCGGGTTCTTTCCCCCTAGCACAAAGACCCACTGCAAAAATATTTCGTATTCACGAATTAAAAGAGTTGAATACCGATCGACTACTGTCGAGGCCGAGGTAACCTACTTAGGGTTGCTATGTTTGTTCGAAGAACAAATTGGGCCGAGCAAAAACGGACGGGCTGGCGGAGACTTCGTCATTAGCGACGATCGTCATGGCCCACAAATAAGAGTGGGGCATCCAGATGGAAGCGGTGCCCCCTCACACCCTCCCAACCGGATCAAGATCCAAACGTAGACGTGGCCATATATTTCCCATTTGAGTGGAAAACTCATACAAACATAATTAGCACGAATTTTTCCATCAAATGAGAAATATAGATGTGGCTAATTTATGTTATAGAATTATGTGATGGAATCAGATAACTCTATGCCATAAAAGGGCACGCGAGCGGAAGGTTACTCTAGCCGGCAAGATCCCCTATTAAACAACAAAAAACGGATTTGCACGCCCAATGGCTACCCCATGATACGAGAGGAGCCTGCCATCGTTGCGGGTCCTATACCTGGTCAGGTAAAACGAAATGGAAAGACCAAAAGGTATAGGGTTTAACAATTCATATTATTCATTGGAATCCAATGGAAACAAATATTAACAAACGAGGACTGACAAGTTTTTCGATATTCGATCTGACATTAAATTATGTTAAAGTAAAATACAATCGCTATTATGGAGGATATTTACATTATTTTTCTTGTTTCAAAAGATTTAATTGAAGTAAATTTGTAATTAGACAATGCTTCGTATAGTTTTTGGCCGAAAAGAAAATCGTTCGTAAATTTACTCTCGTTAAATTCAAGGAATGCATTTCATCAATCAAACACTTCAGCCTAATAAAAATGTCAACCATGTTCCAAGCTAGACTCAACAAAACCCGAATTTATGCTTAAGATATCGTTTAAGGAGTGCAAAGCAACAAAAATATTGGTACTATTTGAAGATTTTTAGGGACAAAAATATTAACTATCTTCCAAGTTATTTTTAAGAAAGACGTGAGAACAATTAATTTGGCAATAATACCTTTTGCAGTGGACAAACCATTGAAAATCCTTTCACTTCGCTCCTAGTTCTGCCAAATAAAATATCGTATCCAAGAAGTGATTGTAGCGCAGGTTCAAGGAATGGTGGTTTTCATAAGAAGAGTAGGAAATTATGGAAGCTTGCGCAAGAATTTCCGCACGGTGCAGGATGATTTTTAGTAGTACCTTTGCGGGTTTCGTTTTTTCATTTATCTCTTTCGATTCTTTAATGCCGAGATAGACAAAAGAAAACACAAATACAATTCAAACGTATAATTAGCGATTCACTGCTTGAGGGTTAACTTTTACCAATTTGAAATATAAATGTTTGGAATCCGTGGTCTTAACGCTACTACGTTTCATTTAAAAATAAGTCTATTTGGGCACCGTCACATATACGCAGTGAGTTTGCGATACGGATACGAAAAACCTATGGGACGTTGATACCGATTTATTTCCTTAATCAAGCGCACCAATCGAATCACGTCGATATTAATAAAATGCAGTTCGCTTCCGGATTGAAGATTTCGAATATGAAAGCCTTCGGCTAAGGACTTCTCCCAATGATTTTTACAGGAAGATTGACTTAAAAGCGATCACTCACCGGTTCTTGTTGAATGCTTACACACGGCGACCGGGTGGATGAACGTCCGTAGGATGACGGCACACTGATTTCTTGCCCTATTTTTAATCGTGCATCACTGAAAAGCAAGATGTTCCGCTCATTCAAGAAAGGCGTCTTTCAGCTTCTGAAGTGGATACAGCTGATGCATGTGTTAAAAATCCGTGCGCTGTTTTTCGGTGCGGGATCTCGCAATTTTGGGCAACTTTTGTTATGGATACCGCAACTTTTGTTTGTTTCATGTAAATTGAATTGCTCAATCAGAGCACTACAATAAAACATTTAAAGTTTATTTGATTTTTAATTATTTTGGTACAACTTCAACATTTTTCGTGTTTTGCGAATGTGAGAAGCAATGCGAGCACCATTGAGAGCAAAGTGCAAAATTTGGCAAATGTTCAAAAATGACAAGTTGTCGCAGGATAGAATCATTGATTATTAAAGACAATCACTTCATCACTCATTCCTCACTTGTAAGAGTTACACCACCAGCTTGACTGAGCGATCGCAGTATTTCTCGAGTTTATACTAACATGAAAGAAAACCTATTCGGCTTCATAATAGGGACACAACAATTCAAAGTTCAAGTCAACGATTATAGCACCAAGTGAATTCTATCCTTCACTCAATGCTCGCTAGTTGTTTTGAAACAAATAACACAATCACCGCCTCAGCTTCGTGCCAACGACGTGCATTGAATTCTATTCCGGTCTTGGTTCATGATTCATTATTTTTACCGTTGGCAAATTTTTCATCAACTGGTTCAGTTGCATGCCGCCCGGAGGTTATCTTATCCACACGTCCGCCCCAAAACACCCACCACGCACTTGTAAAAACGGCAAAAAACCATTTAAATACGTCTTGTGGTGGCTCTGTAAGACTCAACACACCACAAGAGCTTGTACTTACGCTTAAAACTGCTGAGTAGCAAATGCAGAGCTTGTTCTCGGTCGAAGTGAATGCCATTTTAGAAGTCTCTGCTACATCCCATAAGAATCGAAGTTTTGGCAAGATTTTCCATTTTGCTAAAGTTTTTTTGACTGCTATTAATCACGCTGAAGCGACCACCTTTGAATTTATTTATTTCACTATGCGCACTTAAATGGAATTTGTTCGCAACGAGAAACTTTGCACCGCGGAGATTGAACTGAACCTCATTGCTTGGCGATTTGAAGCGGACTCCTCGATCCATCCAAAGCTCCTCTTGTTCTTCTCTTTTCCCGTTTACTGCTAAATCGCATCAGCTACTAGCTTAACCGGGTTTGTAATACACCGTTGGGCTGTACTAAATCAATTATCCCATATCCTAAATCTTAATTGGCCGATTTAAAAAAAAATGTTTTGAGGAAAATTGATTAAGTAAAGAAAAAAGAAAAAGATTCTAAATAGTAATAAAAGTTAAATCTCATGAAGAATATAATTCAAGGGAAACATTTAAATATACTTTAAATAAAAGTTGATATAAAGTTACATTTAATATTGATAATAAGAAAGAAAACTTTTATACAAATTACGATTATGAATGGAAGTAATTAAATATTTTTTCTAAATCAGCCATTAAAATTTTGGATAGGAAATAGGAAGGTTTTCGAGCAGTTTGCTTGTGTGACTGCTCGATTACTACAGTCTTTTAATAACGACTAAAAGATGACTTCATTTAGTCGACATACTTGACCTCACTTGGCTCAGTGTGCTGTCTGGAAAGTTATCACATCAATCCATGATATTTTCGCTCTTACTAAAACTATTATACAACTACTAAAAGTTAAATTATTTATGAGATGATTTTGATTTACTCAATTGTTTGCATGCAATTATGATACTAATCATTTTAACCTTGATATCATGAAATCCATTTAATTTCATCCTCACCTGATTTGCTCACTCTTTAATGTCCTCATTTTGCATATATTTTCTAACTAATTATTGTGTCACTGACTTTGAACCATAAAAATCAGCTGGATTGAATGGTTGATTAGAAACTTGAACTTGCATCAACAAAAAACTAGCGGAAGTTCAACGCAAAAGGAAGGAAGCAGACGGTTCCTTCACCTTTCACCCTAGACAAGTTAATAGTTCAGTTCTTATTCCTTTTCAAGGTAGAAGTCAATCACTTTTCTTCCGTATATTCCTTCCTAGTCCTGATTTCTTAGTTAATTGATATTATTGTAGGATTGTAGCTATTTTCTCCAGGTAGAGGTAGCAGGCTCCAATTGTGTTCAGTGTGAGAAAAATAATACGTTGAAGGAGAAGGAAAGGATTCTGATTAGGAATTCGTAGGGGATAATCACCAATAAAAATTTCTAGCGATTGCAGAGAAACTGACATTGACATGTTTCAAATACGAGTACTATCGCGTTCTTAGTATAACCCACTCAATAGGGGCTTTCACCCACCAGCTAAATATAAAGGATATTCTGCCTGGTTCAAATTAGAATTTTTCTATGTAAGACTTATATTTCGCAAGTAGATACTTTTCACCTATAAGTGAACCTTAGAATCTGGGAAGAAACTTTCAGTGACGTATTTATTTTGAATTCTAGTAATGTACGAGTATTGCCGTATTTCTTTATGATCTAAAGAAGGATATCTGGTGAAAATTTGTTGATAGATGTGTTCTCTTACACTCAAACTCTTTTCTCTTCTGTGTTAAAGATATAATGTAGATGTTCACTATGCAGGATATCGTTGTCAGGGTGGATTTATCTTAAATCCTAGTTAATCTTTTGTTTGTTCTAGGTGACAATAACGACTAAAAATAAATTGTTCAATGTAAATCAGCCGTTATATCGGGACTTTTGATTGTCGATTAAGATTGATAGATTGATCACACATAAGTATTGTAAAAAAGTGTTGAGAAGCGTGTTAAACACTAACACAAGAATAAAAAGTATTTTCAATTTGTATATTGCCAAGAAGTGTAGGTGTTGAAATCCATGCGCTGGTTTTTCCTTCAATTTTTTCGACTATATAAGTCACTAACTGTGTTTGAGATGATATCAGAAACCATCTAGCATTCATCTAGTAGTTAGCAAATAAAGTGAACAGTTTTAAAAAAGGATCCCATTGCTACTCCCAAATAATATTGGAATAATGATGTCTGTAATTCAGTTTTGGCTGTTTATACTTTCCATTGTATTCTGCATGGAGCGTTTTGTTTCAACACAACAATTTTCAATGGAAAATGTAATTTTCACAAAAGTCATAATATTTTCTTTAAATTGAAATACTTAATAAGATTTTCTCTTTTACAGACTCATAATATTTTGAATAAATTATTTCCTCATCATTTTGCAAAGTTTGAACCAATTGAAGGACTGGATACTCAAGAAACAAAAGATGAGTTGCAGAATTTACTGGAAGTAACTTCCAGGGGTCTTGGAAAGTAAAGACGCTGGTCTTGTTTTTAATACAATAAAACTAATCTAAATTATTTAAAAGGGAAAAGCGAACAAACGAGGTTGTGGAAACACGTGAAGCCAATCCAAATGTAAATGAACAGTTCGAGAAACATATTAATTTGGTTTTGCAACATGTGGCGAAAAAATTAAGTAGGTTTCAAAAATCCTTAAAAACTAATTTCGACAATTTCTTCAATTCTAATTATTAACCTTATTTTCTTGATGTATTATTTAAGAGTTTATCAAATGTTATTCATTTCAACTTTATTTTCCATTCGTTATTTCAACCAACTTTTAATGAAATTTTTTAAAGGAGAGATCTATATAACTCCCCGACTAGGCCGTGATATTGAGGATAATATTGAATGTCAACGATCTCGTCCACCATTTGCACCCAGACTTGGTAAAAAATCGGCACCGTTGACACCGCGAATGGGACGACAAGCTTACGATGATAAATGTTAGTTGGAAATTTCGTGTAAACTTACTATTTTTCTCTTGGACTCCGTCTTCAGGACTTGAAGATAATTGAAACGAATTATACAATACTTTAAATAAAATTGATGGACTCATACACCGAAGAAAAAACTAAAAAAAATGTAAGAATGTAGATTTTAAGTAAATAATTGTGATTTAAGAAATATCCTTGTGAAGTTCCCGTATCAATTTTTAAAATTGAGGGAATTAATTTTATCATAAATGTATAAGACTACTGACTGAGAGATTTTCGCACATAAAAAGAAAGGAATGTGGAATTTAAATAGAAAAAAGGATACTTTCTAATTGTATGTATTGCAAAGCATGGAATAAATCGATTGAAAATTATAAATAGTGGAAATTATTTAGTTAGCCATCATTATCCTCATCATCTTCCCTTAGGAGATTCTCTGTTCATCTTCGTAGCGCTACAGCTCCTTTCAAGCCTACGCTTTCTGCAACAGGCGCCTCTAACTTTTTCGATCCATTGCCCGTATTCTCCGATTTCGAAATCTGAGTAGTGAAAAACTGTCTTTATCGACCGAGTCAGACCAGCGTTTCCTCAGTTTCCCCACTGGTCTCACCCTGCAGTTCTCCCAACGAATACCTTTTTAAGTATCCGTTGTTCATCCATACGATTCACACAGCCAGCCCATTGTAGCTTCCGTAGTCTTACATTCGTTGAGATTTCCGGCTCGTCAAAAATTTCATACAGCTCATGGTTGTATCGAATTTACCAGAGGTCCCCGTCTAGCTTCGCTCCAATTATTTGCCTCAGGATCCGTCTTTCGAAGGCGTTCAATATGTTAGCAGATACTTAGGTCAGGGTCCATGTTTCACCTCCATAGCACAAAACAGCTCTTATCACAGATTTGTATACTTGGAGCTTTGTTTTCCAGTGTATGCAGCTGGCCTTCAAGATCATCAAGACTGAATAAAATATTTTATTTGCGAGCTGTATTCTTCTGCGTATTCGTCTCATTAATAACCGGTTCTTATTATTTTAGCACCTAAGTATACATATTTGCCCACATTTTTGATATCGTATTCGGCAAATGTGATATTCTGGGCATTTGAGATATTTTTCCTCGACGGCGTTATGAGCTTTGTTTAATTTTCATTGATTTGTAACCCCACTAATTTTGCTTCGCTGTCGAATTTGAGGAAGAGTTCTTTCGAGGTTAACGAACGTGACAAAATTTTGATGTTACCCGCATAGGCTACTACTTGGCTCGACTTGTATGATAATGTACCTCTGGTATCAACATGATGACATATTCTAGAGCCAAACTGAATAGCGATGGGACCAGTGCACCTCCCTGCTTTAGACTGGCGTTGGCGTTAGTGGGTTGGTTACTGATGTGGGCTTGCGAGGCTGTCGACGTTATTGCCATTGATGAACTAATTTGGCTAGAATACCAAAGCAAAGCATTATTATGTGGTACAGTACGTTAAGATCAATACCATCGTATGCTTGCTTAAAGTCAACCGAAATTTGGGGTATGTCCATGTTGAGCTCTCAGTATGTCTCAAGTACCTGCTTGAATGTAATTATTTGCTCTCTCGTTGATCTAACTTGATACTTCCGAAAAATACTGTTGGCGTATGATCTGACTTTATTTTCTGAGATCTTCGAAAATACTTTGTACACCATACAAAGTAGTAATATACCTAGGCGACTATACAAAATGCGTGGATAGCATTTTTCCACCGTCAATGGAAATGAGCAATGAATAGTGTTTTTTTCTTTTGCTTGGACATTTACTTGGACTTGTGTGATCCAACCAAATATGTTGACTTTTGTCGTATGCTTATTAGGATTGAAATGCCGATAGACAAAAATGCACTGATAGTATTTTCTACCTTTAACACGTGAATAGCGTTTTTCAGCAATTACCTTAGGCTATAACAGGCCTTCCAGGATCAACGTCAAAGTCAACGTAAGCGGAATACAGACTGCCTGCGCACCTTCCTGCGTTACAAGATCACCCAAACCCTGTAAAGTGGAACCCGGGCTTCCAAAGACTTCCAAGGCAGGTCTACAGCGGTCCTTCCTAAGCAAAACCAATGCTAACCCAGCCCCCCAGGAAGTCCTCAACGATACTCAACATAGCGGCACTTCGGAGTTTAACAGGACCGCCGATGGTCAGAGGCCTTGAGCAGAGGTTCTGCTCTAGGTTCTAGAACTCTAATTTCCTCTAATTCCTTCATTTATTCACAGGCGTCTACAACCAGCAGGATCAACGGGAGTGCTCGGAGGTACCATACACGATCCACCTCAGCGCAGGTCCTGGTAAACGCGTGGAGGTGAAGACAACCTCCCAAGCTTGCGCTGGAAGAAATGCTCCGTTACAACTCACGGGCAGCAGCTCAGCCCCTGACTCCACCAGAATACCGGGCAAGCCGCAAAGTGGAACCCAGTTGAAACACATCATCGGTTGCTCCTCCCACAGCACCGCACAAACGACACAGGTGCGGCCTTCCAACCAAGCTTGAGCAATGACTAGCGGAGTTTCTTCAGTTGGCCCTGATCGCCGTCACTCCCGAAAAGCGGTCTCTCTTCGAGGACCAGGCCACCACTCTTCAGCATGAGTGCCGCCAGACTCAGTGGATGAAGCATGCACAACATCGCTGGCAACGCCACGCACCCCAGCTGCAAGCACCGGTTACAACCATGGACGAAGGTAGCCCAGTCGAGCAGTCGCCTACGTTGGAGCGACCTGTTAGCATTAGCTGAATAATTGTTGTAATATTTGTAGATTGCGTTGTAGTACCCTAATATGTTTTAATAATTATAAGGTTTTTAAAAGAAAATCTACCATCAAGTGTTTACTTTCTTTGGAGTCAAGGTTACAGGTGTTTCATAGGTAAGGTAGTAGTGGCGAAAACCGATTTATAACAAAAATATTTGAGGAGATCCACTGAAATCTCATAGAGACCCGGTGCTTTATTATTCTTTTGAACTTTGATGGTGGAATGAACTTAATCCAGAATTGGTGGGGCCAACAGAAGTTCTCCGGAAATATTTATAAGCTTTGATCTTCTGGAGTTGTGCGGAGGATTAAGGAGGTTCTTGAAATATAATGCCCATCTTTGCTTAATTCCATTTTCATCAGCGATGATTTTGTCAATGTCACACTGCAGAGCATAGAAATGGGCTGATAACTACGTTTCAGGCTTTTCACTATTTTGTTGGCTTACATTGATACTTCTCGTTTGGTCGTCATAGTATTATCTTTTCTTAATTCTAATTATCTTATTCATATTGCTCTCTCTCCGTCCGGTTTTTCTATTGGACCTATACATTCTTAGTACGCTTGATTCTTTTTATCTAGCGATGAGCTAGCTCATTGCCAACCTTAGCCTTGAGATCCCCCAGAATTACTTTTGTGTCGTTTGTACGCAATGAGTCCTTTTGCTCGGTCGGTGTACATTTATCAGCCAAATTTTGAAGAATTTCACTTTTACACATGCGATTTGAACTCCCTATCCACTAAGCTACTCTGAGTTCTCAGTTTTCACTTTTAAATATTATGTGCGATCTCATACAGTTGTCCAATAAGTATATAGCATACAAAAGAAAAACGAAAATTTTGGAAAAGTGGCTCAATAAACTTGACCCAGCGATGCTCCAACCTTTTTATCCCGTCTGTAAAATACGTTTCTCAAGGTCTGCAAAGACGGCCTCTGTGGCGCCGACGACCTCCTCATTTGACTCAAATTTCTGCCCGGCGAGTGACTTTTTCAAGTTTGAAAACAGAAAGGAGTCGTACCAGGCCTAACCTAAAGAATACGGAGGATGGGGTAGCAGTTCGTAGCCCAATTCTACCATTTTGGCTTTGGCGATGGCGGAAGTGTGAGCCAGTGTATTGTCATGGTAGAAGAGCACTTTTTTCTTCGCCAAATTCGGCCTTTTTTCTGCGTTCCGTGTTCAATCGGGCACTAATTCAGCACAGTAGAGCCATTTTGCCCTTTTCTAGGTAGTTAATGCAGATTAAACCTTGTGAATTCTAGAAAACGATGGCCATCCCCTTATCGGAAAATATGACAGTCTTCGGCATCTTTGTAGTAGGGGGGTCCTTAACGTTTGAAGGGTAATAAAACGGATATTTTTATGTAATTTAAATTAAATATTAATTTTAAATTACTCCTACATAATTCATCTTTGGAAATAAGGAACTTTACACTCATAGAAAAATTAGAAAGTGGCCAATTATGTCAAACATGTCCAATACCAATCTTACCCTTTACGATGGATAAGACGGGGTACCCTATGGGGCAACATGGGGTATGGGGGACACATTCTTTTTTTGTGTGGAAAACTCACAAACAAATACTGCCTCGTCATCCTCATCATCTAAGCCAGCACAGCTACAGTGTGCCCAATTCCCGCAGAGACAACATGCGGCCCATCCTTCATTTGAATCTTAGTATTTTCCATGACAGTAAAAATAAGGGATATTATTTTCATCATTCTCACTTTCTGATGGAGAATTGAACTTTTTGTTGGTTTCCTTTCTGTTGTTTTTCTTATTCTTTTTTGCTCTTTTGCGTGCCTTTTTTTCTTCTTCTGTCAGTTTCTTTTTTTTCATTGTTACTTCCAATTCATTTTTAAATGGGGAAGACGTTATGATAGCCGATTTTCCTCGTTTCTATCGCCCGCGCGAAATTTCGCGAGTTGCAGGATAAGGCATCACTTGCTGAGGGCTAACAACAGAAAACACTGATTGCTCTGGTGAAGTAGTTGGCCTGTGGTCTATTTCTATATATTTCTCGTCCAAGTCGAGCATCCGGGCTCAGGATTCATAAAATTTACAAGCACTGAGCTAGCTGTTGTGATAGAGGGTGTCAAAGGGACAACAGGCACATGAGATGGCTCTGTCTCATCATCAATAGTTTCTTTATCAAAATCTCCAACTGCCAAAATTGAATTTACTGTTGCAGCCGTTACGATCTCAGGAACAACGATTGGTCTATTTAGCGCAGTAGCACGGTTGTTCGTTGTCGTTATTTAAGACAATCCTTCGTTGATGAATAACCTGTCTGTTTGTGGGATATCAGTCGTCAATGATGGAGCAAAGTCACTGTCGGAAAAAACTGTTGAACTGTATGGCCAAATGCCACATTTCTTGAAGCCATTCACTGCCGTTGCCATTGTAGAAGCCTGAATAAAGGCTTTACTAAAAATTTTTGCTACTTGCTCGATAGTTACAATCATCCCTGGGTTGCTGCGAAGCCAAGCATGAATTTTTTGGTCGTAGTATGTGCTCAAGGGCCTCATGTATGCTACATCCAGAATTTGAAGTCGATGAGTTGTATGAGGGAAAAACATAAAATAATAACCCCATTGGGACGAGCTACATTAACGAGGTCCAAGTTTTGGGTGTGGGTGCTGTGGCCATCTAACAACAACGGCACTGGTTGATCAACCGTTGCCCCACTAAATTCAACAAACTTCTTAATTATTATATATATATATATATATATATATATATATATATATATATATATATATATATATATATATATATATATATATATATATATATATATAATTCAGCTGTCATCCAGCCAGAATCACTGCAAACACCCCAAGCTCCAGGAGTAGCATTGAGCCTTAACTGTGGGTCCATTCTCATTCATAGGAACACCAGCATTGGAGGCATGTATTCACCACTTGCACTAAAACATAGTTTCACAATTATTGTCGTACCTCTCTCCATAGAAGTTATAAATCCCACTTGTTTTCTACCTTTTCGTGCAATTATTTTTGACTTGGTTTTTGGTACCACTGAAACTCCTGTTTCATCACAATTATAAATTTTTTCTGGCGAAAGCTTATGCTCTTCCTAAACGTTGCCAAGGAAGTTGAAAAACTGTTTAACAGCTTGTTTATTAAACCCAGCGGTTTTTGTATCGACGATTCCGGATGCCTGTTTAAAAACCGCTGCACCCAATCTTTGCCAGCTTCTTTACTTTCAGAGTTGAAGAAATTTTCTTCCCATTTGTCACTGCCAGAGTGTATGCCAAAGCCCTTAAATCTTTTGTTGTGAGCCCGTAAAGGCGACTCTCAATATCCATTAGGTAGTTGCAAAGCTCTTTGTCTTCATCATCAGTAAATGTTCGCTTTTTGGGCCTAAAGGAACTTTCATCGAAGTTGCAGTAGTAGTAGGATCTTCAAAGGCTGCACGAACTACTTTAACTTTTTGTTTAAGGGTCGTTTATGGCACAAAATATGTTTTCGCTGCTAATTTGTACCCCATTTTCCCTTCGATTACAACATCTACCGCAGTTTGAATACCCTGTTCACTCCAGCTTCCCCTCTCTGCCTTTCTTTTATAATTTTTCACCATCTTGAAACACGATTAAAAACAAAGAAGTTATGAAGAAGCATAAACTGTCATAAGGAAATAATTGAATTTCCTCGAGGGCCAAGATGGGATACTCTATACCCGATCTTGCCCTCCAATGCTTATTTGAATAAAATAACATGCTTTTAATGACCAATTCAGAATATACAAACATGTTCTTACCTGCTGGTGTAATCATGGATAAACAAGAATAACCTTCAGTTAGTTCTAGAAAACTAATACTGAGGTACAAAACACAATCGATGTATAACGCGGAAATCACAACTTATATAATTGATTGGCTCCACTCGTTTGGCATATGGTCTTGTTGCCAAACGTTATGTAATAATTAAGATAACCTAATAGCTAGCACAACCAACAAAACAATAGTATTTACAAATCTAAAAAACCTACAAACCAGTAGCGTATCAGATAAACAAACATAATAATTCACGTAACCTAATAGGTAGCACAACCAATAAAACAATAGTACTTACACATCTAAGAAACCTACGAACAAGTAGCTAAATAAGAAGTAAACAAGTAGCTAAACCAATAAGTAAACATAATAATTAACACTACATAATAACTAGCACCTATCGAAGAAATCTACAAAGAAACAGCATAGCTATAAAAATAATTAGCATACTACGAGTAGATAACCCAACCAGCAGCTTAATAATTAGCACGTTAAAGAAGTAGCATGTATTCATTTAAGTTAAAACTAGAGCTAAACTAACTACAACGCTAAGTCAACATTATCTCCAACCAAACGAAATCGTGACAACATCAGGGAATCACCATCAATGGAAGTTATTTGACAGTTTACAAAACTTAAACATTTACTTTCCTCGCAACCACCAACAAGGCCAAGGCGACTATACAAAATGCGTGGATAGCATTTTTCCACCGTCGATAGAAATGAGCAATGAATAGCGTTTTTTTCTTTGCTTGGACAATTACCTGGACGAGTGTAATCCAACCATATATGTTGACTTTTTCTCGTATGCTAATTAGGAGTGAAAAGCCAATAGATAAAAATGCACTGATAGCATTTTCTACCTTCGACACGTGAATAGCGCTTTTTGGTAATTACTTGGACGATGAAATCGGGGTGAATACATGGAAATTGGTCCACCAGTAATTTTTCCCGCTCACAGTACTAGGCAGTGAGTATGGAAAAATATGCCTAATCGGTAATTATCGCCTATAAAAATTAATGAAGCGCTTGAAGAGACACACTACACTAAATGCATCTAAGGTGGAACTTAGGCTGTAACAGGCCTTCCAGAATCGTCTACGACTCGGGTTAAGTGGAACTTAGTCTACGTATGTGCCTTTTAAAGTTCAGTAGTGCCAGTTTCGTCAACGTAAGTGGAATTCAGTCTACCTGCGCATGTTCCAGCGTTACGAGATTACCCAAATCTTGTAAAGTGGAACTCGGGCTTCCAAAATCCCTGCTACTCAGTTCTACAACGGTCCTTCCTTAGTGGAACTAAGACTCTCCCAGCCCCCTAGGAAGACCTCAACGATACTTACCAAAGCGGAATTTCGGCTTTTAATAGGCCTACTGATGGTAAGAAGCCTTGAGCATAGGTTCTGCTCTAGCTTTTAGAACTCTAGACTCTTCCAAGCCCTTCATTTATTTGCAGACTTCTATGACAAGTAGGACCCCCCGGGGGCACTTGGAGGCACCATATGCGATCCACTACAACACAGATCCTGGCAAACGCGTGGAGGGGAGGACAACCTCCCAAGCCTACGCTAGCCCAAGGTGCTACGCTTGAAGAAGCACTCCGTAACAACTCAAGCGCAGCACCTCAGCCCGCGACTCTTGCAGAATATCGGGCAAGCCGCCAAGTGGAACCCAGAACACGTCATCGGTTTCTCCTCCCGTAGCACCGCGCAAACGTCACAGGGGCGGCCTTCGAACTAAGCTTGACCAACGAGTAGCGGAGTTTCTTCGGTTGGCCCTGACCGCCGTCACTCCCGAAGACCGGACTCTCTCCGATGACCAGGCCACCGCTCTTCAGTGCGAATAACACTGGACTCAGCTAATGGAGCGTGCACAACATCGCTGGCAACGTCCAGCCCAGCAGCCGGCCGAAACATCCACCCGGCTACGTTGGAGTGACCTGTTAGCATTGGCTGAATAAATGTTGTAATATTTATAGATTAAGTTGTAATACCCTAATATGTTTTAATCATTATAACGTTTTTGAAAGAAAATCTGCCATCAAGTATTTCCTTTCTGCGGACTTAAGGTTACAGATATTTCATAAGTAAGGGGCGATTTCAAATGTGCTGTGTCACTCTGTGGATGGCTTTATGAACACAGCTGCCACCATATTTGATGATCTCCACTGGAATCTTATCGACGCCCGGGGCTTTATTATTCTTTTGGGCTTTGATGGTGGAACAAACTTCATTCAGAGTTGGTGGGGCCAATGGAAGCTCTATGGAAATATCTATAGGCTTTGATGTTCTGGCGTTGTGCGGAGGATTAAGAAGGTTGTTGAAATATCATGCCCAGCTTTCTTTAATTCCGTTTTTATCAGCGATGATATTGCCGATGTCATAACGGCAGAGCGTGATATTGAGCTGATAACTACGATTCAGGCTTTTAACTACTTTGTATACTTGTCTTGTGTTGTTGCTCACTAGACTTACATTGATACTTTTCAATTATCTTTTCTTAATTTTAGTTATCTTTTTCGCATTTTTTTGAGATTTTCATATTGTTCTCTCTTCATCTTGGTTTTTCTACCTATATTCTTTGCTTTTTGTCTAACGCATTCTGATACTCATCAACGAACCAATCATTTCTCTTGCGCAGGGCTTGATGTCGGATTGTCTGTTCTGCTATGGTCCTAATTGCTGCTTTCACTGCTGCCCATAGCTGATTGCTTGTTTTCAGCGATGTATCTGATAAGCTGGGAGCCAGCTGGATGTCAAGGGTCTCCGTGAAATATTTTGCCACAGAACCCGTTTGAAGTCTTTTGATGTCGAATTTCTGTAGAATACGACACTGAATACGATTTTGACATATGGCATGGATAAGTTAATTTGATCAGAAAATGATCTGAGTTACAATTAGCTCCTTGCTATGTACCAATATAAAGTATGCTCGCGGCCCAACGTTGTTGGATCAGAACAGAGTCGAACTGGTTTTGTGTGTTGCCATCCAGTGCTACTCAGGTCATTTTATGTATGCATCGATGTGGGAAGCAAGTTGAAAGTATGACTAGATTTCTGCTACATGCAAAATCAATCAGGCGCTGGCCGTTGTCATTCGTTTCATCGTGGAGGCTATATTCTCTAGTTGTTCCCCGATGAGCTAGCTCATTGCCAACCTTAGCGTTGAGATCCCCCAGATTTACTTTTGTGTCGTTTGTACGTAATGACTGACTTGTCCTTTTCGTCTGTAGGTATACAGTTATCAGCCAAATTTTGAAAAATTTCGCTTTTATGCAGATGTACCTAACTGTTCATTGATTGCTTTATAATTAATAACGTGATATTTGAACTACTCTGAACTACTCTGAATTCTCGCTTTCCAGCAGGCTTCCCGCTTTTGAATATTGTTTGCGAGCTCATACGTGAGCGGTCCGATAAGTGCTTAGCCTACAAAAGAAAATTGAAAATTTTGGAATAGTGGAGATTTATTGCTCAACAAAATCTCCTCTTACGTGAATAAACTTGAGCCAGCGATGCTCCAATTTTTATATCTCGTCCAAAAAATATGTTTTCTCGAGGTCTGCAAAGTAGGCCTTCATGGCACTGGTGACCTCCTCATCCGACTCAACATTCTGCCCGGCGAGTGACTTTTTCAAGTTTGAAAACAAAAAGAGGTGGCAGGGTGCCAAATCTGGAGAATACAGTGAATGGGGTAGCAGTTCGTTGCGCAATTCTACCAATTCGGCTGTAGCGACGTTGAAGGTGTGAGCCGGTGCATTGTCATGGTAGAAGAGCACATGTTTCTTCGCCAAATGGGGCCTTTTCTCTGCAATTCGGTGTCGAATCGGCCCTCGTCCATGGTAGCCGTTTTTAGGGCACCTGGGCACGGCTCATCAAATACCGACATCCGACCACGTGGAAACTCGTAAAACCATTTTTTTACGGTCACCATTGCAGGAGCAGAATAACCGGTAACAGCGTTCAAGTGCTCTTTGATTTCCCTTCTAAAAATAAAAATCGAGTCACCGACTAATATTACTCTTCTCCATTTTTCTAAAATCCACGGACACGACAATCTCCACACGCGGTCAAAACACGGGGCTGTTAGGCAAAGTACTTATCCACCACTCTCGTATCTTGAATATCACTTCCAGTATGTTTAATTTATATTGACTGGCCTGCTGTAAAATGTTTTTAACACCACCAAGGTAGTTCAGTGATTTGACATTACAGGATCCAATGCCATAGTCCATTTTGTGGTTGCGAGGTCCTTGCTGTAAATTCCATTCATCCCAAGGTTTTTTTGTAGGTTTCGAAACAATGTGTGGTTTCACAGGCAAGGGGAGCTACTCTACATTCCACTCCATTCCGGTGGCATTGTTATTACTTTCAATTTTGTATTTTGTAATCAGGTGCGGAAGACTTGCCTTCAGATTTTACCTGGAACCTTTTTGGTTAAGCACTTTCACTCTGTCTCATTCTTCTTTGGGGTAAAGATTCATGTCTAGATGATTTGGTTATTGATTTGAGCAGGGAAAAAATATTTTTTCTGTGGAAATAACATATCTGCCTTATTTATCAAGGTAGATCTCTAAACATGGGAAACTATCCACAATTTAAAGGTTGCAGTATTTTATGCTTGCATATTTTTCATCCCTTCTCTTATACTTACTTATACTGGATGTTTATTTTTAACCAAACATAAAATGACATTTTCATGAATGGCAAATTTTTCTATAAAAGCGCTTGTGTCCATGTAAAAGTGAATTTTTTTAATAACCAAAGGACAATACTGAATGTGCGGTTGTTGCTCATTCAATACGAGTTTTGTGTGAACGATTCTCTCGCACTACCCTTCCCTTCTTACGAGTATATGCACCGGGAAAATGTATCATAAAAACTTTCCTGTGTCAACGTGATAAGGATGCTTTTGTGCACTTTACATCCGTTCATCCATGAGCTCGGTTAGCCCAGCAGTTTGTCGACCTTTTTGGCTTGGATGTTCTATACTTCATTATTGAACAATCAACACTTTTACAAACTTTAAAATTCTGTAAAAAGTAAAATGCATGACGAATATGTAAGTATGCGTGAATGTTACTACACAATTCGACAAGCATTTTTAATTTTAGCGACAATAGTTGTAAATTTGATTAAAATTGGTTTGAAAAATCACTTTGTGTGTAAAAGGATGAGTAGATGTGTAAAGAGTGAATAATTTATTTCAGTATATGTTTTATATGGTAGGATACTGAAATTTTTATACCAAGGCTGTTTCATATTATTATGGAGTGTGAAAATTAAATACCATTAAAATATGTTGTTTGTACGAGGTGTGTTCAAAGAATATCGCGAATTTTGTTTTTTTTCAAAAATTATTTATTTATTCATGAATATCTATTTTGTCCCCTTCAAAATAATCCCCATGAGATATTATACACTTGTGCCAACGGTTTTTCCAATCTTCGAAGCACTTCAAAAAATCATTTTTTTAAATCTTGTTCAGCTCCTCCTTCGATGCCGTCTTTATCTCGTCAAGCGTAGCGTAACGTCGTCCTTTCATGGGCCTCTTCAGTTTAGGAAACAAGAAAAAGTCACAGGGGGCCAGATCTGGGGAATACGGTGGCTGCGGCATCATTAGTGTGTTCTTTTTGGCCAAAAAGTCGCGCACAAGCAACGATGTGTGAGCAGGGGCGTTATCGTGGTGCAAAAGCCAATTTTTGTTCTCCCACAAATCCGGGCGTTTCTGGCGGATTACTTCGCGCAAATTGCGCATAACTTGCAGGTAATATTCCTTATTGACCGTTCTTCCCTGTGGCAAGAACTCATGATGCACCACGCCCCTGCAATCGAAGAAAACTGTCAGCAAAACTTTCACATTCGACCGAACTTGGCGCGCTTTTTTCGGTCTTGGTTCATGCGGCAGCTTCCATTGAGATGATTGAGCTTTGGTTTCCACGTCATAACCATAAACCCACGATTCGTCACCAGTTATGACCCTCTGGAGCAAATTTGGTTCGTCGCGGACAGAGTTTAACATCTCATTAGTAATGTTCATGCGTTGCTGTTTTTGGTCGCAATTGAGCAATTTTGGTACGAATTTCGCGGCGACCCGTCTCATGCCCAAATCGTTGATAAAAATTGAATGGCACGAGCCAATCGATATGTTTAGGTCCTCAGCAACTTCTCTAACGGTGATTCGACGATTGGCCAATACCATTTTCTCCACTTCATTAATTTTTTCGTCTGTTGTTGAAGTGCTCGGGCGTCCGGCACGCTCTTCGTCGTTCACATCTTCTCGGCCTTCTAAAAACACTTTGTACCACCAATAAACGTTGCTTCGGTCCAAGGTAGCTTCTCCGTATGCCACAGTCAACATTCGGAATGCATCCGCGCACTTAATTTAGTTTTTCACACAAAATTTGGTACACGTTCTTTGATCCATTTTTTTGAATAAGTAAAAATCGAAGACGATTGAAAACACGTGCAAGTAAAGCAGCTATCACCAATTAAGTGAACATTCAAAATGGCCGAGCTTGTTAGCAGAAGTGACAGACATGAGTACCAACATAACGCCACAAAAAAATCGAAATTCGAATATACGTAACCCGCGAAAATTCAAAATTCGCGATCTTTTTTGAACACACCTCGTATAACTTCACTTTGCTTATGTTCAGTATCAGGCAGCATAGAAAATATGCACTACACTAGTCGAGCGTATATATTTATCTACAACTCTGCAGATCTCAGAGTAATTGATTGCATTTGTAATTTATTGCCCACTCCATTCCCACCACAATTACAATTTACAAGTATTTATTATTCGGAATTAAAATCACTTATGATAACAGTCCCCATTCAGTCAATTTTCTATTAACTTGGTATTTTGCACTGATCATGCGGAGGAATTTAGTTGGGATGTCAAAGTCAAGCATTATTTTGTACAGGACATTACTGTCAACACTGCTATATATTTGCTTGAAGTCTACGGAGAGCTGGTGATCGTTGATATGTACTTTTTTTTCTTGTGGTTGGTAGGTGAAGGCTGTTTACGCCTTGATTGTGGGGCTCCCAGATGCGCAAGATGTCTGGACCACCTACTGAACTCCTCCCCTATCAACCTGGGAATCTAGCCTGGAACCGTTTGATATATTACTTGGGGCTAAGCCTCGCTTTCCTACGCCGGAAGATGCCTTCGAGTTGGAGGATCCATCCTCCAGCTAAGGGGAACAGAGCTTGCTAAAAAAAGTATTTCCCCAACCCGACATCCCTGACTGCTTTGAGTTTTTTGGGGACTGCCCCGAAATAATGTGCCACATGTTGCCACTTGCCAATCAATCCAAGTATCTCCTTGATAAGACTATACTGGAAAAGCTTTCCTGTTTCCTTGTAGAGGTCTCAGCACTACCTGTTCCATTTTTGCATGCAAAAATATGGTGCAGGAATCGTCTTCCTCTCCTGCGCAAAACATACAGTCAGGGGACCGCGACTCACCAGTCTCATAAGTAGGACAGAAAATACCCAACCTGCTCAAGAGCTGGGTCAGGTAGAAGTCAGTCACATCGTACGTTCGATTGAGCAACGGCCTGACATCAGGGGTAATCAATCATTGAGTGAGCGTTGCTTTTCCTCGCAGGCCACTGGCTCACTCATGTCTTCGTTTCAACGCAGATAGAAAGTATCGTGCTCTCTAGTAAGGAGGGTGAAAGGTATCATGCCTGCGATGACTAGCACCGCTAAATCAGAGATTGTTTCATACGAAGATGCCAAGCGTTTTCGATACAGCTCCTTGCTGAGAGCGTCACCCGATAATTTTCGTCCATACAGTAGCACCGACTCCATGGGCTTCACCCAAAGTCGCTTTCTTGATGGGTTGGATCCCCTACATTAGCCATAGGTCAACTCAGACCCGATATGCTTGAAACAGCTTTATCAGCGGTTTCCCTGATTAATTCAGACAACCCATCTTTAAGTCGATAAGCAATCCCAACTACTTTCTGGCCCGTTTTGATTTAATCACTACTTCCGCAATACTGATCGTCCTTACTCTGGGGATTCTCTTCTTTTTCAAGATGACCACTTCAGTTTTCTCCAGTGCTAAACTGAACCCTTATCATCTAGTCACTTTCCTGGTGCATTAGCATTCCTTCTCTAAATTATGCCGATTAGAACCATGCTAGTGATGATAATTGTAGTTGAGTTAGTAGTAAATCCCTTAGTTTTTTCTTAAATGCTATGTAAGATAGGGGAAAGAACCAAGCTCGGGATTATTATGATTTTGTACGATTTTTAAAATTGGTGAAAGAAAATAGACATAAATCAGTTCTAACATATTGGATAGCGAAATAAGAGCTCATCCTGGACGAACGAAGTGTTTGTCAGAAACGCAGCTCTGAAAAAATATTGAATGGGACTTGATGGTAGCAGAGTTTATTATGGGGCTAAATAAGTTCGTCAGGATATTAGAGATGGAAAAGATCGGAAGGATAAACGACTTTCATATGGCTGACACGGCAAATTAAACTTAAGGAAAAAAAAAACGCATAAAAGGATGGTCCAGAAATGTACATTGGACCCTTTATATTCATGTGGGAACACCCCGAATAAGTAACTTATATTGAGCTATAGGTTCCCACACTAGATTGTGGTTATCAAATTAAATCGAAACTCGTGACCATGTGGTCGAGCTGCCCCATAGATGATGGCATGTGGCAGCTCCTGATGAGTGATGACGAAACCGCAGGTTTGTTGGCACCAGCTCCCTTATGCTGGAAACACTGGTCTCCATCACACCAAGAAAATGTGCTATCATGTTGATAGCCAAGATGGCCCGGGTGAGGAATAAGTGGTTCTTTCAGTGAGGAGACTGTCACCATTGTACCAAACACTTTTGATTTTACCTTGTTGATGTTTGGTAGTAAGCCGATTGGGCGATAGCTTTTAGGGCAGAAATACTCCTTTACTTTCTTCAAAGTTGGAAATACGTTGGCTTCTTTCTATTGATTTGGAAAATATGAATCATTCAATATATTGCTGAGCAATATGCAATAATTTCTAATAGCAACCTCAAGCAAATGTTATATTATTATATTTGGTATACCGCTAATACCACACAATTTCTTGTTCTTTGTCCTGCCAAATATGAAGCACATGTCTGCGTAGCTGACAAAATAATCTGGGGGATTTCCGTTCGGTATGACGTTGGAGGTCAATGTTTCATTCAAACTCAGGCTTAATTTCACATCAAAAACTTTTGCTTCAACCACTTTTGAAAGTATTTGGCTCCTTCTTTCAGGATTTGGTAAATGGACCAATTCAAAATGAGTTCCAATCAGAGCAAGCTTCTGTAAGTTGTCTCATACAATCTTATTTTCATCTATATCAGGAATCGTAGTATTAATTTCGATACCAGCCCTATCTAGGAGATCTATCTCACTACTGGTGTCTTTAAGATTCGAGTATTAGCCCACAGGAATAGTATTTTCGTAAGAAGTCTCGAGTGAACGAGACTTCTTACGAAAATACTATTCCTGTGGGCTAATACCCTTCAGTTTCTTTACTGACTACTGACTCCATTCCTGAAGTATAAACGGATTAAGTTCTGGACATTCTTCAGGTGTAATTTCAACAAGTCTAATGGGGGATGGTTGTAGTCCCGAAGCCACCGATAAATATTGTTGTCGAACGTGGGAAGAAGGCTTTACAATTTTTTCAACATTGTGACGGTTGGTACTTCATATCTTTCTATATTGATTCGATGTTTGATCTAGGGAACTCATTTCTCAATAGTTTCCAATGTCAGCGTCTCTAACTTTGACAAATAGAAAACTATTTTATCATTAGTTAGATTCCTGTCATTAGTAACTATTGGGCAAGAGTTACCGCCATCAGAAGTTGGACATTGTTTCTGGTAATCCTGATTAAAGTTTTTATGAACCGTTTCCCAATCTGTTTTTCTAAAGTTAAGCCGGTGACTTTCATTTTGAACTGGAATGAGATAGACATCATCCCTTTGACGATTTCCTTTCATTACGATGGCAACATGGTCGCTATGACAAGGAAGTACCTACAGTTTTATTTGAGTATTGTTGAATATGCCTCAGCAATGCAAGGGTCGAAATATGAATTTGTCCTAGGATATGTTGGGACCACGACCCATATAGATTGCAGCTGTATTCAATTTGATTCTCTGATATTCACAATTTTAGGAATACATATCTTGGACTATTGTTGGCGTTGGGCCATGCTGCATGCTGAGCTTAAGATCGTTAGCAAGAATATAATAATTGTACAGTTTGCTAAATTTGGGTATTTCAAACAAGCAATAGAGCTCTTCCTTGAATTTAAATTTGAGAAGAAGAGGTTTACCCCATCTTACAGTGAAATTTCGATGACAAACACTTCAAGAAATTTAATGTTTTTAAATTCAAATTTATCAATATATTAGAAACACTAGGATCTTCTTACTAATATGCCGGTATCACTTCCCCCATCACCGTTTGCTCTATCGTTTCTTACAAATTTAAAATCCTTGAACGTCATTGAGTGCAATGAGTTAAGGTGGGTTTCAGTAAGAAGAATGATATCAGGCTTTTGCTTAACTATGAATGCAAGGAGAAAGTCTCGTTGATGCATAGCTACAATGGGGCTGTCATTGATCGAGATGAGATGAAGCCCATCCATATGAATGCTGTCTTATGCACACTCATATGAGAGGTATTACTGCTGTCTAAACACTAGAATTTATCTTGATTATTTTCAATGCGAGTAACGCTGTTTCATTGGCTATACGCACTACTTTATGTATTGACTTAAATTGTTTTGCCTCACTCGATATCCCGTGCGCTTTGTGTAATTATTGGTGTTCTAGACACAAAATTTCTTGCAAAATTTCTCATCTTCTCGTGTGTATAGGACACAAGCTTTACTGATAGCTTCCTTTTTTGTTGACGGTTTTCTTGTTTACTCGCTTTGTTTGTGAGTAGTGCTCCTTGCTCTACTCTGCTGTATTTAGATTTTGGTGTTGTTTATGCTTCCACAATTTTCAAACGCACTACCTCTGGCTTTTGTAGCACATCTCGCGTCTCCAGCACATACCTGAATATTTTGTATGAGTTAGAAAGGCTGACTAAAAGCAGTATGGGTAGCAACTTTTCACCAACTGTTATTCCGACTTCTTTGAGTCAGCGTGGCATGGGAGAACTCTTGCAAGTATTCCCTCACGTTGTCGCATTATTTCATACGAGATAGTGCAACTATTTTCAGTGGTTAAACCTTTCTTCTTGGCTTATTTGACTAAAATGTGTCTTTCAATTTGCCCCAAATTTCTTTTGCTGTACCAGTCTCGCTTATGACTTCTGGCTCTGTGGAGCTCATGGTTAGTATGATGTTTGCACACGCATTTTGCTTTCATTTTTCATCATTGGTTGTGTGCTTTATTTCCCCATTTGCATAACCCGATAGATCGTTTTTCACCTGAATTGTACACATTTGTAACTTCCACCTTTTTTTTGAATTCGCTGTTTTTTTCTTCGTTTTCCAATATTTTACCCACCTTTAATCGAGTTTAACTTTTTTTGGACTTTTTGAGCACTTGTCTATCATGTTTTTCTGACATTTTCTTCGACCGCATAGATATTCTAATTCTTATCCAGTTTATGCATATTTTAGACTCATAAACTATTGAGAATAGCGTTAAGCTTGAATATAAAAATAAAATAGTCAATTGAAATTATTTTTTTCAGCCAGGCCTTGGCCTACAGGATTTTATTTCCTCCCATCATCACCGTTCCGCGATCTCATCCGCCAGTTGTTCATTCTCAACATAGATCTCGTATCAACTTCTACCGTACCTTCCTATTGAGTCCTTGGTCTTCCCGCTGGATTGTGCTCTACCTTTTAATATTATATTCGGTAGCCGATTTCCTTCTATTCTTCCTACATGGCCCGCCCATTGCAATTTACGTAATTTTATGCAAGAGGAAATAGGTGGATCGTCAAACAGTTCATACAACTCATTGTTGTAACGTAGTGTCCACTCTGTTGCTTGTTTCACTGGGCTGTAGATTTTCCGGAGCACCTTACGCTCGAATACGTCTATGTCTTTTCGGATTCGCTCGTCAGGGTCCATGTTACACTTCCATATAACAGTACCGGTTTGACTTGTGTTATGTAAATGAGGAGCTTTTTTTGCCTGTGTACCACTCTGGACCTTAGAATAGGTAGTACGGAGTAATATGCTTTATATGCGGCATTTGTGGGGCGTCCAACCTCGTATATAAAATTCTACACACTTTCAAGGTTAAAGCCACCTATGGTCAGGTTTTGTCAAACTGGAGTTTTCTTCCTCATTTGAGTCATGAATTTAGTTTTAGTTTAATTCATTCATAGGCCGATTTGGTTTGTTTCAGATTCTAAACTCGGAAACGCTCCTTTGGCATCTAAGATTGAATGCTCCATAATATTGACGTCATCAGCACATGCTACCAACTATGCGGACTTGAACATTCGTGTACCCGAGGTTACAGCTAATTTCTTCCTGATAACGTGTTCCAGCGCAATATTGAAGAGCATTGGGGCAAGTACATTCCCTTATTTTAAACCTGATTCCACAATGAAGCTGTCCGTTACTTCACAGTTTATCTTGACCTGGGACTCTGAATTTAGCATCATAACCTATACCATGAAGACTAGTTTTGTTCGGGTGCCAAAGCCAAACGCATTTCTGTCAACCCTGTTTTATGCTTGCATGAAATCTAAAAAGAATTGGTGCTGGTCGACATTATATTCCCAGCACTTTTGGAGCACCTGCTTAACTCAGAATATTTGGTCTATTGTAGAAAGTCGACTTCGAAAGCCTCCCTGATACTCTCCTATAATACTTTCATTGTACGGCTTTAATTATCCTTCAATGATTTTGGAGAGCACATTATAAGACATACAAAGCAGAGCAACCCCTCTGTAATTTCACACCTTAATTTGTACCCCTTTTTGTCTACAGTACATTTTATTCTTTTTGCGAGGCCTCTGGTATCTGCTCCTCTGAGCATATTCTGTATATTAGTCGATGCAGAAGGTTATTTAGATAGAGGCCCAAATCCTGGAGCAGTTCTGCTGGTATCCATCTATTCCAGGAGCCTTATTTTTTCTGATATCCCGTACTGCTGCCTGTATTTCGTCTCGGGTTGGTAGTGAGATCGGAACCTCTTGCTCTGCTTCTGGAATATTCACAGCTTCAGTCGTTGTTGGAGATGCTGTGAATAGCTTCTGGAAATATTCCAGACATCTGTTTTTAACATCGAATGGTTTGCCTATGATTGCTCCTAGAAAACTGTTGCAAATACTTGTTTGTGGATCGAAGCAATCTCTTAGTTGTTCACTAAAGACGTACGCCGATCTGACTTCATTTAGGATCATATTTTCATTTGTTTGTGGGATCTTGGTGTTGATGGCCAGTCGGTTCTTTCTTTGGCACATTTTTTAAGTTTATCGTCGAAACGTTTTATATTGTTTTTGGCTCGAGTTTGTTGCCGGATGTACTTTTTGTGCGCCTAGCTAATTTTTTCAACCACTTCCTTGCATTGCTCATCGTACCAGCCGTTGCAAATTTTCTTTGGCTGGTACCTCAAGAGCTCTTCGGCTGCTTCTGTCACCGCATCTCTTACTGTCTTGTATATGATTTTGATGTCGTCATTATTTTCTCCCGCCTGCGTAGATATGTTGATGCAATTTTCCAGCGGTGATGTGTATGTGAACGATACTGAGCTATCGTTTAGTTTGTTTATCTAGTACCTCAGAGTTGTTTACAGCTCTTGGAGATACTAGTAGCGAAGTCTATCAGCCATTGTCCGTTGCCGCTGGTCTCTGTATGGAGGCTGTTTCCTCCGGTTATTCCTTTATGTGCCGTTTCTCAGTCAATTTTTGCATTGAAGTCACCCAGAACAATTTTCATGTCGCTTGATAGCAATGCATCGACAGTACGTTCCAGGCTGGTGTCAAATTTGTCCTTGATTGCCTCTTCCTTGTCTTCTGTGGGCATGTGACAGTTGACCAGCCATACATTAAAGAATTTGGTCTTGATACACAGAACATTTCGTTAACGGGCTTGAAGTCGGTAATAATTTGTTTAAATGTGTTGTTAAGAATGAAAGGCTTCCTTTGAGTTTTCCGCTACTAAATATGGTGTGTGTTCACATGTCAACTATCTTCAGCACGACGTCTGGTTCCTGGAACTGCGAGGATGCTGATTTTGTATTTCTTGATTTTATACAGAAGCTGTCGCAGTGCAGCTGGTCTGTTCAATGATCTAAAATTTCAAGCTCCAAAAGAATAGTTCTTTATACATTGCGATAGTCGTTGTCGTTTATCCAATCCGAGTTTGTTATGCTAGTTCCATGACAAAAAATACTAAGTGGAGCGTTGTCCACGTTTCGATTGAGTCAGTTTTGGTCCACGAGTAGTATTTTATTTCCCACATACCCATTGGCTAGCCAGTTAGGGTACCCTCTATCCATGACCTGAGGACGCATCCAATGGGGTACCAAAAGCACCACACAGAACAAAATTATTTTAAGTTGCTTTTGTTGTATAAGAATATGCCCCATACAGCAAGGCTGCTCTCATTAAAGTAGAATTGTTTGAATATTTCAAAATGAGATAAGAAATTTAGGCTGCGCGTTAGAGTGTGTGTGTGTGTGTGAGTGTGGTTATTATATTGTATCTTTAACGTCATTTTTCAATAATTAATTAATTTTTTATTATTTTTCTCTTCTACAGTGCCTCTTTGCTCTAATTTTAATGTTCCGGGAATGTGAAAACACACTGTCTTTTAAATTAAGTTAAAAGAGTTTATTTACTCAGAATGCACAATCATTAATTTCACTATTTTACAGGAATTAATTTAAATGTTATTTTTCACTTGTCTATAAATTTATATTTCAACTGTCTTCACTGTCAATCAATATCGTCTTTAATTCGCACTCCACACTATCACAATTTCGACTATCGCGGTTTTACTATTCCTCCCCAGTCATTCAGCTCGACTTTATATAGGGTCTCTAGTCATTCAATCCATTTCTCGAACATTGGCGAATGTTCTGATGAGAACTACCTGGAATATTCGAGCAATTCTGAATAGCCGCAGTGACGTCATTTTCAGATATTGATCATGGATCTACTTGGTCGATTCTTGTGCTTTCGAGTACATTCATTTATTGATCATGATTAATTGCGACCGTAGCTCGCAGAATTGTTTGGACATGTAACAGTATATATATATTAAAATTCCTTTGTCTATTTGATACAAATAATTTCTCTGGTATTTTGAATTGGGAGAAAAATAATTTTTTTTTTAAATTTGGTCTTTTGTAATATAAAATAAACATCATACGGTTACTTACGATTTGGCTCGAGGAATTGGTAGCTTTCAATTAAGGACGAAATACATCCATCACTAAGCATTGCCACTGAATCCTCAGTTTCGTGTCTACACATGGAGCATATCCCAAAAAATCACAATTTTTAAAAATCACTTTGATGAAAGTGAAAGTATAGTATCAAAAACTAAATTCTTATGTTTTTGATTATGTCATTAGCTTGTCGAGTAATGAAATACAAGAGTTAAAAAGGAAACTAGAATAGAAATAATTCCTTTAATGTGCATTTGATGAGACTTTAACAATTCGTTTTTTCTACAAAAAAAAAAAAAAAAAACAAAAATAAAGCCTTGATTCTTTTGAACATTTGCTCCAATGATTTTTTAGAATCCATTAATATAATCAAAGAAGTGGCCTAGAAAGCACTAATACTGTCCTCCCACGATAAAAGCATGAAAAACAAATCGTTCTCAACAAATATGGAAAATTTCTAAAAGCTCAAAATATGTTTATCTTGTCTCTTTTAGGTAAAACTATATCTGCTGGAAAATACAAATTCTCAACAATTCAAAAATTTTGTTTTTTGCTGTAATCGCATTAAAGACATTGTATTTAGAGAAATTACTGATTGCATGTCCTCAGAAGACATTCAACTGCATGGTCTACATAATGTTCCCTATTTTACTAATAAAAGCTGTTTTTTGTCATAGGATTGCGTCCTTGTTAACAAATATTCTTTTGGAGCGAGCGATACATATTGGCAGCAAAATCCCAATTCCTGTTTTAATATTGAAATCATTTTTTCAGGCAATAAAAGCCTTATCTTTCCTAGTAGACTTTTTGCTTTTTCATAGTTTACTACGCATAATATGACCCGAATTGTGAATATCCTGTAAACATACATTTGTGTAGAGCTATGAAGCAGGTTTCTCACTCAGAAGCATGTATGTACTTGTAGCTTGAAAATTTGCATTCCTTTTGAATAGATTGAGAGGATGCGCCATACACAGGTTCACATCAACGGTGGCTTTCTCTATAAAATCGTTTTCAAATAATGAGGATAAATTTGTGATTCAGCAAAATCTAAACTGATTCCTTTCTTTTGTGTTATACTACGCGCGATCTTTGATGGCAAATTCAATACAAGAGTTCAAGGAACATTTATAACGTACAATAGCTGCTACTTATGTTCAACACAGTTTGCAATAAATAGTATAAACGTGGCAAAGTTTTTGTCACATTCAATATAGATACGAATAGTACCCTAATTAGTTATCATTGAGCCTCTCCATTTCAATCAAGTAGAGCCTTTCACGTGAACTTGAACCAGTCTAAACATACTCGTATTCCTATTTTTAGATCCAAACCACCAGTTGCTCAGTTCAAGCTTTCTATAACGACGCAACAAGTTGGGTGCGTGGTTTTGAGAATATCTGATTTCGAATGTCAGTAGAAGCTTTTCGAAATTCTCCACAAGCTTTTTCGAGCACAAAGGCGTCCAAGAAATGAGTTAAAGTTTACATTTTAAGGATTATTGAAACCTCTTCTTTTGCACCGGTTTCAACAATACTAGAATACAGCATCATGTTGCGAAACTTTACCCATATCAATAAGGACCACCAACAATGACGATTGGCATCCCCCAAAAAGGACTCTCAATAGAGTTTCTTATCTTCAGTTGAGTTTCTCTTGCCGGGTCGAAAGGATATGCTCTTGTAGTATCGTGGTACGCGTTAGAGAAAAGAAATCTTTGGCCTTTACTCCTTACTATCTTGTCCATTTCCCATAATAGAAATTCAGGATTCTGGGTCCAGTATTGTAATTCTTATAATTGCTGCGTATCCTCTTCTCAAGTTTTGGTCTGCCAAAAATACGTCATTAACAGCCGATTGACTGAAATTTTATTAATTTTCCCTCGTCGGCGTAATAGGGATTTTCTTATTGTGAAGGTTCCGCGTAGCAAGTGATTTGTGTTTTTTGTTTCCTTCCCAGTGTAACAGGAGCAAGAAAATTGAAAATAAATTCGCAATTGATGTCTATTTGAAACGGAAATTCCTACGGGGATAGTAGCCGAGTATCCTTTTGCTACCAGACACCGAACAATTGGTAGCAGACGTGCGAAGAAGCGAGGACGGATGAGCGTTACAACTTAGTGCTAGTGATAAATTGCATTCGTAAAGTTAGCAATCGCAATCTATAGATACACTCCGAGCGATATATCCTTGCTACATACTCGTATGTACGTTTCCAGTGTCTGAGACAGCCTTGGTGGTCTGAGTGTGTGGAATTTCGGAAAGTAAGAGGAACCGGATATTGGTGTGGTAGAGACAGGAAAACGGGTGGCTTAAACGGTTCACGTTTATCCTTGTGAAAGCTTAATCTTAGAAGATTTTTGTCAATCCTTGTGTTCATCTCGATGCTTGGATAATTTTTTTCTTGTTGATGTTTCTCCTTCGCCTCCTTTTTCCGTGTTACGTATTGCATTAGGCTTTTAAATTTGTAGTACGAAAAGAAAGTGCTTTGGTCTGAAAGGTTTATCTGTTGTCGATTTGGTCTGGGGAGAATAATTTAAAGTTGAATCGTGTGGAATAGTGTTGAGTGAAGGATTGAAACTTGATAGTGTGGGGTAGGATTTTGCCCAACGTAATCATGATAAGTAAGTAAAAGTAGTTGGAGCTTAATGAAATTTATATATTTTTTAAAAATAATTGCGGGTGTAACAAAAACACTCAAAATGTTTCCGAAGTAAAAACTTTTTGTTAAAAGGATAATTCCAAGACATTAAAAATGGACAAAAAAGTAAACTTTTTTTTTTGAATACTAATTTTACTAGCCTGCTCAACATAATGAAATAACAAAAATGACTACCACACAATTAATTTGAGACAACTTAAATTTCTTGCAGCTCAAAATATTTTATTGTAGAGTCAACTCAGACGTATTTCGCCTAGTATACTAGCAATCATCAGCTACAGGACTCGTGTGGTCAGCTCAGATGCATTTCGACTAGTGCACTAGCCATACGAGTCATGTAGCTGATGATGGCTAGTACATACACTAACCGAAATGACTCTGCAATAAAGTATTTTTATTGAGGGCTCGTGGAGAGCTGCAAAAATTGAAATTGTCTCAAATCAATGGTGTGTTAGTTATTCTTGTTGATTTATGAATTAATTGACCCTTCAGGAACATTTTTTTCAGTAAACCAGTTAATTTTTATTCACTGCTAAATTAATTTTAAGTTAAAAATAGAATTTTTACTTTTTGTACATTATTTCCCTTCGTGCGACGCACGTAGGCTCTAGACATTGTTACGAGAGGTCACGTGCGTCTGAGATTAATATCAGCTTCCCCCAATGACTATTTGCGAAAAATACGTGCTAGACGTAATGTATTGCAGCACGTTAATCCAAGCGAATGGGCTAAATTTGAGTTGTTGACATGTACATTCAAAAGTCTAGAGGCATTAATTGATGAAACGTTTTCGGTAAGTATAAAGTTCTTTGATGTTTATAGAGTAATTCATCCATTTAAGTGGGTAAAAGTAAACACCAATTTTTCCAAGAATATTAGTTTTTTCATGGAAGCGTGACTTATGAAATGTCATCTGAAGTTGTAAATACGTATATCAAGCTGGTTTGTGGTATAATCTTTGCTGTAGAGAAGAATACTGATGTGTTGAAATGGTATTCCAATATCCTTTAAGGGCTGCAGCGGTGGTCTCCTACCTCAGCGAGCGAAAATTAGGGCTACGTGGAGATGGCATTGTCCGGGGATGCGTAACCGCGCTGGCAAGCTAGCTTTGCGGTGTCGTGGCGCGGGTTCTTTTCACACAGCACAAGGGCTATCTACAAAATATTTTTGCACTTACGAATTAAATTGCTAACCAGAGTCCGTAGAAACACAAAAGCAATTTAACTCAATAGGTGTCAAGGACCCAGGTAACCACCCGAAAGGGATTACAAGACAACGAATACCCGGTTAACCGCGTGCGAGACGTAAGGCAATATCGCCCTTGCCGAGGACGGTCACGGCCGAAAAATAAGAGGGAGGCATCCACGTGGTGGCGATGCCCCCACGCACTCCTCCCAATCGGATTAAAATCCAAAAACTGATGCCTTGGCCCATATTGGGAGTGGAAGGCCAAGCATCCCGGCGAGAGCCCCTGTAACATCAAAAGAAGAGGCAGCTTCATCCGATGGCCAGCTCATATTTACGGAAGACCCTGCCAACGTAGCGGGTCCCATACCCGTTTAAGTTTGAAGTGGAAAGACCGAGTGTGAATTTTAACAAGAGATTTCTTTTATTTCCATTTCTGTGTTCCAACTCATTCTAGGTATAATTTTCCTTCCTTTTTTATTTGATTTTCAAGTACGGTTTATGTTTCTTATCTACGTACACAAATGATACGTTCACGCATCTCTCAAAATGAAATTGACAAACTAGTCTTTGCGGTCGCACTCTATTCGGTTTTTGCAAGAAGTAATATATCAATAAAAAACTTAACTACATCCATTTATTAGTTTGAGGTATTTTTGTGCTAGATTTATATTTATATATTCGTGAATATGCTACATTTCAACTTCATATTAATGTATCGAAAGCTTATGTGTTTGATTTTTGATAAATAGATATGACGCAGTTTAAAGTATGATGCAATTCAAAAACAATGTGAATAGTGATTAAATAACATGTAAATTTTAAATGAATTTTCTTCTTCGTAGCACTACAGCACCTCTCGAGCAATCGCTTCTTGCAAATAGCGCCTTCAACTGCCACAGTGCATTGACAGTGTCCTTTAATTTTGAAATCCGAGCAGCAATGAACTGTCTTCGTCGACCAAGTCAGACCAGTGCTTCTTCAGTTTCCCCACTGGTCTTCGGCCTTCAGTTCTCCCAACGAATACCTTTTTGGGTATCCGTTGTTCGTCCTTACGATTTATGTGGCCAGCCCGTTGCAGCTTCCACAGTCTTACAACCTTTGAGACCTCTGGCTCATCAAAAATTTCATACAGCTCATAGTTACATCGAATTCACTATTGGTCCCCGTCAAGCTTCGCTCTGATTGTTTGCCTCAGGACCCGTCTTTCGAATGTGTTTAATATATTTGTGGATGCTTGGGTTAGGGTTCATCTTTCACACCCATAGCATAGCACAGGCCTCATCACAGATTCGTATGCTTGGAGCTTTAGAAAGTAGTGATATGCCCTGTATAGTTTTCGCACTGCTGTGCAGAAGATTAAAGATGTTATTGAAACATGACGCCTAGCTTTTTTAATTCTGTTCTCATCAGTGATGATGTTCCATATATTATCACGGCAGTGCGTTGTCTTGGGCTGATAACCTCATATTAGACTTTCACTACTTTATATATTTGTCTTGTGTTGTTCCTCGTTAGACTTGCATCAATACTTCTCGATAAGTCGTCATACTATTTTCTTTTCTTAATTCTGAATACCTTATTCGCTAGGCTTGTGAGATTTTCATAGTTTTTTTCTTTGTCCTGATTTTGCTACCTGAGTATTGTTTGTATGCCTGATTCTTTTTGTCTAACGCATGGTGGTACTCATCATCAAAATATTCAATTCTTTGGCACCGAACTTGATGTCTGGTCGTATGTTCTGTCACGATCTTAATTGCTGCTTTCACTTCCACCCGTAGCTCGTTGCTTAGTTTCAGCGAGGCGTCTAATAGAATAGTGGCCAGCTATTTGTCAAGGGTCGCTGTGAACGTTCTCCCCACAGACACCACTTAGAATCGTTTGATGTCGAATTTCTGTAGAGGACTGAACTCCGAGTTACAATTGGCTCCTTGGTATGTACGGACGTCAAGTATGCTCGATATCCAACATTGTTCGATCAGAACATGGTTGATCTGGTTTTGTCTGTTGCCATCCAGGGAGGTGAGTTCAAAAATAAACGAGACGGAGCTAAAATAAAAACGACAGAAGCTTTGTTCTGATAAATTTGAGTTTATTTATTCAAAATAGTCTCCTTCGGCCTCGATATACTATTTTGCGCGATTCAAAAGGTTCGCGTAAGAGTGTTTTAGGTCATTGACCGGAATATCCTTCAGGATGTTTGTAGAAGCCTTTTGGATGCCTTCTACGGTCACGAAGCGTTTTCCTTTTTAAGCTAAAAGCAATTTTTCGAATAGGTAAAGGTCACAGAGAGCCATATCACGCGAATGCGGTGAGTGATTGATGGTTAAAATGCAATTTCTAGTAAAAAAAATGAGTCATAAAAGTGGATTTTTATGACAAAAGAATTTCAACTATGATTTCGGCAAAGTTTTGATAAATTCACGCACAATTTCCATGGAGTTTTCGGTGATCACTGATTTTGGGCGGCCCGTATGTTCATCGTCATTTATGTCCTCATGACCATCTATGAAACGTGTAAACCACATATGAACTCTGGCACGAGATAAACAATCATCGCCATAAACTTTTTCATCAATTCAAATGTTTTGGTAAACGTTTTACCGATTTTAAAACAAAATTTGATATGAGCTCTTTGTTCGAAACTCATTTTTGTACTGATGACACAAACATACTGTCACTTTTGACGCAAAAACTTCGCTTCCACTGAACCGAATGTCACCAAACTTTCACTGGAAATCAGGGATGGATGTAGCTTTCACAGATGGCACCACAAAAGTCTCGTTTATTTTGGAACACGCCTTGTAGGTAATTTTATGTATGCGTTCATGAGGGAACCAAGTCGAACGTGTGACTGGATTTTTGCTATATGCAAAGTCAATCAAGCACTGGTCGTTAACATCTGTTTCATCGTGGACGCGATATCCCCCAGTCGTTCACTGATGAGATAGCTCATTGCCTACCTTAGCGTTAAAAACACGCAAAACTATTTTTGTATCATTTGTAGGCAATGAGTCGACTAGTCCTTCCTCATGATTGTGGAGCATTTCCTTCATTTCTGCGTCCTCTTTGTTGGTCGGGATTTGTAAGTTTTTCAGCCAAGTTTTGATAGCCCAGTCATATTAGGGCTTTCACCTCGGAATGAAAGATAATAAGCTGCAAATTGGTATGAACCTTTGTTTTGTCATTCTAAATGTTGTCTCAAAAGTCACAATCGTTATCGTGTTCTCGTCTCAAGATATTCAAGGTCAAAGGTCACAAAAATCGGTTTTTCGCGAATATCTGGCTTCCTATCGGTTAAATGAGATTTGCATTTATTATAAAAGTTGTAGGCTATAAAATTCCCTACAACTTTTGTTTAAACTTTTTTTTCATACGACCAACCGTTTTGAAGGTAGAGCGCGAAGAGTGCACATCGTACAGTCATATACGGCCTAATGCAAGGTCAAGCGTGAGTTATGGTTATCAGTACGTTATAAAGTCAATTATTTACTTGGAAATTATAATTATTAAACAATGCCTATTATTTATGTACTAACTATTAATTATTTATATTTAATTAAAGTAAGTAACTTGATTTGCAACGGTACAATTTCAAACTAACGAATAATCTTGACTCATACAAAGTGGAGAGAGTGGCCTTGAATACTATAGAACATCTGTCCCGGCAATGAATAGAAAAGGGCATAGGGTAGGGACAAGTATTTCCAGGTATATAAGTATTGAGAAATTTACGCGTTTTAAAGAAAAGATATATAATGTCGTGTTAACTTAAAATAAAACTAAAATATATAATCCAGAATTAATAATATTTTATACTTAAATAGTTAAATATGAATAATTATATATATTATTTATGTACTAACTATTAATTATTTATATTTAATTAAAGTAAGTAACTTGATTATTTATATATAATTATTCATATTTAACTATTTAAGTATAAAATATTATTAATTCTGGATTATATATTTTAGTTTTATTTTAAGTTAACACGACATTATATATCTTTTCTTTAAAACGCGTAAATTTCTCAATACTTATATACCTGGAAATACTTGTCCCTACCCTATGCCCTTTTCTATTCATTGCCGGGACAGATGTTCTATAGTATTCAAGGCCACTCTCTCCACTTTGTATGAGTCAAGATTATTCGTTAGTTTGAAATTGTACCGTTGCAAATCAAGTTACTTACTTTAATTAAATATAAATAATTAATAGTTAGTACATAAATAATAGGCATTGTTTAATAATTATAATTTCCAAGTAAATAATTGACTTTATAACGTACTGATAACCATAACTCACGCTTGACCTTGCATTAGGCCGTATATGACTGTACGATGTGCACTCTTCGCGCTCTACCTTCAAAACGGTTGGTCGTATGAAAAAAAAGTTTAAACAAAAGTTGTAGGGAATTTTATAGCCTACAACTTTTATAATAAATGCAAATCTCATTTAACCGATAGGAAGCCAGATATTCGCGAAAAACCGATTTTTGTGACCTTTGACCTTGAATATCTTGAGACGCGAACACGATAACGATTGTGACTTTTGAGACAACATTTAGAATGACAAAACAAAGGTTCATACCAATTTGCAGCTTATTATCTTTCATTCCGAGGTTGACCCCTTTTATTACCTAATATGACTGGGCTAAGAGTTTCGCTTTTATACGGATTGCACACATTCATTCGTTCACTGCCTTAAAATCAATAACGTGTGATTTGAACGCTTTATCCACAATAAAAGTCACTCCGGTTTCTTGTCTTCCAGCAGGCTATCCACTATTGAATATTTTGTGCGATCTCTTATCTCGAATGTCACTTCCAGTCCAGTTCGTTTCCTGGATTGCTAGTATACTGAATTTATATTGACTGGCCTGTTGTAAAAGATCATTAGCACTTCCAGGGTGGTTGAGTGATCCTACATGCCAGGATCCAATGTGGTTGCTAAGTCATTGCCGTAGGTCATATCCATTCCGTGGCTTTCCTTTTGAAACACTGCAGGGTTTTCTGGGGATGGGAATTAGCCCGTCGTCCAAGTTCTATTCTGGTGGCGTGGTTATTAATTTAGATTCCGTTATCATAGGCGCAGGGGCTCACTTTCACCCTCTAACGTCCCGACAAAGGGGATGTAAGTAAGATTTAGTGGTAGAGCTTTAGATTTATTTACAGTTATTGGCATTCCTTGGCTTTTACTTTCCCATTATTGGGGAACTAGTAAACCTAATGTACGACTCTGAGACCATTTACTTGTACCACCATTTGTTTTATGAATTTAGAATGAGGATTCATAGAAGCTGCGGCTTAGGAAAATAAGAGCATCCCACCTCCTTCTTAAATGGGCTTGGAACTATTTACGGGGGAGTTAGGTTTTCACTTTATCCCGCTATTTTCTAATATACCGAGTTTTCTTTTTTGAGTATAGCAAAGAATATACCGTGGTTGGTTTAGTGGCAGTATTTTCCCATTAACTTTCTTTGTTATTATCAAGTATATGTGGTGAGTACCCTCTGATATTTTTTTCAGTGTATTGAAGTACAAACTCCTATTGAAATCACAGCCCATGTTCATCTGTCCGTCCATTCGTATGTTACAGTATTTTTTCTCTGAAACTATAGAAGCTACAGTATGAAACTTTGTGAAAAGGTTAAATGTGATAACTTCTTGAATGATTTGTTGTTAAAAAAATTTCAGAAATTTTTAAGGAGGTCTCCACATCAGAGGTAGTTGGGCGGGCTGTCATATGAAAAGTTCTATTGGATAAGTGAAACTGGCTGGGATTATATCCTAGAAAATAAAGACTTGACAACGCGCTGATTACTGCGAAGTTACAACGTGAAGAGTTAAAGATGATACGTTATCCCGGCTGCTAAAATACTTCAAAAAGGCTGACGCTTATCCGATGCTTCATCAGGGCCGGTAAAGTGCTACGTTGTCAGCATGAGTGCCGTTAGTGAATACATCGCCCTCCTTTTTTTGCCGGGCACACCATAAATGCATGCCTATGGGGAGGTAGCATTTCATACTAGTGTACATTTCATTGCTCGGCGTAGGTGGCAGATGAATGTCGTCACCAAAGACATATAAACAAATGGACGAGCAACGAGAATCTGTGTACTCGTCCATGTGAGAAGCACATTTGCCACATAAATAAGTTATAAATAACTTACGCTCTCGAAACTATGTGATTCCCTCTGCTTCTCCTTCCCCTTTGTTACCACACAGGTTTTTCTTTTCTCTCTTCAGAAGAATCGCTTCCCCCACTGACACCCTCGCACACCAACGAAATTTCATTTCAGTTTGAGTATAAACAACAAAGAACTCTCACGGAAAAATGAACGTCAAAGCAAAAGAAAATCGAAAAGAGCGCGAACCATGCGGGAAAATAATGTGTCAAAGCGGATGGAAATTTCGTAAATTTTTAATTAAAACAGTGAATTAAAGTTCCGATTACGCACGCGCGATCTTTAAAATTAAAAACTTTTTAAATGTGAACGTGTTTCGCCGTGAATAGAGTGCTAAATTAAAAGCATTTCGCCTCAAACCTCAACTTCACACAAACTTTAGCGCAGGTTGCCAATTGCTTCGGCTCTCACGACCAGTTGCGGATCCAGTACTCTCTATATCTATGGTCGTCACCAAAGGATTGCTCTATCTCTTGGCACACAAACATACACGGTGGCTGTGTCAACAGCTACTGCATGCAATTGTCAATAAATTACCGCATTGTACTCGTATACGCGGTGACACAATATGTTATGTCAGCATTAATAACATGTGCGTGGTATTTTTGTTCATATGGGTTGGATGACTGATCCGCCTCAGTACTCCCCCTGCTGTGACGGAGCCACGATATGATGATACTATGTTGCGCATCGCGCTGGCATACAGATCCGTCGTCTTGATTGTCTTGTTTGTAAACCCGAAGCGGTGGGCTATTCGCCAGATGTCAAAAATGCAGGTTTCAGCCTGTCGGTGGATATAGCTGTTGGTCATCGATTCATATCCACCTTATAATGTTTTTCTTTCCGTGTCAAAACCGGGAATGGGCCGTCATAAGGTGATATAAATAAGGCTTTAGCTTTGTCTTTTTGGACGCAGAAGTGCATGCTGTTTGCCAGGCACTTATTCACTAAGATGTCCTTGGTATTGTGGTGCACCGCATTGCGCGGGAAATTCCCTAGGAAGCTGAAGCGTCGTGCCGTAAACCATGTTGGTCTACTTTTATTCGATGTCTTCCTTCAGCATCAATAGTAGTTCCAGCAGTACCATCGGTAGTATTTTGGTACATTGGGGAAAGTCGTGGCAGCAGATCGTAATTTTGAACGTACGATGTCGTTATTCCACTACGCCATTAGAAGCCGGATGGTAGGACGTGACTCCCAGTAGTTTGGTTAGCTTTTTGAGTATCTGGCTTTCAAACTTCTTACCGAGGTCAGTCGTGATTCGTGCAGGAACTCCAAAATGGCTGATCCATTCGTTAATTCGCGCCTCTGTGACTGCTGTGGCCGTGGTAATCTCAATTGGCCCGATGAGATCGATGTTAATGTGCTCAGACCTGGCTTTGGGTTGGCTATATTGTTGTAGTGGTGGCTTTTTGTGCCGAGTGATTTTATTGCATTGGCACGGTAGGCAGGCTTGGATGAACTTGTTGTAGTCGGAGTTCATCAAAGGCCAAAAGTAGCTATCGGCGAGCATCCTTCTAATTGCTTGAGTGCCTGGATGAGAAAGCCATTGATATTCTGCACGACTATTGCTTGGAATTGCCACGGGCTGAATGGTAGTATCTTCTCCGGAATGATGATGGAATGAAGAGTTAGGGAGGAGTCGTTATACCTCTATTGTCTCCACTCGAGCTGCTAGTCAGGGCTACTTAATAGCGCTTGAAGCTCATTATCCTTCTGAGCTAGGGCGATAGCAGTAAAGTCGAATGGTTGAATCATATTCATCCTTAAAATATAATTAGCGATGGCGTTCTATTTGCCCGAGATGTGTTAGGTGTCCGTGACGAATTTCGATATGAAGTCCAGCTGGCATTGTTGTCTCGGCGATGGTCTTTTAAAGCGTTGCTAAAGTGCAAACTGCAAGGACTTGTGGTTGGTTTGGATGGTGAGCATTTTGCCAGTGTCTGAAGTGTCGAATTGTCTGGTGTATGGCTAACAGTTCTCGATAATACGTGCTGTACTTTTATTGGGCGTCTGTTAGCTTCACGTAGAAGAGTACGAGTGGTGTTGTGGCTCCTCCCCTTGATTGCTAGAGCGCGGCCTCAATATTGCAGTTTGAGTCGTCGACGCAGAGAGACTATATGTGGTACAAGTTGATATGAGCCAGAGTTGGGGCTTTCCCTGAGTCCGACATTCACTGCTTAAATAAGGCTACTGCTTCGTCCATCGAATTAAGTAGCATTTGATTGCATTTGCAGGTTCCCGTGATCAGCTACAGTAGGGCACCCTGATGTTGGGCTGCGTGCGGAAAAAAGCGGCGGTAGAAGTTCACCACCCACAGGAAAGACTTCAGTTTATGTTTGGTCTTTGGCCTTGGTGTTGCAGGAAGTCCTTCCATTTTTTTCAGTTAAGGGGGGTTTAAATACGTGCTGGCTAATGGCGTGTCCCAGGAATTTTACTTCTGATTTTCTGAACTGGCACTAAAGGGTGTTGATGATCAGATTGAATTTGATTAGTCAGTCCAACACTTGCTGCACGTGTTCCAGATGCGCCCGTTGGTTGGTAGAGAAGACCAAGATGTCGTCAAGATAGACAAATGCATTGCCTAAGCCTCGCATACTCGTGCATGAAATGTCTGGCTTGCGTTGTATGGTCCGAACGTCAGGTACTCATAAAAACCAAATGGTGTTATGATGGAAGTCTACATTCCACGGGAATTCGATGGTACGCCTTCTGGAAGGCAATTCCAGAGAAGATTAAAATTCCATGACGGGCTGTGGTACAATCCTAAGGAGTCCCAATTGGATAGTGGTCAAGGATTATGTGGTCATTGAGTGCATGGTAGTCTTCGCATGGTTGCTAATTTCCATTTGACTTTTTCACCATATGCAAGGGGCTGATCAATGCGCTTTTCGATGGACGGCAAGTTACGAGTTTGATAAGGTCGTCGAATTCATCTTTCGCGGCAGCCAGCTTGTTGGGTGAGAGTCTTTGTGCCTTGGCGTTGACTAGTCGTTGCTTGGTTTGGATGTGATGCTTGGTTATGCACCTCAAGTTTGGTTGTTAGGCACTGTCCGAGAATTTGACGTAGTCCAGCATGAGTGATTGTGGCTCATTGCTGATATCAGACGGTTGTAAGTCCGCTTTGGGCTGTTGTTTATCTCGTTTTGAGGCGTACACGCTCGATGAGTCAGCTCCCCATTATGGTGATGAGGAGGCTATAGTGCTCGATGATGTCGGCTATGATAACTGGAAAACTTACACTGGCTATCGTGAAGGTCCACTTAAATAGTGTCGCAAACTCAAACTCAGTTTTAGTGCCCGTTTTCAGAATTGTCGAATTTGTTAACCATTAGCAGCCATTTACCTCGAGGTATTATCGGAAAAGCTGAGATCCCGGATGATTGGTAGATATATGAAACATCTGCGGCAGTGCTGATGAAGAAGGCGATTCCGCTGATGTTATCTTGAATTCCTAATCGTTGGATCGTAAGATGGGAGGCTTCTATGCGTGGACGATTGATCTTTAGTTTTTTGGTTGGAAGCAGGTTTGCTGGCAGTTTTTTGCTACCAGAACGTAACGCTGGTGGTACCAGTAGAATTACTCATGGGCCATTCTGGTACGGCGTGTTGGCGCCCTTTGCAGTGGCTTCGGTTGTGTGCGATGTACGTTATGTCACGAAGTTGACCGCTGTCTATCGCACAGTGTCTTGAGCATGTCTTCCATACTCGTCATGCATTCGCTGTGGTCTTGGACCTCAGAGCAAAGGTTATTTAGCTCGCTAGAGATCTGCAGCATCATTGAAATGCTGTGCCGTCGTCGTCCTTCATAACAGCTGTTACTGACTACCTGGTGATCTCGTGCATACGATCAGCAAACGTTGCGAGATTCATTGACCGATAGGATTTTCCTCAGCGTATCATTGACCGATAAGATGTTCCTCAGCGTATCATCAAGGCGATTCAGCAGCATCTGCTTTAACAAATCGTCAGAAACGTTTTTCTTGGCGAGCAAGCGCATCCGGTTGACGGCCAACAGAGCATTTTTTAGGGCCCCATATTTATTTTTGAATGCGGCTTGAATTTCAGCCTAGCCTCGCGGTCTCCATACACGGGGTTGAATTAAGCATCAGATAACGCTCTTTAGTTAGAGCATGAGGTCTCAGTGACCTCCGTAAGGATTTGTGCCACACACAGGTAGGTGTGCAGATCTCTTTCCTAGCCACACGATACAAACCACCTTGTTTCAACCAGAATAGGCTCTTCACCATGTAGGGTGGTGACAATAACCTGTCAGAGCTCTCCTTAACTCATGGTAAGGATCAATCCTCTATTCAGGTTGTCACGGCATTCCGTGCGAGTGTCGCTACCAATTTTTGCTCCCAACAACGATGGGTTGGCGATCAAGCCTCAGATCCGTGGAGACGGCAGTTCCCAAAGAGGTCCATCTCCCTGTGGATAGCCACCTACCAGCACCTTCCTTAGTCAACCTGACACCAAAACCACCACTTACCATCACTAAGGACAATCACAATAAGATGACCACAAACATGTTAGGACATCTAGAACCTAGCAAAATCGTCAGTCTCTCTCGCTGAGTAGAGCTGCATTCGCTTTTGAAAAGCTCGTCAAGTATAAGAGTTTAACTCCACGAATCGTGCTTCATCCATCAGACACCCTTGGACGTCTCCGAGGGAGCTGAGCGAGGACGTGCTGACAAGTCCAACTCTCTACCCCATAGATTTTATAACATACATCATCCACTGAACTACGACTAAACAACCCTATTCATTCAAACTTCCGTGCCCTGCCAATAGGAACCCCAAGACAAGACACGCTCCTGCTTTGTAGTACTTTCAAGATGCTGTGTCTCATATTCCGCCATAGGAAATAATTCTCCCAGTAAGTGCTCAACATATTCAATCCATGTTGCTGTCGCATTCGCACGAATGTGAAGTCATGGCACAGCGTGTCTGTTGCTCTTTCCTCGACAGATTTTATATGCCTGTTCCCACGGGTCATTGGCGTTATCACTAACGAAGCACTGCCAATGTTCTTCCTTAGACTACGTGTGCAGTCCATGATACTCCTTCGCAAGTTTCTGGTACACTCATTCCAGTTGCCCAGTAGTCTCCACTTTCAGGAATCACTCTCTTTTTTGGTGCAAATCAATACGAAATTGTGACCTCTGGCATGGTCGTGTATATTTCTCGAGAGATTTACCTAAAATTGAAATCCTTCTAATCTTCTACCCCAAAAACAAGCAATTCCTCATGAAATATTCAACCTCACGGAATGTACACTTTTGTCCCAATATTGATTACGGAGCCATATAGCCATGTTAATTATTTCCACTAAATTTTCCAAGTGATTTATATAATGTTCAATTAAAGCTATCAATACTTTCTCATTAAATGAAATATCGAAAACGTGTCGCCTCGTTCGCGATAATGTTTCTTCAGTCCTTAAGATGCCGCAGGCGATAGTCCTGCGACTGTAAAAATTTCCATCGCTTTCGCCCCGAAAATTACGTTCCGGTATCAATAGCTCCAATAATTGCGTAAACATTTTACGACACGATAGCCTAATGACCTCTAGGGAAATTCGGGGCCACGCTCTCCATCATAGTGCTCCCTTCCTGGTAATTTCCTTTTCGACTGCCGAAAATAATAGCTCCTCCAATGGGAGATGGCAATAATTGTTTTTCCTAGCATTCTTGGAACACAATGAACGAACAAATTGATTTGTCGAAATGGAAACAAAAGAATTTTCCTGTTGCTTATGAATATGAGAACTTTAATTAAAAGACACGAGATGAGGGGTGTTGGAAACAATGGACAAAGGCTCAGTGGCTTTCAGGTGCAAGGACTCAATGCTGATCCCATGTTGAGTAGAGCCGGGTGTGCGGTGGATATGATTTTGAAACATGACAACCGGACGTGTAGTCAGTCGGTGGATGATGTGCACGTACCATCCGAAAATTTCAGCCTTCATTTTTTTCGGACATGTCTTTTCCGCTGACACCGGAAAGCAAACTGATTTCGGGACTCGTCGACAGTGAGGCAATTTTTCTCTCAAAGTTTTTGTACATTCGCCCTGACTGTTGCGTGAACCGTTGATGATGCGGAGGCGAGAAAAAACCGTACGCTTGGAATAGGATGAGATAGCAAGGACTATACGACTGATGTAGCAGTTGGTTATATCATGGCTGGAATGGTTTCCGTGGAGCCTCGAATTGATGGGACTGTGTGATACGGTGAAGTGAAAATTTAAATTTATGTCTGAAAGATTTTGTTTCATTTTACGATTGTGTAGTAAATCAGAATAAGATTGAAGTTTTTCCCTTCGGTTGTGACAAGCGGATGGTAATTTATCTATTGTTGTTTTTAGGGAAGTGAATAGAATGAGCAATTCCAATTTCGACGGTTGAATTTTTAGCTATGACCTGTGATTAATGTTGAAATGGAAGAATCATTTGGGCTAGCTTTCCAAATTCAATCAAATCCGCTCACTCCCGAATGCATCCTTAAATTGACAAATTGCCGAAATATCTTCACCCATTACTCGGCCGTCTGCGCCGTTTTTCGACAACGTGCAATTTCCGTCATTTAAACTGCCATTAAGCTGCAGCATAAAACTGAAAAAATCATCAAGGTGCCAGATTTCCCTGAAAGGCATAAAAATTCGCAACATCGCCATAAGCCCGAGAAATTTCCTCCATTTCCTTGTCTACGAGCTGCTATGAAAATATATTGCCCCAGGCATTTTAGAACGGAACAAATTCTCTCCTGTTGATAGTTGCTACGTGGAGTTGAAGGATAATAACATTCAAGGCAATGGGATTAGCTTAGCCGAAATTTGTTCCATGTTGTGTACCGTAGGCATTCGCCTCGTCCTGAGCATTGAGTTCCGTCCCTTATGCTGTACTGAAAGCCCTCTCGAGTGCATTTTGACAAGTTTATTGTTGATTTTAGACCACTTTGAGCATTTTGCGTAGTCAGGAGTGGTAGACGGAATATGAAAGGACGATTATTTTGTGTTTATTTTTTTACACACGCAATATGCCATTTAATCCTTTATTTTGCTTACTTAGCTGCATGCATATTTTGCTGAGTATAAACGCCAAATTTTACACACACTCTCACACATTGTTACACAAACCTTCATGCTAATTTTAGCACAATATTGGGGATATATAAATGCTATGTCCTCACACTCCACCATCATCGTAAAGTTATGATGTTGTAGCATGAAAATATGCATGCATAATTCCGAGAAATGGGATAGCTGAGAACGTACCATAGTCAAGTGAAAGGATGGTCTATGAGCTTGCAGACATACTTAGAAGGATATCCTCCGAAATGCGACGAAAGTAAGGATTTAATGTTTTGCAGATTTCTTTTTCTTTTAAAGCTATTAAATCAGTGTTTAGTGCTTGAGAGAGAGAGAGATTTTCGTTTCGTCCTTTCCAGCTGGAGATCGTAAATTGAAGCTAATGCTTAATTTAATACGTTAATGCAGGGCATACATTATCTTTGTTGAGTCGTAAAAAATGGGTGATTGTAATAAATGTGCAAAGGATAGTAAAATTTATTTGAATTTCATGAGTGAATATGTCAGGATAATGTATTAGGGAGACTAGCTAATTGTAAATTATTAAATTGTTCCGGTAGTAATAAGATAACAAGTGGAAGTACTACGGATTTATCTATGCTTATTCATTTTAATTGCAATTCTGAGTAAGATAATAGAAATTTAATTAGGTTCTCAAATGTTTGTGAGAATTCTTAGTTAAGGTACGATTACTGGATTTCTTGATAAAAAGAGCACCTAGAAACAGTGTAATTTATTCTCCTCACATTCCAAGATACGAAAATAAATTCCGCAGTGATTTCACTGGTATACTAATTTGATAAGAGAGTTTTATGTATTCTGATAAAGGTAACTAAAGTCGTGCATTCATTTACGTTTAGTTTATACTACTGAAACTTAATTAAATTTTTAGTTTTATATGCGGCGTCTTTGCTTTGATGCTACATTTTATTCATCCTAACTTGTGTCCACAATGTAGACGGAGGCAATTATCGTACCAGCAGTGTAGAATTATTATATATGAAGCAAAATTATCATGCTTTTCAAAAAAGTGTCTGTCATAAATAAACAATATACATTAAACATACACTGACCGTTTTGAAAATGCTATCAGTTGTAAGTCCGGTTGGTGTTGTGGTCACAGCAGTCAGTCCGTAAGCCGAAGGTCCCTGGTTCGAGTCTCGTTCGCGACAATGAATTTGCTTCGAGCGATTCTTCGGACGGACTATAAGCCCGTTCAGTTATGATACGTTTTGATTTAAAATTGGAAAGTATCGGAGCTGGGTGGACGGACATACGGCCAAAGCGTGACACTGAATATATAACCTTCCCGAGTGCCGACATGTTTGATTAAGATAATGAGATACTCTAACTACATCAAAGCAAAGGCCCGAAAAAGGCTATGATGCTAAAGCGAAAAATCACTTGTAAACTCCTGATTAGAAATTAAAGTGATCTTTTTAGGTATATGTTTTGTGTATGACCTAGGCCTGAGTCAGGAACTCTACGTCTAGTATTCGTAATATTCAGACGTGTTAGGTAAATTCCTCTCCAGAAATTTATATCAAGAAGAGTACTGTATTGTTGCATGTTATTGTTCACGGCCGATAATTTTAATGTACTGGGAAAGTGAAAACGCACCATCTTTTAAATTATGTTAAAAGAGTTTAGTTACTAAAAATGCACAATCATTAATTTCACTATTTTACAAATAATTGAAATGCTATTATTTTTCACGTGTCTATCAATTTATATTCCCACTGTCTATATTACGTAAATCATTTCACTATCAATCAATATCACCTTAATTTCGCGCTCCACTCTGATCGCAGTTTTTACTTTCGCGGTTTTACTATCCCCCCATTTATTCAGCTTGGCTTTATGTAGGGTCTCTAATCATTCAATCCATTTCTCGTAAATTGTCGAAGGTTCTGACGAGAACTACCTGGAATATTCGAGCAATTCTGGATGTTCGCAGTGACGTCACTGTCAGATGTTGATCATGTATCTACTTGGTCCATTCTTGTGCTTTCAAGTACATTCGTTGATCATTATGTTATTAACAGTTGTGACAACACTTGCGACAGTAGCTCGCAGAATCGTTTGGATATGTAACACTGCCCCCACCTCAGTTCTTTTCGCCAGTTGTAGTCAAGTCTCACTGGATGTATTATGGGGCAAGATGGTCCAGGTGCACGATTTTCAGTTTGGCTCTCGGCTTACGGTGTTCCTGTATGCGATATACGACGTCATTGATTCGCTTTGTAATCCGGTATGGCCCCTCCCAATTATGCTGCAAGTTCGGAGACCTCCTCTTCCGCCGTTGTGGGTTGTATAGCCACACCAAGTCATCTTACGGGAAGCTAGTAGAATTTACCTTTTGTTCATTCCTGGTCTTCATGTGGTCAGTGGCCGATGCGAGGTATTTTCAAGCTGTCCAATGTATCTGGTTCAACCATTGTCTAAGCACACTTGCGTACTCCGAGATCGTTTGGGGTTTCTCAGGGAGTTTTCCGAACTTTATATCAGCCGGCAGACCAATAGTCTTTCCAAAATTGACTTTGGCTGGGAGTTGGCCCGTCGATGCGTGTTCGACAGCTCTATACGCCATCAAGAATAATGGTATGCGCCGGTCCCAGTCCCTTTGGTTCTCGTCAATCATCTTGACCAGGCGTTTACTGAGTATGCCGTTAAAACGTTGGACCATTCCATCGGGTTAGAAATGCAGCGGTGTTGTCCTCGTTTTCCGTATTCCCAGCAGCTCGCACATTTTGTCAAAAACTAGTGGTTCAAAGTTTCGACCTTGATCCGAATGCAGTTCGCATGGAACGCCGTACCTACTGACCCAATTTAACACTACCCGTTCGGCTACAGTAGTTGCTTCCTGGTTGGGAATGGGGCAGACGTCGGGCCACTTGCTGAAATAATCGGCCACAACCAGCGTGTATCGATTTCCCCACTCGGGTTCAGGAAAGGATCCTGCGATGTTAACAGCAATCGTTTCAGACGCCACACCCACGTTGTAGGTTTGCATTTGTCCTCTCAGTCGTCACTTTGGACCTTTGACAGAAGCGCAAATTGTGCATCTACGGCACCAGTCCTCCACGTCTTCTCGAGCGTGGAACCAATAGTACCTTTCCCGCAATTTCGCTAAGGTCATGTTAACTCCAAGGTGGTCTCTAGAGGATCCTTCATGCATTTCCTTAACCAAATCGTGGATTCGGCTTTTGGGAAATAAAGTTTGCATCATAAAGGGGCTGCCGTCCACCGTTTCGAATTTTCCCTTGAGTACGCAACCCTACACCTGAAGGGAGTTCCATTGTGCCCAAAAGCTTTTCAGGGTTGCGCCGTGCATCGAAACGTCCTTCCACTTAGGTTGTCCAGTTGTCTCCTTCCATACGAGCAATGGTCCGCTGTCTTCATCGGATAACTGGGCGTTTCGAATCTTGTTTAATGACCAATCTTCATTGAATTCGGCTATTATCATTCGCAGAGCAACAGTCGGCTCCTTTTCCTGAATCTGTCGGCAATGCTTGCAGTTAGCAAGGCATGGACGACGAGATAAGGCGGCAGCATTTCCATGAACTCCGCCCTTCCGATGAAAAATTATGTAATCGTATGGCTGCAATCTTTGATCCATCTTGCAACTAGGCCCTCGGGGTTTTTGATTTTAAGCAGCCATCTCAGCAACAAACAACAACAAATTTCTGGCCATCTAGGTACTTGTTGAACTGCTTGGTGGCCTCTATTATAGCCAATAGCTCCTTCCTGGCCACGCAGTAGAGTAATTGACTGTAACACGAGAGGACTCTTTCATAGCCATTGATCTGTTGGGAGAGTACAGCTCCAACCCCGCCGTTGCTTGCGTCGCTGTCAACTACAAACATTTATCCGGGTTTTGGATATGCCAGCACGCGTGGTTCACCAAGCTTCTCCTTCAAGGTCTCAAAGGCTGCCTGGCATTGTTCATTCCAGACATTTGGACGGTTTTTCTCGGTTAGCTGATGGACACACTTAGTTATTTTAGCAAAATCTTCGATAGTAGGTCACCAGACCCAGAAAATTTCGTAGTTGGCGCTTGTTGTTTGGTGTGGGTCAGCTTTTCACGGCTTCAATTTTCTCAGGGTCTATTTTGACACATTCTGCTGATACAATGTGTCCCAGGTATTTTACTTTAGCTGCAAAAAACGTATACTTGTCGCGACTAAGTTTCAAATTCACCAGTCGCAATCGAGAGAAAACCTCTTCTAGGATCCGCACATGCTCATCTAGGTATATCAAACAGGTCTTCCAGGTTAGCCTCATAGCACGTATTCAATCAGGTGTTCGAAGGTGGCTGGAGCATTGCAATGCCCAAATGGCATCCCCATAAACTGCCACAATCCGGTCCGAACTAAAAGTGGGGTCTTCTCGACCTGCCAGTATCCACTCTTGAGATCGAGTGTAGAACACCATTTTGCATCGGTTAAAGTGTCCATGATGTCATCGATGCGTGGAAGCGGGAAACTATCTTCCTTAGTGACGTCGTTAAGCTGCCTATAGTCGACACAAAAATGAGAGCTACCATCCTTTTTCGTTACTAGAACTACAGGCGCGGCCCATGGGCTGACAGAAGCTTCGATAACACCTTGTTTTTCCATCTCCGAGATCAGTGCGCTCACTTCTCCTTGTTCGGCTATAGGAAGACGTCTCGGCGCTTGTTCAATCGGCTTGGCTCTCAGTGTATTTATAACGTGAGTTATCATACTCGTTCGGCCTTGGTCATCCGGGCTTGTTGAGAAGATTTCATTGTACTTGGTGACCAGATCAGAGGCTCGCTTGAATAGCTGCACTGGCAATTTGGTCTGCTTCAATATTGCAGATGTGAATTTCTGGGCTTTGTCTGTGTCTTGCCTCCTTTTCCAATAATAGGTGATGGTGGAAAAAAGCTGGCAGCTGAGGCTGACTTCTCCCGCTTTGATGCTTGTGGTCGAGTCTGCGGTGTTAAGGACTCTAACCGGCACGTATTTGCTCCTTATAGATCTTACAAGACTTCGCCCTACAATCAAACTGTGCAATCCGGACGTCTATCAGATAAGATCGGTGGTCTCCAGAATCACCATCAAGTTTCGCCCATACAATGCTCTCGGAAGATTTCGGTATATCACTGTCGGCACATACTACCACATCCGTATTGGGTACTTGGATGTTGAGATCCTCCATCAATACTTCGACATTCCGCCATTTCATTACTCGTGATTTCATGTGGTCGCAGAAAATCCATTTCGAGAATGCAATCATCGATAATGTTCGTGACCAGAAAATTATGACGGAACGCAAGGTCTTCCAACTGTATCTGGAGGTTGACCTCTCCGTAGACAGGTGCAGTTTCTCCCGTAGCTGTCCGTAGTGAGAAAATCCTGCCCTAGGGAAGTAGTTGTTGCCTCACTAGGTCTGGTCGGATAATCGATCGGGGTGCACTAGTGTCGATTGTTATGGTGCAATGTTTTCCGTCAACTTGACTCGAAAGACCTAAAACATATCGACCATGCTCTGATTCAATAACTTTGCCCCTCGAGAATACTTGATGTCCGACTATATCGAGGAGCCAATTATAACTCGGATCTTTACTTGATCAAAGTAACCTATCAATGTCGTATGTCAAAGGCATTTTCGGCGAAGACCAGCCCACTACAAAAATTTGACATCGAAAGGCTGCAAACGGCGTCTGTGGTCAAAAATTTCACGGAGACCCTCGACAATCAGCTGGCTCCCATCTTTTTAGATGCATCGCTGAAAAAAAGCAACGAGATCTGGATAGAACTGAAAGGGGCTATTAACACCATGGCAGAACAGGTGATTGGAAATCAAGTCCGGCGCAAGAGAAATGATTGGTTTGATGATGAGTACCAGAATGCGTTAGACAATAAGAATCAAGCATAAAGGGAATACGTAGGTAGGAAACCCAGGGTAAAGAGAGGACACTTTGGAAATCTAAGAAGAGTAGCGAATAGGATAATTGAATCAAGAGAAGAAAATACTATGGCGACCAATTGAGAAGCATCGGTGTAAGTCTAGCGAGTAACAACACTAGACAAGCATACAGAGTAGTGAAAAGCTTGCAACCTGGCTATCAGCCCAAAACCACGCTCTGCCGTTATGACATCGGCAATATCCTTGCTGAATAAACCACGATTAAGGAAAGATGGGCATCATATTTCAAGAACCTCCTTAATATTCCGCCCAGCTCCAAAACATTGGAGCCTATAGATGTTTCTGGATAGCCTCCATTGGCCCCTCCTACTCTGGATGAAGTTTTTTGCACTACCATAACCCAAAAGAATAATAAAGCGCCGGGAATCGACAGGATTTCAGTGGAGCTCATTAAATATGGTGGCAGTAGTGTTCAGAAAACTTCACCAAGTCATTCAGTGCATTTGGCAATAAGAACACATGCCGAGTCGAGCCAATCAATTATATCGGATAGTCTAAAAAGTATTGAGCCTTTTTGTCACTAGATGGTGTTTATTGTCATATATCGGGCAATACTAATCAGATTGAGTCAAACTGACATGCGTTTGGAAGGTGACATTCCAGTCTATAATTTTTAAGCGGACAGTTTTGTATTTCCTCATTCGTGTCAAAAGTTGTATTTATTTAAAAATGAGTGAAATTTCTGAAAAAATTCGTTACATTTTACAATATCTTTACGATCAAGATGAGAATGTATCACAGGCTCGTGAAAAAATTTGTGGTGTCCACGGTCAAGATACTTTATCAAAAGCCACAGCCAAAAGATGGTTCGCTCGCTTTCGTTCTGGAAATTTTGATGTCAGAAATGCACCTCGCTCAGGTCGACCAATCACTGAAAAAGTCGATGAAATCTTACAAAAAATTGAAGAAGACCAAAACATAGCAGCCATGACATTGTTAAAGAACTGAATATCCATCACCAAACAGTTTTGAACCATTTGCGTAAGGCTGGATACACAAAGAAGCTCGACGTTTGGGTGCCGCACGAATTAACAGAAAAAATTTGATTGACCGAATTTCCATTTGCGAATATTAATAAAACGCAATCAAGTCGAGCCATTTTTGAAGCAAATCATTACGGGCGATGAAAAATGGTTAAGATACGAGAATACCGTTCGAAAGTGTTCATGGTCAAAAAAAGGTGAATCATCACAAACGACTTCAAAGCCAAGATTGACGCCAGGTTATGCTGTGTGTATGGTGGGATCGGAGGGGAATCGTTTATCATGAGGTGCTAGAACCTAGCCAAATACTCAGTTTGCCTCTGTACTACCAGCAATTAACCAGATTTCAACAAGCAATTCAAAAAAACCGGCAAGAATTGATCAGGCGAAAGGGCGTTGTCTTCCATTAGACAATGCCAGATCACAAACATCTTTGATGACCCGGCAAAAATACTCAGAGCTTGGCTGGGACGTTTTGATGACTTCCCTGTATAGTCCAGACCTTGCACCATCAGACCACCATTAATTTCGGTCTCTGCAAAACTTCCTTAATTAAGAGAAATTCAGTTCAAAAAGGGACTGTGAAAATCACTTGGCTAAGTTTTTCGCCGCCAAACCACAGAAGTTCTACACAGATGGAATAATGGTTCTACTCAAAAAGTGGCAAAAGGTCGTAGATAATAATGGACACTATGTACTTAAATAAAATCTATTTTAATTAAAAGAAATATTCAATTGAAAAATGATAAAAAAGGCTCAATGTATTTTAGACTTACCAATATTACCTACCCGCGAAAATTATAGAGGCATATCACTACTTTGTACAGCATACAATATATTTTCGAAGATCTTAGAAAATACAATCGGATCATACGCCAACAGTATTATTGGGGAGTATCAAGGTGGTTTTAGAGCAGGTAGATCGACAATATACCAATTGTTCGCAGTCAAGCAGTTACTTGAAAAATGCTGGGAGTTCAACATAGACGCTTACCAAATTTCCTTTGACTTTAAGCAAGCAAACGACAGTATTGATTGTAACGTACTGTACCAAATAATGCTTTGCTTTGGCATACCAGCCAAACTAGTCTGCCCTACAGAAATGACAATGACGTCGCCAACCTCCCAAGTCCGCATCAATAACCAACTTACCGATGCCTTTGACACAAATGTCGGACTAAAGCAGGGAGATGGGCTGGTCCCATTGCTATTCAATTTGGCTCTGGAGTATGCCATAAGGAAGCTTCTTGTCGATACATGAGACATATCATTGTAAATGTCGAGCCAAGTAGTAGTCCTTACGGACGACATCAATATTTTGTCACGGTTGTTGACAATCGCCAAAGAACTTTTCTTGAAGCTCAACAACGAATTAAAACTAATAGGGCTACAAATCAATGAGAATCAAGCAAAGCTCATGAGGCAGTCAAGAAAAATAACTCGAATGCCCAAAATATAATACTTGGCGAATACAGTATCAAAAATATGAGCGAGTTTGAGTATTTATGAGCCAAAGTAACGAGAACTGGTTATGAAAGAGTAGAATATGCCTTAGAATACAGGTCGCAAATAAAATATTTTATTCAGTATTGACGATCTGGAAGACTAGCTGCATACACAGGAGAACAAAGCTCCAAGTATACAAATCTGTAATAAGACCTGTGTTATACTATGGGGGTGAAGCATGGACCCTGACCCAAGTATCCGCAAATATATGGAACGCCTTTGAGCAACGGATCCTGAGGCGAACAATCAGAGCGGCGCTTGACGGGAGCCAGTGGCGAATTCGATACAACCATGAGCTGTAAGAAATTTTTGACGAACCGGAGGTCTCAACGATTGTAAGACAGCGGAAGCTGCAATGGGCTGGACACATGAGTCGTATGGACGAACAAGGGAAACTTAAGAAGGTATTCGTTGGGAGAACTGAAGGCCGGAGACCAGTGGGGAAACCGAGGAAATGCTAGTCTGACTCGGTCGATGAAGACAGTCATTGCTGCTCGGATTTCGGAGTTGGAGGACATGGTCAATGGAGCGAGACAGTTGGAGGCCCGAGAGTGGCTGTAGTGCTAAGAAGAAGAATGTTTGATAATGTTGTGGGTGTGAACATTTTAAAGTTTTGCTTTATCGAAAAATTTACATTGTAATCTAATTAAAGTAAATGACCATTGAACTTCGGGAAAACCCCTAAGGCGCAACCCGCATGAATATTGTTGGGTCAAGTTATTTATGAATTGTACATATTAGAAAAAAAAAAATCACCAAATAAAGATCTTGAATAATATGCAGTTTATCTTGACTGACTGGTTTTTATTTATATTTGATGGATATTTAATCACAGGTATTTTAAGATTCATTGTAGGAAAACATTTTTAGATGCTTACATTCAAAAATTCAATCCAAGAAAATAATAAATCTGTAATAGAATCACAACATGGCCGCAACATCACAACTTAAATGATATTCCTATCAAATATCGAATTCTTTCCCTATACGTTCTTCAGTTCACGGAATGGGATGCGGCGATCTTTATTTTTGGGGTGATATTTTGTATTAAATATTGAATTGCGAGACTGAAATCAAATTATACAGTAAAATAAAAACTCCTTAGCTGGAATTAGAATCGTTGTAATAACAAATTGAAGCAGCAGGAGAGTGCTCCTGCCAGAAGGGTAGTGTAAGACAATTAGTAAATCAAACAATTCTGCATATCAAAGCTTGACTAATATACAGATTCCATAACTTGAGTTCGAAGAATTATTATGATTATTATATTTTTATATTCGCCGCCATTTTGTTTCAAATTTTTTGACCCCGTCGCTTAGTCAGTCATGCTAACCCATCAATATTACAAACCATTTCTAAAATTTTTATCAAAATTCCTACATATTAATAGTGTCTAGGTGCGTTGCAAACGTTTATTTCTCTAGTACCTATCACGTGATAATGTTGTTATTATTGTTAAATATTCAATCGGCTATAACTTACTTGTTTATTGTTGGATTATTGTAAAATTTTCAGAACACATACAATTGCTTTCGAAAAACTTAACTTAGTTTTTGGGAAATTTAAGGGTCCCATTTTGATTTTGTAGTAAAAATGTAAAATTTATAAAATGTACTATTATTAACAAAGCTGATAGAATTTCGACTTCTGAGGTATTTGTTGCCCTTGTACTCCTAAAGTCACACCTCTGAGAATTTTTTCAGATTTTTCAGGTGAAAGGTGTCCAATCGCGAAGGGAGGGGGTCTACACAAAATATTCGTACATTTCCTCTTCTCCTGCACCCCTCAAAGCAAAACTCGTCATTTTAAGGCCTGTTTTAAAAAGTTCTCATCAAGAACTTTCATTTGATACCCATGTTGCCTACATGCGATGAAACTTTTTTTTCGGGGGCAACGCCCCTGTATGGGGAGACCCCTCAAACAGGTTATAAATTTCTTTTTGTGATGAAACTTTGAAGAGGGCATCACTTTACACTTACTTACAAAATCTTGTGTTTATAGTTATGTAGTTTGCGAGAAAAAGTGGTGTGACACACGGACGGATGGACTAACAGACGGACAGACGGGACGCGATTATAGGAGGGTATTGTAAAATGATTTTGCAATACCCTCAAAATCGATGTATAATTCATGGCGTTTCTCTTCATATAACAACAAGAGAACATACGAGGTGTGTTCAAAAAGTATCGCGAATTTTGAATTTTCGCGGGTTACGTATATTCGAATTTCGATTTTTTTGTGGCGTTATGTTGGTACTCATGTCTGTCACTTATGCCGACAAGCTTGGCCATTTTGAATGTTCACTTGATTGGTGATAGCTGCTTTACTTGCACGTGTTTTCAATCGTCTTCGATTTTTACTTATTCAAAAAAATGGATCAAAGAACGTGTATGAAATTTTGTGTGATAAACGAAATTAAGTGCGCGGATGCATTCCGAATGTTGACTGTGGCATACGGAGAAGCTACCTTGGACCGAAGCAACGTTTATCGGTGGTACAAAATGTTTTTAGAAGGCCGAGAAGATGTGAACGACGAAGAGCGTGCCGGACGCCCGAGCACTTCAACAACAGACGAAAAAATTAATGAAGTGGAGAAAATGGTATTGGCCAATCGTCCAATCACCGTTAGAGAAGTTGCTGAGGACCTAAACATATCGATTGGCTCGTGCCATTCGATTTTTATCAACGATTTGGGCATGAGACGGGTCGCCGCGAAATTCGTACCAAAATTGCTCAATTGCGACCAAAAACAGCAACGCACGAACATTGCTAATGAGATGTTAAACTCTGTCCGCGACGAACCAAATTTGCTCCAGAGGGTCATAACTGGTGACGAATCGTGGGTTTATGGTTATGACGTGGAAACCAAAGCTCAATCATCTCAATGGAAGCTGCCGCATGAACCAAGACCGAAAAAAGCGCGCCAAGTTCGGTCGAATGTGAAAGTTTTGCTGACAGTTTTCTTCGATTGCAGGGGCGTGGTGCATCATGAGTTCTTGCCACAGGGAAGAACGGTCAATAAGGAATATTACCTGCAAGTTATGCGCAATTTGCGCGAAGTAATCCGCCAGAAACGCCCGGATTTGTGGGAGAACAAAAATTGGCTTTTGCACCACGATAACGCCCCTGCTCACACATCGTTGCTTGTGCGCGACTTTTTGGCCAAAAAGAACACACTAATGATGCCGCAGCCACCGTATTCCCCAGATCTGGCCCCCTGTAAGTTTTTCTTGTTTCTTAAACTGAAGAGGCCCATGAAAGGACGACGTTACGCTACGCTTGACGAGATAAAGACGGCATCGAAGGAGGAGCTGAACAATATTTAAAAAAATGATTTTTTGAAGTGCTTCGAAGATTGGAAAAACCGTTGGCACAAGTGTATAATATCTCATGGGGATTACTTTGAAGGGGACAAAATAGATATTCATGAATAAATAAATAATTTTTGAAAAAAAAAACAAAATTCGCGATGTTTTTTGAACACACCTCGTAGTTAGTTTCATAGCGAAAATAGTTCATGAAGGAAATTTCATAATATTCCTGTGGTTAAAACCCAATTTAAAAGCTGCTTTCCAATCAACCCAATTATTATAATTAATAGACGTGCCAATATTTTGCACTGATTTGTACTTTCTGTAACTAATTAATTTCATGCCCGAGGTTTTCCTCTAGAAAATAAATTTTTCGATGCTTACTTCAGTGTAGAGCCGCAATAATTTACGACTGTAATTTCATTTGGTGAATAACTTTGCATGGAAATAATTTTATATCCTCCCCTTAAACACCAACACTTGTTAGTCAATTCATAAAACACGAAGAAATTTTCTTAATACAAAACCCCTCATCTGACGTTTTCCCGAATAATGTCTCCCTAAAATCGAGACAAGAAATTTTAAAGTACTATCCCTATTTTTAGCCAACCATATTCATACAATATAACATAATATACCTTCACGAAAAAGTAAACGGAAAATATAACTAAAAGTTTTCTCCCATAGAACATATCCATTCCTGTAATTTTATTTTAGAGATTTAAGAAAGGAGAAAAAAACAACAGCAAATGATCCACCCAAGTAAGCAAACATTCAAGAAAGCAACCAAGCATGGATGCTCCTTTCATTGGGATAAAGTAGACCACGAAGAATTCTTCTAGCACATAAAATTGGGAGAGCGAGAGTGAATTGCTTGAGTTCAAGGACATAGCAAGGGCGAATAGAAGAACGAATGTGGAAAATCATGAAGAAAATACACGCACACGTTCGTTACCTTCAAGCTATAAACGAGGATTATCCTTTTGCCTTAACCTCTTATTATTCTAGGATCGAGTGAAGTCACATAACGAGTAGCTTGCCTGGCCAATACTTTTGGCATACTACGAGTATTCACTGGAACGCAAGTCGAACCACACTTACTTGCAGGTGGTGAAATTGCTCGCGGTCCAGGACGAAAAGTATAAAATATGGTTCCTATACAATAAGCGTTGTAAGTGTTTTGATGGACATTTTATTGCCGGAGAAATCATTTTATATTCTAACAATGTTAAAACTTTGTGGGATAGTGTTGCATTTGATTGTAGAAGGAGATTTCATTAATCTAGGAAGTGCTGAGATGCTAGAAAATGTTGAGCAGAGATAGAAGTATTAAAAGGCGTCAGAATATTTTAGGCAATCTGGACTAGTTGCAATAATCCTAATTAAATTTGTGTTGAAATAATAAGGCTGCTATGGTTAATTTAAAAGCTTTGGCTTATTTTCGAAAAGTCTAAAAGGCAGTTGGGAATATTCTTATGTTTCATAAAATTGTCAGTACGTTTTGCTGACTTTACTTATAAAACGATGACCATGCTAAATCTAAAGAAGACTTATCATATCGTTTACTAAGAAGCTGTGCAACCATGCTATAATCCACTTTTAAGGTTTTACAAAGCAAGGTTGGCTATATATTATTGGAAGTCTATCTGTCTCTCCCATAATAATTAAATAGCCAATCTTGCATTGTAAAACCTTAAAAGTGGATTATAGCATAATAGTATACCGCCCATTCCATTACCATTTATACATAGATCATAAGGTAGACGTCCAGCGGGGGGACCGAGGACTGGATCGAAAGACACGATAGAAGCTGATAGCAGATCCTTGCTGGAAGTTATCAACTGGCGAACGATGTTGCAGAACCGTGATGATTGAAGGAGATTAATTCAGGAGGCCAAGGCCCAGGCAATAGATGATGATCTGTCTTTCCCTCTAAAGATTTATGGGACATATTGAAGCGGAGTGTGATACAATAACAGTCTAACGTAAATTTTGTATATGGCTACATTTGAGCCTAGTCCCATTCCTACTCGCATGAATTTATGTAGGTTTTATCACACGCATAATAGAATATAAAGAAAATAAAATAACAAAAAATAAATCCAAAAAGCCATAAAAAATTTGTGCACAATTTAAAGCTAATTTTTCGTTAGCCTCGTGGATGATTATTTATTCTTTCGAAATTTATTTGAAAGCCATTTGAAGTAACATTAACTGAAAAAAATTAAGGTGTGGGTATATTCGCATGGTAAAGATTTCCCGGAGTAAGTACGATCAGCATCGGGAATAAAGTATGGCTTATAAATAGTTTTGCCGAGCAAACCAGGGCAATGGTTGATGCGGCTGCAGTGGATGCACCGACCCTCAGTTGACTGGTATCCAACATAAAGCGCGCTGATCTTTTACCAAAAAGCTACATTTTATGAGTACTGTGCAGTCTATGTTTTTGAACAGATCAGAGCTATAGAGCATGCTCTCAGCAAGAAACGATACTGAAAATGGCAGATGCAGGTACCGAGACAAAATTTTTCTGAGCCTGCGGTGCTTGTTATCGCAGAAGTGATACTTGTCGATGGTGAAAAGTGCAAAAATGTTGACCTGTGGAGAAATAAAAGCATAAGGGAAGCTTTTGCTTACAGGGGGCATCCAAAGACATATAAAGTAATGGACGCGAAGTGAGCTTATTTTCATCCATACGTGAGTGAAGTACTTTTACTACATACATGCCTTCCTCTCGCATGCGAATTGAAATCCCCCTGCCTTTCACGCCGCTAGAGAATCCACACATTCAAGTGGCTCTCTAGTCGCTCTCACGAAAATCCCACTCCTCTTATACCTTAACCCGCGAATTATCAAGAAAATATCAACCATATGATTGAAAACATATGATTTGTGAAAATTCAACATTGATGGGAAACGTCTAATCAAGTTGAATTTGAAATTGTACACAAAACAATTTTTAGGGTTTTGTACTAAAATACAAAACCCTATTGCAATCACGACCTGTGTCCGTCTGTCCGTCCGTCCGTCCGTCTGTATGTCACAGCACTTTTTCTCCGAAACTATAGAGGCTACAGCCATGAAACTTTGTGGAAAGGTCAGAAGTGGTGACCTCTTGAAAGTTCAAGGGTATAAAAATTTGTCGAAGGGGTTTAAGGGGGGTCTCCTTATATAGGGAGTTGACCCCACAAAAAAAAATTTTCTTTTCAAAACAGGTCTTAAAATTGCCTTATGAGTACCGAGGGGGGCAGGGGAAGGGGAAATGTACGAACTTTTCGCGTACCCCCCCTCGCGATTGGACACCTTCCATCCGAGAAACCTGAAAAAAATCATGAATGTAGGCCTTAATGAGTACAACAACAACAAATACATGAGAAGTCGAAATTCACTCAACTTTGTTAGTAATAGTATGATTTATCGATTTTATGTTTTCTTGAATAAAATATAAATGGCACCCTTAAATGCAATAAAATTTAGCAAAGAGATGACTATTTATAAGATTGATCTTTTCTGAAAGTTTCATAAAGATCGATCAGTATTTAACGAAGTTATAGCGATTTGAATTTTCCTGTATTACTATGGAACAATGTGCCCTGTATTACTATGGAAACATATGGCTATGGAGCCATATGCGCTTTTTACCGACTTAGACACTACAGCTTTGCTAGGATTTGCATGAAAGTTTCAGGAATGATAGATATCATGAGGATGATTACATACACTTGAAACAAGTCGAAGAGGCAGGAGAGAGCTCCTAGCAAAAGGGCTTTGTAGCCATTCTAGTATTCGAAAAAATACGCCATGAATCGATGCTTACAGTACAGAGGAGTGGCCCCTGAAAAAAAATTCATGAAAGGTAGCCGATATGAGTATCAAATGAAAGTTCTCTATGAGAGCTTTTCAAAACAGTTCTTAAACTGACAGTTTTTGCTTCAGTGGGGGCACATAGGGGGGGGGGGGGGGGGGGTTGGAAATACATGAAAAATGTGTTTTCTCCCTCGCGAATGGACATCCGTGATCTAAAAAAATCTGAAAAATTTATCAAGCGAGATATTTATGGGTATAATTTTAACAAATACCTCAGAATTAAAAAATTCTTTCAACTTTGTTAATAATAGTATGATCCTCGAACATGACGTGTTTTATTCGTAGCTGGTTACGGCATTTTGTAAGTTGAGTACAAAACCCTTCTGACATGAGCATAGGTCTGTCTACCCAACTTGTTTTAAGTCAAACCGTGTTGAATATAGTGCAAAGGCATTGCAAATGTGATAATTTAGCAAACTGAAAAGTTTGTTACGGATCGCGAGTGTTTCTGTGTCGAAAAATGCAAAAAGGAAGTGACGTGTGCGGGACTATAAAAACAGCTCTAGGCAGCATGTCAGGGACGTATCCTTCGTAGGGTAAGTCGTGTTCAATTTTTTATATCGTTCAAGTTAGAATACAAGCACGGAAAATTGATTTAGTTCAAGATGCGAAAATTAGTGGGAGACGTCACGTCAAATTTATTTGAAATTCGAATCAACAGCTAATAACGCGCCAACTTCACGCCACATGATAAAATGCTTCAATCCTCTCGATGCATTTCGTATCCTCTCTCTCACATCTATGGGGGCATCAATCACCTAGTGATATAGGCACCAACAAGATGAATAATAAGGCTCATTAATCTCGCTCTTCAATGGACCTGGATACTTACAGTTTCACCCGCATAAGATTTAAGTAAGTTACCGCCCACTGATGCCAAGGAGAATAAATGACCCCTGTATCATAGTTTTTTTTATTCTAGCGGGGCCCTGTATGTCATAAGACTAACAAACAAAGACAATACTGATTGCTTGTCTGTTGCAATCACATTGATTTTGGCCTGAAATAAACATGTTTGCAGGCTCTGGATAGCTTTTACTTCCAGTGAGTTTAATGTAAGGTCCTAGAAGCATGCAACTTATCATCAATATCTTAGTTTTGTCAGAACGCCCAAAGAAGAAATGATAGAAGCTCAGCAGTTCGAGATAATTGTCCCTTGGCTGTTGATTTTCTATTGCTTCACTATAAAACTTTTGCGGTAAATACGCAGATTTTGTGGCAATATTGAAGCACTTGCTTACGCTACACCATCATCATATAATTTATCTTAGATTCAACAGAAACAGTCGAGCGGTATGAATGCAGGTACATGATCATTGATGTTGTTTTCCATACTCATGGCATACAAACACCCCACGCATTTGTATTGCATGTGCTTGGTAATGCAAAACCAAGTGCCTACCAACATTTCTGTGATTAGAGATGTACAGCTATTTGGCGTACACGGAAAAGCTCCAGTACATGCATAAGCAATAGGTCACGAATGGAAAAGTAATGTTTTCGGCAACTGTTGTAGGTGGCGCAGGAAAGTAAGAGTGTGATTTTGGGTTTAAGATTCGTTTGTTGAATGATTTTTGACTTGTTGCAACTGTTTCTAGGGAACAAGAGATTTTTTATTGTGTGAGAAGTCTAAGCTAAAAAAATGACTGAGCTGAGAACACTAAATAAAGAAAAAGCTTGTGCGCGTAGCAGAGAGCATGAGCAGAAAATAGTCATGTGTTGTATTTATAGTGAGAAAGTTGAAATCCATAGGGATATCCGTCATGGAATGCTGCCTCCGTAACCTAAAAATCTGTGCTCAGCTGGAATCGATGCGACCTAGAGACAAGTACACGTGCTAACAGGCTAGCTGTCTGCGGTGTCACGTGATGTGAAGCTGGGGCCCACAATAAGAGGTGGAGCATGCTGATAAGATTGGTGCCCCATTACACCCCTTCCAGCCAGACCTAGGGTCTCGATAGCACGGGCTCACATGCAAAGACTCTCCATCCCAGCAAAAGCCTCCACAAGAGCAGAGAAACCCCGATGGCTGGGTGAGTGAATGGTGCTGGCCAACTTTATGGGTCTCATAGCGGTTGTGCTGTGGGTAATGAGAAGACCAGAGCATATATATATGTATATATATATATATATATATATATATATATATATATATATATATATATATATACATACAGGGTGGGCCATATAGTAGTTTTTTTTTTTAAATCACATGTTATTTTGGCACTGACAGCTGTTTTCCGCTCAAAATTATTTTAGCAAGTCAGTATTAACCTTCCATGGAATGAAACGAATCAATTTATGCTTGAAAAACGTTGGAAAATATAGAAACCTTATTTCTAAAGTGCGTGCTGTGTCGCTCAAAGAGTGTGATTTTTGAAAAGAAGTTTTGGCCAAAATGAAGCACCCCCCGCGCCTACTGTACGCAAATTTGTGAAGAAAGTTCATGAAACAGGTAAACTAGTAGACAATACTCACGATCCCCGTACTCATACGGTGCACACCAGCTCGAGCTGGATTCCAATTTTTCTCATAAAATCATCTTTTCTGACGAAGCGTTTTTTCATCTCGGCGGCTATGTGAACGCATCTGGGCTCGGAAAATCCACACGTGATTGCCAAGAAGACAATGGATTCTCAGCAAGTGATAGTGTGGCGTAGATTCTGGAGTGGTGGCATCATTGCACCGTTTTTCTTTGAAAATGAGGCTGGAAATGCTGTTTCGGTCATCAGGGAGTGCTACAGAGGCATGAAAACCGACTTTTTGTAGCCAGGGATTGAGGTTTTCGACTTGGCTAACCTTTGGTTTCAACAATATGGCGCGCCATGCTATACGGCTAGACAAACAATCGATCTTTTGTGCAGAAAATTCTGAAATCGTGTAATCAGCCGCCTTGGCGATGTCAACTGGCCGCCTCAAAGCTGTGAATTGACACCGCTGGACTTATTTTTATGGGGCACTGTGAAAGACCGATGTCGTGTGGAAAATCCATATACGATTCAACCACTAAAGTTGAATATTCAACAAACCATTATATATACGAGTGTCAAAATTTTTTATCATTATCAATTTTCAAAATATTCAATCCAAGTTTGTTTTGTGAATAGCTATAAATTATGTCTCTAAGATTATAAATAGGCAAATAATTGAAACTCACAAGATTGGAATGAAAAGAATAATGAAATAGCATATGACAGGCGTCATAAGCTAATTGATGAAATAAATCTTGAACAGCGTTCTCATATTCAAAGCATAAGACGGAATATATTAACAAAACTCGGTCTTCTTGGCGAATTTAATCCGAAATTTTAATGAATCAGAAATATACAAAAACAAGAAGTATTAGTCTTGATTTCAGTGCAAAAAATTTCGAAAGAAATATATATTCTGCAGAACAAAGCATTTGATACCAAAATATCGACACACATGCTGGGATTGATTCCCTTCACACAGTCATCGGTTGGTTCGGTAATAGGCTGATTATATATTCTACGTCTAGTACTCGTTGAATACAGAGCTTTCAAAAATTAAATGATTTTGCCAAAGGTCAGTTCGAATTAGTGTGATTGGAAAAAGCTTATTATATCGTCGAAGCGATCGATTCAAGTAATTTATATTGAATATCATAATTTTAATTCGATACATAAAGAAAAGTAAAGAATCTTTAGACAACTTTGGGACCACTGGTGTGGAGAAGCCCGACGGCTTCCTTCCGGTGGAGGAGCCTGAGGAAACGTCAAATACGATATTGGCGATATTCAACAAAAGAAAACCTAATTACAAAAACTCCGCAGATGGCGGATAAAAATTACAAATAATTGCAAGCAATGAAGGAATGGTCAAACTATGAAAAGAAAATGATGAGCTTAAGCTGCGGATACAGTCCCTTGAAGATCTAGTCAATAAAGGGATAAAGATTCAAAAGCTGCAGCAGCAAAAACAAGTCAAACAGGAAACGAAGGTGAAGAAAAATGTAAAACAAACAACAGTGGAAGAAATTCGAAGTGGTGGTAGCACTTAAGACAGTCAAAACTATTTTGCAGCGCCAGAAGGATAGGTAGAAGAAATGAAAATTCAAGAAGAAGTTGAACGCAACTCCAACAAATATACGGATATAAATTTTAGTAAATATTTTAATATAAAAACTAGGAGAAGAAGCCAATTCACAGTTCTGATGGTTTGGTAGAAAAAGCCCGCAACAAGGCTGAAAAAGTTCCAACAAAAAATGTATTCGGAAGATATAGGATATTGGCAGATGAAAATAAACTACGCAATTTTCAAATCAAAATAGTGAACGCAAATAAATCAACTATTAAAACGAAATCACTGGTCAACTTCAAGTCAGTTGAAGATACCCTGAGATCTGGGGAGGTTCCACATTTCACCTATAACCCCCAAAACGAAAAAAGTCAAACTTTTCTGTTGAAGAGTCTGGAGTGGACACGATATATCCCTTTCAAGTGCTCAAGCAAGCTGTGTCAGAAATTGATTTCATTTCTGTTGAAACGTTTGTAATAAGGAGATCCAGCAGCTAAAAGAAGAATTTGCTGTTTTATTTAGTACCAATTTCTAATAAAAGCTATCCAGATACCCTTCAACAAATAAGGTAATTGAATTACAGAGGGCTGAAGTTGGAACACCTACAGAACAGAGAAGTCAACCAGTGCTACTGGTGTCAACAACTGGGTCATTCGGCCGCCAATTGCACCATGCACTATCGATGCGCAAAAGGCGAAGAAATTTATACCTCCTTTGAGTGTACATTGGCTCAAGCAGAAATTAATAAAAAATTGTACAGCGACAACTTCAACCAGCAAGCATCATGTTGAGGATGTCCCCGATATCAAGATATAAAAGTTAAATGTATTCCAAAACAAACGCAAATACACTGCAGTGTGATCCGCTCAAAGTTCGTCAAACCCGGGGTATTATTTGCATTTGCCACTAGAGGACAGCCAGAAAGCCCTGTCAATAATATAGATAGTTTAAGCAGCAATAATGAGCTGCTTCGTAAATTTTACCGGGAACTGAATTCTACATCGGAAAGAATCAACAAACAAGACTCCAAAATTAATTTTGTTTTTCAGCGCTTAGGCCTTTCAAATGCCTCAATATAACTTACCACCCAGTCACATTCCCATGGATAGGCTTCGTCTCATCTCAATCATCGTTAACTCCATTATTACTCTACATCGTCATGAATATCTTCTTGAACACATTGCTAAGTAAAAGTCTGACATTATGCTGCTACTGAAACCTACCTCAATCCTTGGTACTCCATGACTTTCAAAGACTTTGAATTCATAAGAAACGATAGGGTAACTGGTGGTGGGGTAGTGGCACCGGAACATTGGTTAGAAGACCGTATTGTTTCCAAAACATTGATGAAGTTGAATTAAAAAAAATTTAAATTTTGAAGTGCACGTTATCAAAATTTCACCGCAGGTGGGAATAACTTCTTTGTTATTACTGCCTATGAAACTGGTCGAAACGCTCTCTAGTTCAAGTATGTGATCGATCCTTTTTTTGAAATAATCGAATTGAAAAGGCTGCACGGTTAGTATATTCTTGCTGGTGACCTAAATACCCGGCATATATCATAGCTGAACGCCACCAATAATCCAAATTGAATATAGATGCAATCCATTTGGGTCGGAGCTACCAACATACTCTGTGACAAATTCATATTTGGACCTGGGTGTTGCTGACGTAAGAATTAAATTCAGCTTAAGACTCCTCAATAAAAACTGCAGATGCTTCCTTACGAGAGCGACCATAACGCAATCGTTATGGACATCAATCAACAAAGAGATGATGTCTTCCAAATTCCAGTAAAATATGAAAATCATAGGTTGAATTCAAAAAGAACGGATTGGAAAGAAGTTTAATCAGGATTACTAGAAGCAAGTTCCTAATGACAGGAACTAGCTAACGATGAAATAAATCTCTATTTGTCGAAGTTAGAAAAGCTGACATTGGAAACAATTGAAAAAATAGTTCCCAAGATTTAACATCGAAACAATATGGAAGTATATGAAACACCAACCATTGTAGGGTTAAAAAGGTTGAAAAAGCTTCTTCTCACATGCGTCAATAATATTTATCGGTGATTTCTGGACTTCAACCATTTGTTGAAATTACACCTGAAGAATGTTCGGAACTGAATCCGTTCATACTTTAGGAGCGAAGTCAGCAATCAGTGGAGGGAAAGCTGAGAGGTATAAGCCCACTGGACTTAGATGGCATTTTCATGAAAGAGGAAAGCTTATGCCGTAAGAAGTCTCGCATGAAGATCTCGAATCTTGAGGTAACTAGTGATGAGTTGGATTTCCCCGATAGGGCTGGTATCGAAATTGATGGTACGACTCCGGATAGAAACGGAAACAGGATTGTATGTGATGGATTGCAGAAATTTGCCCTGATTGGAACTCATTTTGAATTTGTTCATCTACCAAACCCTGAGAAAGGGAGCTATTGAATGGTGTTCATCTCGATAAGTAACTGTACTATGCTGAACATTAAATTTATGTTCAGTAAACCAAAAAGTGTTCCTGTCCCTCCAACGATACTTTCATTTCGGATAAATGGATCAAAATGTCAAAGTTATCTGTAACAAAACCCTGGTTAGATCAGCTTTGACACATGGGTATCAGATCTGATACAATGACAGTGCTAGTCCTATGGGAAGACTAAGAATGTCTTCAGGCATGAACTGCTTTGTACAGAAACACTGAGACGAATTCAAAACACTATATAACGAATAGAAGAACTTATCAAACTGCAAAAGTGACAAGAGTCGATTTATTCATATTGACGCTTCTTCGGAATCATATCACAAGAACCGTAACTATGAGCGAAAACCCTTTGGGTTTTACAGCCGTTCCACCCTACAGAAGGTTATATTAAGATTTGTCACACTACTCGCTTCGTTCTTCAAGAAGTACTCGTGTATTTGGACATGAATGGATACTTTTTTGATTCTGGTGGTGTTCCAATTATATATCGCATATATAGACGGGCCGCCGATAAGAATATAAAGTATGTTCCGGATTTGAGTTCATTGGACCAAAAATTCCAATGGAGGTACGCTTTGGCTAGATTTGTAGAGCCTTATCGAGCTGGAATGGAGCAATCTAAGTATTCATGGCTAAATGGCATGTCTAAAGGATTCATAGTTATTTTTTGTCATATTTTTCTTTTCTTAGTTTTGAGTTTCAGCTCATTATTTCTGCACATTTAGGTAATGTTGTTGTTGTTTGTTTTTATTGAAAATTAGGGATTGGTTTCAATATTTATGCTAGGTATATATTACGTTCATTATGCTAGGTTTTTAGAGAAGGTTTAACGATTAGGCTAGAAATATTGTAATAGCATTATATTAGGATACCTATGATAAAGATTTTGATTAATTTCTTAGATGAAATTAAAAATAAAAGCTCACTATTGTGTTGATATTAAAATTAACTTTTGAATAGTGTTGGTTTTTTCTCGTTTTTCCAATTGAATCATAAAAAGTGATAATCATCAGGGAACCCCTTCCTGTAGTGTTGAAGCGCCAGAGAACAGCCTTTCGAAGCCTTCCTCACGATAAACGAAGAACAAACCATGTATTATATGTTAATAGTTCCTCCTTTATTCTGTTATCAACTTCACGTTGTTTTTGTGTCCTTAAAGTATTAATCCTAGGTTGACCTCAAGACGAATGTTTTCTTTTGGTACAGGCCAGATTTTCAATTCACTGATTAGAAAACGAATGGTGAAATATGTTTTCAAGCTGAAAAAAAATAACGATGACCAGATTTATGCGGCCACAGGCACGAGCCAAGTTTCATGAAATTCAACCTTGCAAAACAGCAATTCAACCCTTGACTCACAAACGGCAGGAAAACTTCATCTTCAGCCAAACGCTACCGTCTAACAAAGCCTATGCCTACCACATTACCACTAGTATAATTAACCATAGCCGGTCTGTAGTAAAAGCTGTTTTGTGGCGAGGGCGGGATAAGGCGCCACTTAGACAAATCACATATACAACAAAACATGTTTTATTATATGCTTTGGACGTCTGATCTTAGGCTATTTTTCTATATAATTGCCATTGAAATTAAGGCATTTATCATAACGTAGCTTATGCTTTTCAATATCCTTTCAATAGAAATCTGCTAACTACGAGGTAAACCATTGGTTTACACCGGCATGCAGTTCAACGTCAAATCGTTGCGTAGCGAGTCACGTCTTCATCATTGGGCGCAGATGGTAGTCGTGCACTGCCAAAACCAGGCTGTATGGCAGATGATTGAAAACTTTGCATTCAAAATCCTCCAAGCACTCTTGGGTGCTTGTTTTGTATCGCGCATTTAATTTTTCGCCAACAAAAACCTTATCACAGCTCATACTTCACGATTGGCGGGATTTTCAATTGCGGTGCTCATTTTAACACTCCACTGTGCACAAAATACGATAAACACGAGTTTTAAGCTACCCCGGCCAATTCCGTACTGAGTGCAGAAACACTCTGACGCCAATATGGTGACACTAGCTCGCCTACTGTCAAGCAAAACCAGAACGTCTGTTACTTTTTGGAGAGCTCTCGTACTGACTAGCTCCTGCGATTGAAGAACTATCAAAACCGGCAGAGAGGCAAATAAGTGACGAATAAACGAGGAAAATATGTACTAAATTTTGCCATGTGTTGTTTCAATTACTTACAAATTCAAAATGTTTTGTTTACAACACATTCACAATTTCATAGAACTTCTCCCTACTCTATAAGTAACGCAAGATATAAAATTTATTCTCATTGCGGCTACTATTCAGCAGATGCCTAATAACTACACATGCTACAAGGAAATCGAAATGGAATTTTTAAGTTTGCTGGTTGAGGAAATTTGACAGAAGTTTATTTCGAAAGCAAAAGCGCATCCACGTGTTTGCAATAATTCCGCACTGTGAAACGTTCTCTCCATTTGAAAATCCTACAAGTTCATGTCTTATATCGATACCATCAATTTCATGCCGCCTTGGATGCAATTAAAGAAGAACAATATAAAACCCGACATAAAACCAAAAAAATATGCGGAAGAAAGAAACGTCTGACCATCAATCCAATAGATAAACGAAAACATGACCTAACATGAAGAAAAATCGGCGTATGCCTTTATTAAGCAACTAAGAGACGGCTTCAATCCACAAATAAGTCTATGCAAAGTTGCACAAGGAGCAATCATACGTAATCCAGTCAAAACTAAAAACAACTGCAATATTTCCTGAAGCTATCATATTCACAGCGTCCCCAAGAACAATTGAAGCTGTGAACATTCCAGAAGCAGAACAAGAGGTTTTAAATTACTTTTTATGGAATCGTTTGCAGCTACATATAAATGAGTTGCATATTTTGAATAATAATTTTTCTGAAAAATTATTAGAGAAGAAAAATGTTAGAAGAAGGTGGTTTCGACGTGTGCACTAATTCTCCTCAGGCCATCACTCTTAGATACACACCGGTGATGGCGACCACCATGCTCAGAGGTGAGGGAGTTAATTTTAATTTTTCTACTTATGCAAACTCAATATGTTTTTGTATCTGCAAGTTATATTCAAGGTAAAGTTTAGCTTATAAAAGAGGTTTTAGTTTTACCACCAGCAAGAGACAAAGTAGAGGCAGCAGTTCGTGACTTAAGAAAAAATAAAGCTTCTGGAAAAGGCTTCTGGAATAGATAGAACGCCAGCAAAACTGCTCCAAAGCGGGTGTCCTCATCTAGTAAGTAGCCCTCTACATTGACTAAAAAGCAGAATATGGCCAGAGGAGCAGGTATCAGAGGACTGACGAAAAAGAATAATAGGGTCTGTACACAAAAAGGGACACAAGTGAAGGTGTACAAGTTATAAAGGCATCGCTTTACTGTGTAAGTCTTATCAGGTGCTCTCTAAAATTATAGAAAGAAACGAAACCCATGCTTTTAAAGTACATATTAAAGGAGAGTATCAGGGATGTTTTCGATATAGAGGATCTACAATAGGCCAAATATTCTCAGTTAAGCGGGTGTTCGAAAAGTTCTGAGAATATAACATGAGCGCGCATTATCTCCTTATTTATTTCAATTAAGCATACGACAGTGTTGACTGAAATGCCTTGTACAAAATTATGCTTGACTTTGGCGTCCAAATAAAACTAGTTCGCATGGCTAGAGCTATGATCTAAGCACAGAGTCCCAGACCAAGGTAAAATGCAAAATCAGACAGCTTCATAGTGAAATCAGTCTCAAAACAAGGGGCTTGCCTAAATGCTTGTGAATTTTGTGCTGGAATACCTCATCAGGCAGAGATCAGTTGAAACCTCTGGCACACTAATGTTCAAGTCCACGAAATTGGCAGCATATGCTGATGACGTCGTTATTATGGTACGCTCAATCTTAGATTTCAATGGAGCGTTTCTGAGTCTATAATTCGAAGCAAACCAAATTGGCCTACGATTTAATGAAACGAAAGCTAAATTCTTGGTTTAAACGAGTCCAGTCCAGTACGACAAAACTTGACCTATAGAGACTATCTTGGACCCACGTTGAATAGAAGAGACACAGAAAAGGACAAGACTGGAGGCCGCATAAACACCGCAAGTATTATATTACTCCAGAATTTTCATTCTAAGGTCGGGAGCTGTGCACAGGCAAACTGAGTTTCGTATTTATAAATCACTGGGTAAACATATGCTGTTATATGGACACACTGAAAATAATTTTGTTGAAATTATAGCTGCACTACTTATAATTATATCTGCTGTAAGTATATTTACTCGAAGGTGACATTATATATCTCTCAAAGATAAATTTTCCTGTTATATATTTTATCTTACTTTCATAGAGATGCCTTGGATAAAATATAGCCTTAGCAATAATTTTACATACTCGTATGAAAATTTAGACTCGTATAAACTGTAAAATTTCGCTTTTGTAATATTATATTTAGTTGATTGAAATGACTTTCAGGATATAAACCAAATCAACGATTTAGGTTTGTAAGTTTTACGTAGAAAATATGAAAAATGTGTGTATGCCATTGTCCGAAGTCGGTAGTTATATGTAATGTATGTAGCACCATTATCCGAAGTTGATAATTTTCTTCCCAATAATGTGCCATGCCAAATTTTAGCCTCAATAAGCGAATAAAAATAGTGAATATAAAAAATTTTGTACGTGCAAGGACCACTATTTTTATGCTTAAATTTTCGGCAAATTACAAACTGCTCTAATATTATCATTTTTTCCGCAAACAACCTTTTTTTCATCTGAATTGATAAGCTACATCACTAATATTCTCTATCAAGTTGTGCATTTTTTTCTGCTCAAAGTATACACGCCTTATATCAGCAACTATTGTTGCTATCTAGGAAGTTTCTTTTAAGTATGTTTCTGCTTCCAAAATTTTATAAATAATTATATATAATGAGCTTTTTTTTAAGGTCTTTGTAAAATTTTTTTCACAAAGACCTACATGTATTGCGACCTGTCTGTCCGTCTATCTGTCCGTCTGTCTGTCCGTGCGTCACAGCAAGTTTCCTCTGAAATTATAAAAGTTAAAAAGCTCAAACTTTGTGAAAAGGTCAGAGATAGTGGTTTCCCAAAATGTTAGGTCTTCTCAAACAATTCAATTTTTTTAAAGGGGGTCTCCCCTCATAACGAAGTAGCCCTTAACAATTTTTTAAAATCATAGGTGGTCGAATGGGGTATCAAAAGAAAGGTCTTTATTAGAGTTTTTAAACCTGAAATCAAAAAGTCATTTCCTGCATCAGGGGGCTTAGGGGTAGGCAAAATGTACGAAAATTTTTTATCCCCCTCTCCTCGCGATTGGGCACCTTCGAGCGTTGGTTCTTTATGAGTACAAGGACAACAAATGCCTCAGAAATCGAAATTCACTCAGCTTTGTTAATAACAGTATGATTTGCAGATTTTACTTTTTCACTCATTAAATTAAATCGGTAGCCTTAAGCTGCTTAAAATTTTGCAATTATATAGTCTAATATATGATTTTTGTTTATAAAATTTTATGGAAATCATAATCAAGTGAGTTATAGCCATTTCAATTATATGCAATTATAACAACAATAACACGTGTTTATGGTTGACACATATTTCAATTTAGCTTTGGCACTTTTATTTTTTTTCCATTTTCATGAAAATTTCAGGAATAGTGTTTAATTCTTTCGCATAAATTTGAACGATTTCTTATCTAAATATTGGACGTATAATTAAAGTTATCGATTCACGCTATTAGAAAACTTGTTTTGAACCCTAGGATGATTACAAAGACCTTCCTGTAGGAGCATTCTCCTGCTTACTCAACTTGTATTGTTTAATTTTTTTTTACTAATTTTATAATACACCTTAATATAAAGGGTGGTCCAACCAAAGCGCATGATGTTAATTGTACATAAATAAAACAAAAAGTTTTCAGAGAATTATGTAAATATTTTTTATTTTAATAGAAAGATCTATGACAATTACATATGTGTGAAACAAAATGTTGCCCAAACGCTCGCTACGGATACGGTGGTATACTTCTATCCAATGGTCCATATTTTCAATGACTCTGAGACGTAATTGAGGTTCAATGTCGTCAATGTGCTGAATTATCTCAACATTTAGCTCTTGAATTGTTCTTGGTTTATTGACATGCACTTTTTCTTTTGAATATCCCCAGAGAAAGAAGACCAATAGTGTCAAATCACATGATCATGTGTCAAATAGCATGATCGTGGAGGCCAATTAACATCGCCACAACGTGAGATAACACGGCCATTAAATTTCTCGCGCAAAAGAGCCATTGTTTCGTTGGCTGTGAGGCAAGTGGCACCATTCTGTTGGAATCACATATCGTCCAGGTCCATAACCTCAATTTCTGGCCACAAGTTCGTTATCACCTCACCAAAGCGAACACCACTCACGGTAACTGCTTGACCGTCCTCATTTTCGAAGAAGTACGGCCCGATGGCACCGCCAGTCTATAAACCGCACCAAACCGTCACTCTTTGTGGAAGCATCAGCTTTTCAACAATCGCTCGTGGATTTTCATTTGCCCAAATGCGGCAATTCTGCTTGTCAACGAGTCCACTAAGGTGAAAGTGTTCCTCGTTACTGAAGATGATTTTCTTTGTAAAGCCACTTTTTCCTTCTGTCTGTTCAATCAACCATTCGGCGTATTCCCGATGCTTGAAATGGTCAGTTGGCTTCAGCTCTTGAGTCAATTGAATCTTGTAAGCGTTTAAATTCGAATTTTTATTCGAAATTCGCATCAGTGATGTTCGTGAGATGTTCAATTGTTGGGCACGACGACGAGTCGAGGTTGACGGCTCTTCTTCCACACTATCGCGAACAATAGCAATGTTTTCCGCAAAACGAACTGGGTGAGCATGCACAGGTGATTTCCCATTTCCTACAGACCGGGTTTGCTGAAATTTGCGCACTATTCTCCCGACTGTGGACACATTTGGTCGATTATGCTGACCAAAAAAATCACGAAGTGCACGAAATGCATTTTGATTTGAAAGGCTTCAACAACCTTAACGATAGTTCAATTTGTAAGACACTGAAACAAAGACATGTCAAATTAAGTTGGGCGAAAAACTTGACGTTAAGGTGGGACTCACAATTAATATCGTGCATTATGAATGGACCACCATATAGAAGTGATGATGATGTAATCTATTTGTCTTAATTTTTTTTTCTTTTATTATTTATTTGATTTTGAAATAATACGTATAAAAAATGTTAAATCAATACAATATTTATTGTTGTGAGTGTGGCTATGGTATTCCATCCATAATCCTAATTCTTATTGGGATATTTTATTTATTTTTTTATTTATTTATTATTATTTGGTCTACGGATTACAATATCTTACAGACTATACAAAAATATCATAACTGATACATAAATTAATCAAACAAAGCAAACAGATTTATTTTAAAACGGTATTCATTTAAATTAAAATCAAGATCTTTTGCAAAGTTATTACAAAGATGAATGCATCTATTGATAGGCTCATTAACCGCATAATTAGTTTTATGAATTTTAATGTCGAGCAGTCTATTAGTCCTCAGTGATCTAGGAGGCTCATGAAAAACAAAACGATCTCGTAATTCACTACAATTTATTTTACCTGAAAGAATATTATTAACGAATAATGGAGAATAAGAGGTTCGTCTGTCAGTTAAAGATTGCAAACCAAGAAGCTTACGTCGAGCATCATAAGCTGGGAGATCATTGGGCCAATACATCTTTTTGAGAGCGTATCTAGTTAAATTCCGTTGAACTCGTCCAATCCGATTCGAATATTCAACATAAAAAGGGTTCCAAATGATGGAACAATATTCAATGACGCTGCGAACCAATGCTACATAAAGTGATTTGATTGTCATTGGGTCCTTAAAGTTTTGCGTGTTTCTCTTTATGAACCCGATCGTAGCATAAGATTTCGAAATAATATAATCAACGTGAAAGTTAAAACTAAAATTAGAGTGGAATAATACACCCAAGTCTTTTATTTCTTTTTGCGTATTAATGCGTTATCGCCGAGCATGTAATTATAGTAAATAGCCTTTATGCTTTTAGAAAATGTTACAACAGAGCACTTGTTGAAATTTAGAGTAAGATTATTAAGAGTACACCAATCAAGGAAACGCGTTAGGTCACCCTGAAGTTTGTGGCAATCAGGTGATTGTGCAATTTTAAGGAAGAGTTTCACATCATCAGCAAACATTAAACATTTGGAGAATTTAAAACATTTTGGTAAATCATTAATGAAAATCAGAAAAAGGAGTGGCCCACAATGTGTGCCTTGAGGAATGCCAGAGCTGGCATCTTTCAAAATCTCAGAAGTTGTTTTACCTATTTTCACGACAAGTTTTCTGTTAACTAAAAAGCTTTTTAAAAATCTAAGCCAAACATCAGACAAGCCCAATTTACTTAATTTTAAAATCAGAATATTGTGATCAACTTTATCAAAGGCTTTGGAGAAATCAGTATAGACCACGTCTAATTGCATATAGAATTCTAATGCATCAACAATGTCGCCTGAGATTAATGCCAAATTAGTATAAGTTGACTTTCCCGGCAAGAATCCATGTTGGCAGTCACATATTGCACTTTTAACGTGATCAAATAATTTGTTCTTAATTATATGATCAAATAATTTCGGAAAAGTACATTGTTTGACAATGGCTCGATAATTAGTTATGATATTACGGTCACCAGATTTGAAAATCGCAATAACATAACAAGTTTTCCAAGACTCTAAGAAAATACCTGATTTAAAGCAATACGAGTATGATATGACAGAAGGTTGAATGAATAAGTTTTACTTATTCGTAGTGAAAAAGCTTCAGTGTCCGATCTAATCCCATTGTCGGTTGAGAAAGTAGAAAATTATCAAAACAGCTTGTATGGATTTGTATATCTGTGTGTTAATATGAACATATAATATATTTCTAGCAGACATGAATTAGACATAACTTTTTGTACGTCAGAGGCATTACGTATACCTCTGCGATGTAATGTTGTACCTGGAAGAGATAATGTAAATCTTCGAAAGATCTTTTAGTAAAATTCGAGGTTTCTCATTGAGTTTGACAATAAATTGGACAGAGAAAGAATATACTTCAGCACACATAACAATCCTCTACCATTGTTCTAGCAAGCATACGTAGATAAACTTATTTTAATTACCTTTTTCACAGATATACCTACAAAAGGTATAAATTATCTGTGCTGTATACATTGTGACAAAGAAGTACCCGGAAATTGTAATTTAAATTCCTCGGTTAAATGATATTTCAAATAAATGTATTTTGTTAAGTTGGTAGGACTGTCCTTAATTACTATGCCAAATATGAGCGCAATCTGTCCACCAGTTTGTTTACAGCAGCAAGTCGGTACACCTCAGTAGTGCGTTGCGATTTTTGTGATTTTGTGATAGTTTTTGATTGTGACCAAATTTAAAGCCAAAAATGCAATAAATACCATCGACCAACCACCGTATTCACCAGATTTGGCTCTGTGTGATTTTGATGAATAATTAAATATTTTGCGTTTTATTTGCAATTTCCGGGTACTTTTTTGTCACAATGTAAAACAAAACTCGCTGAAGGACCTGGAGGCCATCCCGAAAAGTGCTTATGAAAAGTGTTTCAAGGACTGGAAAACCCGTTGGCGTTAGTGTAGAGCATCTGATGGGGATTACTTTGAAGGCGACATAATAAATATTGATGAAAAATATTTTGCGTTTTATTTGAAATTTCCGGGTACTTCTTTGTCACAATCTATAATGGTTATATCTGACTTATATCTGCTACAGATATATGTAGTTATTTAAGAAATTCATTACATCTACCACGGATAACTATATTATAGCTTATCAAATCATTTAATATAACTGACAGAAATATATCATCGCTAGCCAAACAATTTAATATATCTACCACAGATATATTATATCTCCGTCATTTTATAGCTGGCTTGGATATAATTTTTCTCTGGGTGCCCGTATAACAGCTTAAATTACCCAAATCGCAATGGGCATCCAACCGGCTAGCCAAAAGAACACCAAGAGGGTAAACGTCCAGCGGGAAGACCAACGCTCGATGGGAAGACGCGATAGCAGATTACAGTAGATCCTTGCTGGGAGTGATCAACTGACGAACGAGATAGCAGATCCGTGATGATCCGTCATCTTGGAGGCCAAAGGTCGGCTTAAACTGTCGCGCTACCAGCTCGAGGCGGTTCATTAATTGACTCATTAACAAATGACCGAAAATGGTGTACATATGAAGCTCTCAAATGTATCAACTATTCGACTCATTCTTCTTCACTTATTCCAATCAAGAAGCTTTTCTTCAAACTACAAGTATATGTAGCTCCATCGGCGCACAGTAATCCACACATGTGTCTCTGACTTTAATTCCCAACTGTATCTTTTCTAGTTTGCGATAATGCGATTCTCTTATAAAATCCATCATCAAATTCCATCAAAATATTCCTATCTGCATACTCATTCCAAACCACATCGAAATCGACGTTCTGGAACAAAAAACAATTTCACGCGTCACTTTTTGCCACACCTCAACGGTACCCACTCCATCATGCATATTCAGCATGCCTGCAAGCATATATCTAAAATCTAATAGATCCCCGGAGGAATAGACGCTGTTGAGTGTACAAAAGAAAGCACGTCTGAACGTTAGCATTCTTTGTTGTTTCTCCTGTCTATTTTATGCCGATGGGGATAATATCACCTGGTTGAGCTTGGTAATAGCAAACGTGTCTCCATGAATATGAATCCTACAACCTGTGGTTTGGTCGCCGTATTATGTGATTTGTGACAAACGATAAACATCCTTCGTGTGTGAGTACACAACAATGAGCAATATTATTATTCACCATATGAAATCCGTTTGCCGGCCAGGATCGCGTACAGGTACGTCCATGTATGAATATAATCAATAAATATTGCAAATAATGTACATCACCCGACCAACTTAGCTTTTATATTGCTTCCAACTAATACGATATGTGCTCGTTGGCCCATTCATCCATTTTATTGGTAAATTGGATTCCAACATCAATTTTTTCTGGAATTTTTCGTTGCTGCCCTTGTCTCATATGTGTCGTATGTGGAATCACATATAATAAATATATTGTCGCAAAATGGATGAACAGATTTACCGGATTATCTGAATGACATTGGTGGCCAATTTTAGAAAATGGGAAAAAATGAGCGTAGTGCAGTAATGGTTTCATTATTTGCGATGTGCTGACTGTAATAAGGTCAATTGGATTGCAATTCATAAATGAAAGCAGTCCAATTGATGTAAGTGCTACATATGGGAGACACATTGAGGAATGAAATGATAATAATCAGTGCTGTCTGCAATATATTGGATATGATAATTAAATTGCAGCCATGTGTAATACAAAAATTGGAGTAAACAGGAGTATATGTCAAAATCTCAGAAATCAGTTCAAAAAGATAAAGAGGGCTCACGGCAGCCGAGGGCGTTGTGATTGGGAGATTACTTTTCTAGGAATGCCTCTTCCTTCCATCCTTCCCGCTAGAAGAACTTGAAGGCGCCCAAGGTGTTGCAAAATGAGGCTTATTCCGAAGTAATGTGGCAAACGATTCCAGGCTGGGTTCTCAGGTTGACAGGCGAGGTGTTTATTGGTAGTCCGGGTATTCTACACGTCTGAGAGCCCCATATTTAGGGTTCAAATAGACCTCAGCTTCCAACCACGAAAAAAGCCTACTACTCCGTCAGCCTTTTGCAGCATGGACAGTCTTACTCTGAAGAAAATATAGAGCAACGAGGGTGGTTTAAATATGATGGAGACAATCGCTGTAGATGGTCCGCATGTAAGTTTTGAAGGTCGTGGCTTGAGTATGTGATAGCTGAGTTCCTTACAAATTGTTCGGCATAGTTTTCGTGGGGAGTGCATGATTCACGCGCGTGCTACGACCATGAGTCAACGTCAAGTGCCGACCACCGTTTCGCAACGTATTGTCATTCGTTTTTTAGTGTGGGAATGCGTTAAAAAACGGAAATTTTTCTGCGTTTGCGAAATCAGTTTAGTAGTGAGTGCTTGAGTAGGAATGTTGTGTTTAAATGGGCTTAAGCATTCAAGGATAGTCACAAAACCGTCGCGAATGAGCCAGATGATGGTCAGACAACATTTGCCGCGTAGAACAACTCAATTCGGAGGACCGTAGGATTAATGTTAGAGAGATTTTGGCTGAACTCGGTATCAATATTAGTAGTGTCGAGTCTATCATCTACGAACACTTTCAATATCGCAAGATAACGCTCGAAACGGAGGAGTATTCCAGCACGAAGTGCGATTCTTCTCCAGGATAACGCACACGCTCATACCGCGCGTCTAACGCTCGATACAATATCGGAATTGGGGTGGGAAGTACTGGAACACCCTCCCCCTTACAGTCCAAATTTATCACTCTGCGACTATCACATGTTTGAACCACGAAAAGAAGCGCTCGGAGGTCAAAGATTCAACACTGACGACGAGGTGGAGGAGTTCGTGCGCACATGGCTCTACGAGTTGCCCAAGGAATTCTTCGATACCTGTATCAAAAAGCTGGTGGAAAGGTGGACAAAATGCGTAACTTATAAGAGGGAGTACCTAGCAAAATTATAAATTTTTTCGATAGTAAAAAAAAGCGTCAGAGCATTTGTCTCGATCATATTTCCCTCGTAGTATATATTCTAGAGTATATATGCGGTTTCTTTAAGCTGATTATCGTACATCCAAAAGTCATAGAACATTTTTTTTTGTTTCAAGCATAATTGCATAGTTTTTGGAATTTTCACAATTATCCCGACAACCTTCACTATAATTAAATTCTAGCCACCGGCTAGAATATTTTATGCTTTGGAAATGTCATTCATAATTCATATCCTTTTGGGACATGTTAATTGAAACGATTGTTTAAATCCAACTCTTTTGAGGCTCGCATAATTCACAACATCAAACAAACTTCCTGCTAGGCGTTTTCCCTGTAATTGTAATTCATTTTCTCTTTTCGCTTTCTTTTCTTCATTCTCTCAAAAAGGCAAATTAAAATCTTCAAATCATTTCTTCCTTGGCGTGGTTACTTTGTTAGAAAGGAAGAGGCGAAGCGCAGTACGAGGTTTGGTAGGGTTGGATAATACAGAATCAAATTATATATTTCGCAGCAAATGTTTATTCCAAGAATTGTTTTCAATTTAATGAGTTATAATCTCTTTTTTTTGCGAGCGATTCATGCGAAAAGTATCTTTGACTTTTTTTGCTTGTTTCGCGAAATTTTTAAGGTAAAGAAATTATGTCAGCAGTTGATTTGATAAAACCAGATTTTAAATGTTGTGTTTGTTTTGGTTATTACAAAATGAAGTGATTTGGGTACGTTGGGAATAAAAGAGATAGAACGACAAAGAGAGGGAGAGAGAAGGAGAGAGAGAGAGGGAAAGATAAAATGCTTTCCTGGATAGTTCTAGACAAACTTTAAATGTTATTAACCTGTCCTTTTCACTAATTAATTAAAAAGTGTAAGTGCTTTTCCATATTTTACACTTTTTTGAACTTTAATTAACAAATTCACTTCTATAATTCAACAAAACTTGACTTACCTAGAATGAACTTTAACCAAACTTGATTAACTTAACGAAACTTTGTTCATACAGAAACTTTTACCATTTAGATAATATCTCAGCTAGAAGGTATGCAGAGTAGAGTAAAATGTAAAGCACTCTTCAACAGTGCCAGTAAGCTTCGTTAATTAACAGATACTTCACAGTCCTTATGTTTCAACTATCATTGCAGGTGCACTCAAGGAGACGGTATCCTTAGGAATATTGAAGAGAAGATGCAAAACTCACTCAAGACTTGGAGGTGTAATAGATAGACCACTGAATTTAGAATTGGTAGACTATTCTGATTTGAAGGAAATTAAAGCAGGATTTCAAGTAAATGAAATTTCAGCTTTTAATTTATGTACACCAAACGAAGTTACGATGAGAAGCTCTTCATATCTTTCATATTCCAAAAATATTTTAAAATGGGTGAATTGATTGCCCTTGAACTCAATTCAAACAACAAAATCCCATTCGAAGATTTTTCATCCTTTAAAATGCCCATTCTGTATCAAGGCATATTAATATTCAGCAACTTATTTGCATTGATGTAAATTTTGAATACCGGCATCTGTTAGGTATGTAGAACCTTTATAACTCGATTGCTATCCAATTTGGATACTGATTTAATCTTGCAAATAAATGTTGTTGAAAAATTTCTTGACATCTTATTTCAGCGTTGGTAAAAGAAGATCCTTTTCCTTATTGGGTGTACGTTATATGGTTTATGGTAGGATTTTTTTCATCAGAAAATTAAAAGTGATGTTTTTGATGACATTTTGATTTACCCGTTTGCAACTTGCTTCTGAATCTTCTAAAATATGAGTAAATCAAAGAACATGTTCTGAATATCAAAACTTAACTCATACATACATATATTCCATGAATTGAGGTAGGAAAACTAATATATGGTTATTATGTATTAAAATTAGCTGCCATTTTATTTTTAGTGTGTTGAACTCAATGTTTGAGTACTCGTAATATTACAATAGTGTGTCTCCTAAGTGAAATAATTACTTGTTCTTCACCCGGGCCACCTTGACTATCAACTCGAGCTGCCCCGTGGATAATGGACTGTGGCAGCTCATGAGGAGTGTCCGTCATCCATAATCAAGCCACGCCATATCAAGGTTACAAAATGTTTCTAAAATTTTCAACAAAATCCTTACACATCTGTTGTGCTTGGTCCTTTGAGAACGTGTATTGACACAGTACGACGCGTATTGTTGTCGTAATTGATAAAGTTTTAATCGTCTATAACTTCGTTATTTATAGCTCGATTTTTATGAAAATATATGTTTTACATCAGAAAATCTAGTTAAAAATTTTTGGTCGATTTAAGGGTCACATTTCGATTTTATAGATGAAAACGTCAAATTTGTAATATGTACTTTTATTAAAAAATTTGGTGGAGCTTTCATTTCTGAGGTATTTGTTTGTACTCTTCTAATTTAAGACCTATTGTGAAAAGTTCTCATCAAGATCTTGTAGTAATCGAGCAGTCGCCTAGGCAAACTACTCGAAAAACATTCCCGATCGAAAACACCATTTTTGTTTTGCTACTCAAAAAAAAAATCCTTAAATATCATCTAATTTTCTTTGAAATTTAAAAACAAAAGGATTAAAAAAATTTGTATATAGAAATATTAAATAAAAAAAATTACAATCAAAATTCGATGACGGCAACCCCCTTTGCAACGCAATTAAGAAAATGAATTGCGTTCTTATCTCGACGAAAAGCAATTAGAGGGCTCGGCAAGAAAATCACCGTTGCGGCATGAGAATCTGGTGGAAATAAGCATGGCAGTTAGTCGTGAGTGTAGCAGAAGGAATCGCGAGTGTAAGTATGGCTCGTTTTAAGTATTACTGGACTAACGGAGTTTTGTCATTATTTTACGTAAACTTAGAACTTTGAATCGCTTTGGGGAGAGAAAAAATCGGCCAAGAACGGTTCCCTCGTCGTGTATTTTCGATTGGTTTATTGAATGAAAAACCCGACTTGCAGAGTCTGTTCTGAGGCGTTCATCCAAAGATTGAAAACACGAGCCCCTTAAATCACCTTTATTTCCGAATGATGTCGTGTTGTCAATCTAGACAATGTTCAATCAATATGCACGAACTGGGTGTGCAAGGTCAAATGGTATGCGTAAATTGCGAAGTCAATTCCGGAAATCTGAGCCTATCGTGAGGTCAATCAAATTCGCAGCGATCGTCTGCCATCCTGCTCCAAGACTATCCATCCCTAATATCCCGACGAACTTTCCTATCTCTTCCATCCCTTATATCCCGACGAACTTATTTAGACCAATGTTTTTTGTACAAACTCTGCTACCATCAAGTCCCGTTAAATATTTTCTCTGAGCTGCGTTTCCGACAAACATCTCGTTCATCTCGGATGAATTCTTATTTCGTTACACCATATGCTAGAACTGATTTATATTTCTATTCACCAATCTTAAGAATCGTACGAAATCATAATAATCTCGAGCTTGGTCCTTTCCCCTCTTCTTACATAGCATTTAAGAAAAAACTAAGAGACTTACTACCAGTTTAACTTTTAACTATCGACGTTTTAGTATTCTTTTTCATTTAAATTTTGCTGTAATTGTTCTTTGCGTTCCATTTTGTGATTGGATTGTTTAGTCTGTAAGATGGAATAAATAAATAAAAGACTCCACGATCATCGATAGTAGCAAAATCGAAAACATCAGTCGTGCAGTCTGTGCCGAGAAAATATTACCGAGATTGCCGCTTGCATTTGCTGTTTGACAACCGTTAAGAAAGCAACAGTCTCTAGTGTCGTCAGTAAACGTGAAGGGTGAAATACGTTAACAAATATAGGAAAATTTCGTGAAATGTTTGACTTTGAAAACAGATATGAGGTGCAGTACGACGGAAAACTATTTTCCTTACTGCGTTCTTATCAGCAATTCCAATGTGAATGAATTTTTTTAAACGTCATCAAATTAAATAGCGTAATTAGTCGACATTTTTCCATTTAGTTGAGGAGCGGAATTTCTTGGGGCAACTGCCAGCTTTAGTGAAAAATTATTCTGTTTATGTGTTCCATTATCTTTTACGTAATTTTGCACTTGTAAATTGTTAAAAATTTCCTCAGATTTACTTGATTTATTTTTCTGGCTCTTTATAACGCAAAATCATTATAAACAATATTTACTATTCTTTGAATAGTAAATATTGTTGGGATTGCGCGTTCTTTTACTGCTCTTCGCTTTCTAATAAGTAGTCCACAGGCCTTAAAAGGAAAATATCTGTCCACGTCTACAATGGATATTGATCAAGGTGGCAGACGCGGGGGGCCCTGCTTCAACCTGGATGCCCCACTCTTATTAGGGAGCCGTCAGTATACCTACATGGTAAAGACGAGATCTTCTTGAGTCTTGCCCGCTTTCGCCAAGCCCAGTCAGTCATTTTGCTTTGGCAATCTATCTCTTTAATAGGTTACCTCGGCCTCAACACTGTCGAACCGAGTTGTTTTATCCCTTAATTGGTGAATGCGAAGTTTTTTGTGGTGAACCCATGTGCTTGGGAAAAGAACCAGCCCACGACACCACAATGCTAGCCTGCAAGCGCATTCACGCGTCCTCAGACAAGGCCCATTCCGGCGGCCATCATCGCTGCACTCCTATAAGTACATTTTACATTCATCATATTCACTACAATTTTTCATTTAATATCCATATTGGTTACCTTTGGTAAATTTTTTTTAAGTGTACCCCCTTTATGGGGAGATTCCCTTTAAACACCTCAAAATATATTTTTTGTACTGCAGTTTTTGAGAGGGCACCACTTTTGATCTACTCGTATGTAGAAAATTTCATCACTCTAGCTTATGTGGTTTGCGAGGAAACCAGGACGAGGGAAACTAAGACGGACAGACAGGTTGCGATTTTTGTAGGGTATTGTAAAAAATTATTTTGAAATACCCTGCAAGCCGATTTTTGCAGAGTAATACATGTGGAAGCCTGACAGTATGATAAATTTATGTATGCAGACCATAAGCTATGCAAATATAGACTTGCCTAAATTTTTTGTTCAAAGCTATACGTCTGCCAGGCTTAAAAAGGTAGCCCGTAAGCGGTACCTTCCCTGAATAAATCACAAATGAAAATCAAGTTAAATTTGAATGTAAACGATATTATAACGTTGCCTGCTAAAAACTGTCCAAGAGTCAGAGTTTTAAGACTTTATATTTAAAAAATTAATGTAATTGAAAATGTGGTAGTCCGTCTATTTTACCCAGTACGATAGAAGAAGATGGAGCATCGCAGGTGGTCACGCCCAGTCAGCTGTTTAAAACTGTACAAGATGGAGAGACTTATGCTTACTATTAAATGCGATAAAGGAAAATGAAACATAGCAACTTTGTCCACCTGTTACAAACTATGAAAGAGCGTTCACTTACTCTCCTTTCTTAAAGCAAAGAAATCAATCAGTACTACCCAAAAATATTTTGTTAATGGTATATTATTTTATTGGTCACTGATTCAATCTTGATGATTACAATGGGATTTGTTTTGAGTGATTCTTCAGACGAGGTATAAATACGGAAATCAATGATATGTACTGGCTTAAAATCAGAACGTGTCGCAGCTTAGTGACTCTCCTTCTGAAAGGCGTGCACAGTTCGTACGACTGGAACGATGTCGTGGTTGAGCTGAATGAGCAGCTCGGAGAAGATATTCAATCAGTAAAAACTTTCTTAAAATGTCTTGTTTTCATCTTCAGAGTCTTCACCGCTTTCTCTGGGTGATGTACTTACTTAATTTTAGTTAACTGCGCTCGAAGGACGTCCAGGCATCACCAAATATTACTGGGTTTAGTTGAAGGGAAGATAAAGATAACTCCTGGACACCATCAAGATGCTCGCTGCTATCGATACGACTGTTGTTATTTGTCAAAATTTCTGCTGTCGTCAAGAGTTTCACAAATTCATAGCCAAAGTACGATCAGAGAGATCTAAAAGGCAGAAAAGAAGCGAAATATATCAGCAGCGTTGAGAGATCAGCGCAGGTGGATAAACTTTATTTGAGTGGGCAAGGGCCAGATTCCACGTTTTTGATTAACGTGTTCCTCAATACTTGGGGAACCGCACCACAATTTTTGTACGGAAAGCCACTTTGGCATAGTTCGTAGAGTGGGTGATAACCTGACTTCTATATACTTGCTTTGCCATTGCGAGTTGGTCAATGCATCAAGACTTATAATGTTGTGTTTCGGAATGCTTCATTTTCGAGAGAATTTCTTGATATCACCTATAATTTTTTTATGTATTGTAGCTTATTATCCTTGATATTATCGAGCAAAGATGGTTGCAACTCTTGTTCCGCTGTTCGGTTCTCCTGACCTGATACTTTTATTTTCACATAAGCCTTAGCATCTAAGAATTTAACAGTATTAAATTTAGCAAAATCAAATCTTAATTTTTACTCATATTTAAAGGGACTTCTATTTGAATAATTGATACTTCAAACTGAGACTTTGTTTAAAACAACCGCCTTGTCCCACTATGGCTTCAATAAAAGTTATAGCCTACACTTACAATTAAAAATTTGATCTCGCACCCTAAAATCTGCATGGCTCCAGTGCTGTCCTAGTTTACTGTAACACAATCCCACAAATTTTGTCTTCTGAACGTTTCAGTAAGGACTTCTCTATAGTCAAAACTCGACTGATCTTTTAACTCCAAATTTCCCTTATGTTGCCAACTTTCCCGAATTTTTTTCCCGCCAAGGCCAAGCACTCTTCTTTGCTCTGTCATGTATACCTAATGTGACAACACTTACGTCACGCTCATAACTCTTCATCAAGTTGTTTCTCTCACGGTTGTTCTGACGTGAGTGTTTACCGGCTATTATATTTTTTATAACTCGATGTTTATCTTGCTTAACAGTTATTCTGATGGGATGGATTTCACCACGTGAAATTGTTTAGGAGTAAATATTGAGTATAGTACCATTGCAACAAATGTTTGACGATTTCAATACGTGCTGTTGCAAATTCCAGCTGTACCGGCATTCTCCCATTCACAACTTTGAATTGCCTCCGTATCATCTCCATCTTCTTTTGGGTACACATATCCTTTTCATTTTATATTTCTTTTTTTATTTCCCCGTCGGATTAATTCTACCTTCTTACCCTATTTGTAAATACAAAAAAAAAATAGTAATAATAATCTTATCTTTACATCAATAAAATTTCATTCAATACCTGTTCACTAACAAAACCTGATTCCTTCCTTCTTACTAACTAATTTTATTCATTATCTCCCACTAACAAAATGTTATTTGTTATACTAACAAAAATTCCTTCTCGCTTCCCTATCAACAAATTTCATTTCAATGCTCATTAAGAAAAGGTACACAGTTTAAGTTGGTAAATGGATGAGTGGGAGATCAACAGAATGTGGCTCCGGTGGTCGTAGACTGTCAACCAGGGAGTCCACTAGGACCATGGGTTAAAGTTCCCCCGAGCACAGGAATACTCTTTTTGGATCAGCGAAAGTAATAAATTTGCATATAACCAAACGCTATCATGGTTATGCAAATCGCCCTGTATGCAAAATGGAAATTGTTGCATTTGTCGATATGGAAAAGATGTGTGGGTAACGGAATCGAAGTGTGTTGAGCTTCGATTATGTTACCTTGATGCGGCAGCAGTAATTGGGAAGGAAAGGATTGCGGGATTCGTTGTTTGGGATGACTATTCTGTATTTGGTTTTAACAAAAAGAGGGAGTTTTTGCGGTGTCGGGATTGATAATTCAAAGAAATGGTTTTTGATTGGGAATTAGTAGAGGGAAAAGGAGTTTTTGGTTTGGATTTGGTGATGACGAGTTTTGAAGAGAAATAAATAAGCTCTGTAAATTTAAGAATGAAATAAAGTTTTGCTTGTGGCATTAGTGAATAAAATGGAGGACGAGTGTTCCATTCGAAAGAAAGTGAATGTAGTGTGTTCTAATCTAATTGCGTGAAACAAAAAAACAAAACAAGACGTGTGTCATGATTATCGACGATAATCCTTTGGGTTACGTTTTACAGTGTTGACGATCTTTGTGACTCCATCGTGCGAAAGATTCTAGTCCTTGACCTCAAGTGTTAAGACCTGACAAATTCCGACGATCGCTCTGAAGTTAAAAGTTGAGCACTGGCTTGAACTGCGGCAAAGATTTGTTGAGGACAGTGTTGTTATTGAGTAATTAAGGTTGTTTGGTGCGAAATAAATTGACACCATTAGGGAGAGAAGCAGGACCCTTGAACTCGAAATATTGAAACTGTAGACCAAATTAGTGGTCGATAAGATTCAAGAATTGCATGTCATTTTGCATTTATGTAAACATTTACAAAAGCATCAGTTAATAGTTACATTTCAGTGCCATCTCCCCCAATTGCCGAGCGCTCAGCAGCCTCAACAGGGGTTAGTAATTTGTGATTTTTTTTTACTTCTTACATCATACTCCGAGTTTTTTTTCTTTGCCATATGGTAGTTCTATTTTAAAGCATCTTAGTTTGAATTTGCCATACAGTAGCCGCTATGACAGGAAATTCCATTTAACTATTGTATTAACATTGTTTTTGAATTAATTCTTTTTAAGAAGGGGGTTGATTTATTTTATTTGAATCTTCCATTGAACGCTCATGAAGTATTGAGAAAGCAATGTTTTGAATTCCTCATAATGACCCCCTCCCCTCCCTTTTTTAGTGTTCTGTACTAAAATACAAAACCTTATTGCAATCACGACCTGTGTCCGTCTGTCCGTCCGTCCGTCCGTCTGTATGTCACAGCACTTTTTCTCCGAAACTATAGAGGCTAATGCCATGAAACTTTGTAGAAAGGTCAGAAGTGGTGACTTCTTGAAAGTTCAAGGGTGGAAAAATTTTTCAAAGGCGTTTAAGGGGGGTCTCCCCATATAGGGAGGTGACCCCTCAAAAAAAATTTCACCATTGGTAGTCGAGTAGGAATTCATTGGAAAGGTCTCAATGAGATCTTTTCAAAACAAGTCTTAAAATTGCCTTATGAGTACCGAGGGGGGCAGGGGAAGGGGAAATGTACGAACTTTTCGCGTAGCCCCCCTCGCGATTGGACACCTTCCATCCGAAAAATCTGAAAAAAATTACGAATGTAGGCCTTAACGAATACAACAACAACAAATACATCAGAAGTCGAAATTCACTCAACTTTGTTAGTAATAGTATGATTTATCGATTTTGACTTTTCTTGAATAAAATGTAAACGGTACCTTTAAACCCAATAAAATTTGGCAAAGAGATGACTATTTATAAGATTGATATTTTCTGAAAGTTTTATAAAGATCAAATAGTATTTACCGAAGTTATAGCGATTTGAATTTTCTTGTATTACTATGGAGCAATATGCCCTGTATTACTATGGAAACATATGGCTACCGACTTTGACACTACTGCTTTGCTAGAATTTGCATAAAAATTTCAGGAGTGATAGGTATCATGAAGATGAGTACATACAACTGAAACAAGTTGAAGAGGCAGGAGAGAGCTCCTAGCAAAAGGGCTTTGTAACCATTTTAGGATTCGAAAAAATAGGCCATGAATCGATGATTACAGTACAGAGGAGTGGCCCCTGAAAAAAAATTTCATGAAAGGTAGCCGATATGACTATCAACTGAAAGTTCTCTATGAGAGCTTTTCAAAACAGTTCTTAAACTCATAGTTTTTGCTTCAGTGGGGGCACAGGGGGGGAATACATGAAAAATGTGTTTCCTCCCTCGCGAATGGACACCCGTGATCTAAAAAATCTGAAAAAATTATCAAAGGAGACATTTATGGGTATAACTATAACAAATACCTCAGAAGTCAAAATTCGTTCAACTTTGTTAATAATAGTATGATCCTCGAATTTCACCTTTTTCCAATAAAATCGTCTTTGACATGTTTCTTGATTTTATTCGTTGCTGGTTACTGCATTTTCTAAGTTAAGTACAAAACCCTTCTGACATGAGCATAAGTCTGTCTACCCAACTTGCTCCTCTTTGGGACAAGTTTTTTTTTGTGTATAGTGGCTCAGCACGAGCAGAGGGTGTCCCGGAAGACCTGCGACACGACTGAGTACTAGCCGGCCTCAGTAAGCTACCCTGGGTTATGCACCTCTCTGCTACAACTAAATGTCTGCAACTGCGGTGACTTCCGTGGTTGTTACAGTGCTACATTGGATACAGGCGAAACTTGAATAACTTAACTTCCACATGCGTTTCAAAATTTAATTAATTAACAGTTCAAGGTCAAGTTGAGTTTTCCTAAAATTCTCTAAAGTTATCAGTTATTGCATTCAAGTACTTCAATGCAAGAATGTTGGCAACTTGCTTTATAATTTAAGCACATCAAACATAGTGCATTGATTCAATTAAAGAAGAAGTTGATTCGTAAAGACCCTCTTTTAACCACTGAGTCAATATGGAATTCTAACTATTGCAACGTAATGACATCCTCAAGGTGAGTATTGCAGCTTTACCCTTGTGATAACCATGTTCTGGTACTTTGAATAATATGTAAACCTTTAGCTGCGTCGATTGCAACATACGAGCTAGCATCCAAGCATCCATTACACGATACACTTATGAGAGTCCTGTAACCAAGAATGTGAGCCAATCAATCTTGTCCCCAAAACTGACAAATGTACCCATATTCTTGGAATGAACAAAACACTCAAACTTATATGAGCACCTATAGCCACATCAGAAAATAACCAGGTAAAGGATGGGTCAAAGACACATCGCATCCTCTTACAAAATCAGTATCCCTGGATACAAAGATAATAAAATGGTATAAACTTCCACCCCAAAAGATTGTCAAACTAAAAGCAACCGCTGCCATCTCCACAGAAATGAAAATAGTACACACACAGGACAAATTAAAGGCACAAATGTTCTTTTGTTGCTAGTCCCAGATAAAGATACACGGCAGAAGATACAAGTCGTCACATTGCTTTTTATGACAGCAGCCCCACCGACCCCCGGCAAATGTTTCAAATGGTAATCCTGCCGCCAACGGAATTATGTTGCATGAGTTGGTGTACATGGTCGAGTATCCTGTACAGAGCTTTTGAACACTCGGAGTAAATAAGTGCAGGCTTTGTCGCTCTAAATACCTACTTTCTTATGTGTAATTGCAATGGTTTCTTTGAAATATCCGACTGTCAGCTTAATTACCAACGAGGGTGAAATTTTCACATTTTATGGCTAATGGAGCCGGCACTCGAAAACAACTGACAAAAACATGATCAAGTGTGTGTTAGTTGTAAATTATTTAGTTAAATAAGTGAAAGCAAGAGTGTACGACAATTTGTTGCGACAATGTTTGTGTCGGAATGTTTCTTTAATGGTTAGCGCCATTAGGCAACTGATCTAGAGAATTTGCTTAGTGATGATTTGTTGAAGTTGTTGAAATTAGATTTTATCTGAAACCACAAAAGATACAATATCTCGACATCTACATGTTTCACGCTCAAAGGAAATCGTTTGAGAGTCCTGTGGGCGGCCATGAATAAGGCAGATCCTTTCCAAAACGACAATCATGAGAGGAGAATTATTTCAATTTGTGAAAGCATTTAAACTTCTTTGTTGTCTGCATCGCAGTCTGTTATTCGATGCCGGCTACAATCACAAGCTGTTAAAATGGAAAAGACAAAATTAAATATTCTTGGAACTTGGTATCTTAAGAATTTATTATTGCCTAAATTGTCCTGAAGGTAAGTATGGAGCCGAATGGAAAACTTTCGATGATAGGAAATTAAATGTCTTGAAAAGACGGTATAAGTTTATAAGAAAATAAGATTTAAGGCCACACTACGAGTATTCAGAATAATTTGTTATAAGAGTTTAATAACCACAATTAAATAAATATCCGAACTTTTTCCGGCCAATTTAAATAATTTAGTCAGGCAAGAGAAAGTATTCCTACATGCAATATTAATTTACAAGTTAATAAGTACCGCTCTTTTTATTTATTTTTTATTTCTGGTTTTTGCATTATGTAGCCGAATGCCTTGGGTATAACTATGTCTTTTTTCATAGTAACTGACAATGTACGTGTTCAGTTATTAGCCAATGGTCGTTGAAATAAGTTGTAAAGTTTAGCTTGCGAAAAAGTGTCGTGGTAAAATGTGTTTAATTTTGAAACATTATTTTTCCATTGCCCCAGGCGGTACATAAAAAGGAGCGGCAAGCATCATATTCATATGTTTTTCTATGAAATAACAGTAATTCATTTTTCGAAATACACCCACGCTAACCCGAGCCTTCAACGAGCTCTTAGTGGAAATTTTTGCAATCTCTTTATTGCTCACACAAATGTAAAGAGCCAAAGTATGATTTTCTTCTCCTGTCATTTTACCATCACTTCAGAATTTGAGACATAGTGCTTCATCTACTGGAATGATGAAACAGTTTTCTCAATTTTTTGCAAGAAAAAATTTCAACCACTACTGCAGCTACACTTTTACCCCATTTAATTCTTCTACTTCTTCCCGTAACGTTTTGAACCAACTGTTTTTTGCAAAACTCTTCTGAAATCGCGTTTCCTGACAGTCCATACATAAAAAAAAAGTTTTAAACTTAACGTAACAAAATGGAAAAGCTAGGACTTAAGAAATAACATGCATTCTCTTAACACTACAATGTTGTCTTGCTCATTTTGAATGACAGGAAATATTGATTTTTTTTTCAAGAAAAGCACCCGATTGATAAGGCGACAAAACTTGCATTGCACATATTTGCCACACATTAATTAATTGTTTTGCAGTCGGACTGTTTTTCGCGAATGGATTCTAAAGCCATGCCAAATTTTCGGTTTGGCTCTCTACCTATTTTGCTAAGAAGCATTGCATCCAAGACTTAGCTAAATTTCACAAAAGTTCAAGCCTAAAATTCATAGCCAGTTTTATTGCTGATTATTTTTTCAAATGCTTTTTAGAGTATGTAATGATGTGGAAGATTTCAAGAAGGATAATTCAAACTAATAATTCAAATTGCAGTAACTTTTCTAATTAAGAATAATCGTACATACTTCAATTTTTAAAACTTTTCAAGAAGCAGCACTCACTTTCAAACTATTATCACAATTTTTTGTAGATAGTGGTTACAATGGAAATTGAAAATTGGCTCCAGATAACATAAACAAATGATGATGTTAGTTGGGTGTTCTGGATAACATAAACAAATGATGGTGCTACTTTGTTGTTCTGATTGCTTTATTATGACACATTAATACTTGGCTCGATGAGCAAATTTTCAAATCATTGATCGAGGAATTATTAATTTTGAAAATTAGCTCTAAATTACTAAAGTCAAAGTGAAGTGTAGTGAAATAGTGTATTGACAGGTTCTTCACGACCTTGTTGTAGTTAAATAAATAGCAATAAGTGAATAGTTTGATTTTATTTTAAATCTAATTTCTACGGAAAAATTTTCGGACAAAACCAAAAGAGTTAAGGTTGTTTTATTATCAAAAGTATGATAAAAAAAACAAATGCAAGTACAATAATGATGAATGTTCAATTTATTCAAATGAAACAAGATTTTTAATATTTAGATGTAACGTTATGGAATACCTGGCCGTGACCTACACGATGAGCGGATAAGAAGAGAGTGAACGAGTGCACGTTTTACTGAATACTTAGAACATAATGGAATTTTATGGAATCTAAACGGAAGTACATTTAGGCAACTTGACAAACTTAGTAATTGTACTAGATTCTGATAAATTTTGATGAAAGACAAATTTGAATTTCTAACGAGGTCGCCACATCACTCTCCCCTCATTTAAAAGAATTGTATACATTTATTAGCTTACATTCCTTTGAAAAGATTCTTTATTTTACATTGTATATAATTCATTTTCTAATAACTTTGTCTTTCGCTAATTTTAAATTCATTATACTATTGTATTAAATTCTGAAAATTACATTTTTCTGGCCAATATATCTTGTTTTACGGTCTTCATTAAACATATAAGGGTTCAATATAAATGCTGGTTTAATTCTGACAATTGATATTGACCGTTCTTTGTCATTTAAAAGAGTTCTAAAATATTTTTTATTTCTGTCTAATATTTTGTATGGTCCGGAGTATGGTTGACAAAAACTACTTTTCTTTACCTCTTTGCGAACAAATACATGAGTACATGTGTCCAACTCTTTTGGTACAACAATATTCTTTTGTTGTCGAATTCTTGAACTACACGGACGTATTCTCGAAATTGAATTTTGTATATCTTTTGCTAAACTCGATGTAATTGATGGATTAGGGTTTGAGTCTGATGCGATTATTTCTCCAGGTAATCGCAAAGCTTGTCCATATAACAACTGTGAAGGAGCTACTCCGAAATCTTCCATCAAAGCAGACCTGATCCCTAAAAGAATCCAAGGCAAATTATCGTGCCAATTGTTTGCTCTAATGGCAGCTTTCAATTGCCTATGGAAACGTTCAATGAATCCATTTGCTTGAAGATGATAGGCAGTTGTTCGGATGCGATGACAGCCAAGAATTTTAGTCAAGTCCTGGAACAAATTAGATTCGAATTGCGTTCCTTGATCTGTTGTAATTGTTTCTGGAACTCCATATCGGGAAACCCATTCATGTAGCAGAGCTTTTGCGATCGTTTCTGAGTGGATGTTTTTAATTGGAATAGCTTCAGGCCATCGCGAGAACCGATCTCTTATAGTTAAAAGATAAACGATTCCTTTAGAGGGTGTTGGCGGTCCAACTAAGTCTATATGGATATGAGCAAATCTTCCCGAAGGAGCTTCAAATTTGCCAAAGGGCGAAGAAGTATGCCTGCATACCTTTGCTTTTTGGCACGGAATGCATGTTTTGGCCCAAATGTTAACGTCAGTGTTCATATTCGGCCAAAAATATTTGGAACTAATCAATTCCTTGTTGTCTTAATACCAGGATGCAACAGGTTATGAAAAGAGTTAAAAACAACACGTCGTAAAGATAGTGGGATGTATGGCCTAGTTCTACCTGTAGAGGTTTCACACCATATACCTTGATCCTCTAGTGGAACGTTTATTCTTTCGAGCTTAAAAGAAAGTTTCAATCGTGTTGATTGAAGAATTTCTGCAAGTTCACCGTCTTTACTTTGTTCTTGTTGTAGAATTTCGAAGTTAATTAGATCAATTTGGTCAATAGAGCTAATATGGGTTCTAGAAAGTGTATCTGAGACAATGTTTTGACAACATCCAATGTGTCTTATATCGTTTGTAAATTGCGAGATATAATCCAACTGGTTGGTTTGTCTGGGATTTTTCTCAGATTTACTTGAAAGCGCTTTTGTCAAAGGCTTATGATCCGTGTACAGTGAAAATTCTCTTCCCTCGACGTAGTATCTATATCTTTTAATCGCTAGATATGCTGCAAGGAGCTCTCTATCGAAGGTTGAATATTTCTTTTCAGCTGGCTGTAACCTCTTTGAAAAGAATGATAGAGGTTCCCAGGTACCGGAAATGCACTGTTGGAGAACTGCTCCAACAGCATCACTCGATGCGTCTACCCATAAACCGATTTTGGCGTCAATGGCTGGATGAACAAGAAGTGTTTGACTTTGTAACAATTTTTCAATATGATCGAAAGCATCTTCATGTACTTTAGACAATTGAAAATCATTTTTTGTGTTCTTGTTTTTTTTTTAAAGTCATATAGCGGTATTGGAATTTTAGCCATGTTGGGCAGAAAGCGGTGATAAAAATTCACCATACCCAAAAATCGCTGTAATTGCTTGATAGTTGAAGGTGGAGGGAGCTCACTAATGGCTTGCACACGATTTTTACTAGGTGCGATGCCTGCTGCAGATATGGAATGGCCTAAGAAATCAATTTGCGATTGTCCAAATACGCATTTGTCTGGATTAACTTTGATGTTATATTCCTGTAATCATTTGAAAAGTTGCCTCAGGTGTTCTTTGTGCTCCTGAGGACTTCGACTGTATATAAGAATATCATCAACATAGGCAAAAATGAAATCCAACCCATTTAAAATTTGATTAATGAAGCGTTGAAATGTCTGCGCTCCATTTTCCACGCCGAACGACATCCGTGTGAATTCGAACAGTCCAAAAGGTGTTGTTATAGCTGTTTTATGAACATCTTCTGGCGCTACAGGAATTTGATTATATGCCCTCACCGGATCGACTTTGGAAAAAAATGTGCATCCGCGCAAATTCAAAGTACAATCTTGAATTTTGGGCATCGGGTACTTATCGAAGATGGCTACGGAGTTCAATAATCGATAGTCTCCGCAAAGACGCCACTGATTGGATTCTTTTTTAGCTACCATGTGCAACGGAGAAGCTACGTTAGAGGAGGATGGTCGACATATACCTAATTTAACCATTTCGTGAAACTCGGACTTTGCAATCTTAAACTTTGGCGGGTTAAGTCTCCTGGGCTGGGTTGATGGCAGTGGTCCATTAGTGTTGATGTAGTGAACCACGTCATGTTTTATTTTCATGTTAAAATCAGGAGGTGTTTTCAAAGTGAGAAAGTCATTTAGTATAGAGCCGTATTCACCTTGAATAGGGAACAATTTATGAGAACATACGTTCACTTCACGAACCAAGCAGTTGATAGAAACCAGTGTTTGTTTATGAATGAGCTTGTGGTCTCTTAATTCAATTAGCAGATTATTAGCATACAAAAAATCTGCACCAATGATGTGGTGATCCATTGCGGCAATAACAAAATTATGTGTATACGTTTTCCCAAGACCCAAATCCAATGATAGGCATTTGATCCCGAATGAATTTATGGGCGAGCTATTAGCGGAAACTAGTTTGAAGGAAGCTTTCGACTGTAAGTTTGGGAATCCACGATTTGAAATAATAGATACGTCAGCACCAGTATCTATCAGAAATTGTGTGCCTGTTCGTTTATCTCTTACGAATAAGCGGCGAGAAACATTCCGAAACTCCGAAGCCGCAGTCGAAGTTTCTACATTCCGTTTTTAGGGTTTTGCACTAAAATACAAAACCCTATTGCAATCACGACCTGTGTCCGTCCGTCCGTCCGTCCGTCCGTCTGTATGTCACAGAAATTTTGAAAAGGTCAGAAGTGGTGACTTCTTGAAAGTTCAAGGGTGGAAAAATTTTTCAAAGGGGTTTAAGGGGGGTCTCCCCGTATAGGGAGGTGACCCCTCAAAAAAAATTTTTCAACATTGGTAGTCGAGTAGGGTGTCATTGGAAAGGTCTCAATGAGATCTTTTCAAAACAAGTCTTAAAATTGCCACCTGAGTACCGAGGGGGGCAGGGGAAGGGGAAATGTACGAACTTTTCGCGTACCCCCCCCTCGCGATTGGAAACCTTCCATCCGAAAAATCTGGAAAAAATCATGAATGTAGACCTTAATGAGTACAACAACAACAAATACATTAGAAGTCGAAATTCACTCAACTTTGTTAGTAATAGTATGATATATTGATTTTATGTTTTCTTGAATAAAATCCAAACGGTACCCTTAAATTCAATAAAATTTAGCAAACAGATGACTTTTTATATGATTGATCTTTTCTGAAAGTTTCGTGAAGATCGAATAGTATTTCAAAACAGTTCTTTTCAAAACAGTTCTTAAACTGACAGTTTTTGCTTCAATGGGGGCACAGGCGGGGAGACCCATGAAAAATGTGTTTCCTCCCTCGCGAATGGATATCCGTGGTCTAAAAAATCTGAAAAAATTATCAAGCGAGATATTTATGGGTGTAACTATAACAAATACCTCAGAAGTCGAAATTCGCTCAACTTTGTTAATAATAGTATGATCCTCGAATTTCACATTTTCTCCAATAAAATCGTCTTTGACATGTTTCTTGATTTTATTCGTTGCTGGTTACTCCATTTTGTAAGTTGAGTACAAAACCCTTCTGACATGAGCATAGGTCTGTCTACCCAACTTGTTTTGCTTTGGTCCCAAATTTGAAATGATACCAGCAGAATGCATGATTGTTGTTGCTTCGACTGTTAGATCTATTTACTGAATGATAACGATTTTTCGAAGAATTCCGTACGTTGCTACGAGAATTTCGGTTTTCCAATCGCTTCATGCGGTCAGACAAGTCGTTAACTATTTCTTTAAGAGAGGATGCAGAAGTTGGTATTTTACACCTATGATCCACTGATGAAACTACTGTCTGCATAGAATCGTATATTTTGTCCGCAATTCCGAATAGTTGCTCTTGACTATGGGTGTCTTCAATAGCAATCAGGTACGCTTGTACCGAAGACGGTAGTTTCTTTATCCATAGTTTTCTCAATAGAGATACATTGATCAAACTGTTCGCTCAGCTAATGACTCCATATGTCGGAAGAGCTCGGAGGGTTTATAGTCCCCTAGTTGCATTTGATTCAATAGAGTATCTAATCTGCGTTCCTCAGAATCTTTACTGCGTTCTAATAAAGTTTTCTTTAAATGCTCATATTTATCGGTACTTGACGATGGGTTAAGAAGGATATCCGCGACTAATTCCATATTCTCAGATGGCAAAGCTCCAACGAGATAATCATATTTCGTTGTGGAAGTGCTAATGCCTTTGACACGAAATTGAGCCTCTACTTGAGCAAACCACAAGTCTGGTCTGTTCGATCAAAGAGGAGGAATTTTTAATGTCGATGCGAATAAAGAAGGTTCCCTGTCTGACAAATCATTCGCGGACATGTTAATATTTCACTATCACTTTCTTCAGTAGTTTTTGTCCCCGTGGGAGCCATAATAAATATATAAGTGAGTGTGTAACTCCAAATAAAAAAAAATCGCACAAATAATTAGCACTTAAAATATGGATATTTTGTAGAATGATAATGATAATGATTATATATAATAATATATACCAAATAATTTAACTTGAAAATGAAAAAAAATTCACCTGGGCTCAGGACCATTTAAATTAAGTGACGACTTTCGACGATTGTTGATACTGTTAACAGGATCCATTCAAAAGTACAGAAGCAACATTCAAAAGTGCCAATCGGATGTTAGGTTATTGTAGCGAACACGATGAATTTGCGTTTGTGATATAATATTGACAGTGCTGCGACCCGCAATGATGTGTCTCGCTGCGTTTGGGACTCTGGTTGTTGGAGCCAGCAGGATGGAAAACGCAACGATCGCCGTGAAACTTAATGAAGCACGCAGAAATAAGCTGTAGCACTGCACCTCCGAAACACTCCTGAAGATATTGCAACACAATGACACAGCGCACTGCACTTATCGTTGAAGAAATTGCAGCACCAAGATGAATTTGTTTTTCTGGAGCGTCCATCAGTTGACGAAGCGTTGCTCGGGGCGCGCTTTGTATTGAAAGTCCCTTCTGATAGGGCACTCGTTGTCAGCAGAAGAAAATTGCGCCTAGATGAAGCACGATGAATCAATGAGAAATTGATGAGTATCACCTTGGATGTCAGACTATAACCTCACAAATAGATTTGCCAGCAAATATTGTAATATTCATTTTTTATCCAATTCCCGTATCTGCGGATTCCAGGGTTTATGCACTCTCGATAATATTGAATAGTTTATCGTGGAACGAGTTCTGGCGGGGTCACAAATTGTTTCATTAGCAAAAGTATGATAAAAAAACAAATGCAAGTACAATAATGATGCATGTTCAATTTATTCAAATGAAACAATATCTATAATATTTAGATGTAACGTTATGGAATACCTGGCCGTGACCTGCACGATGTGCGGATAAGAAGAGAGTAAACGGAGTACGTTTTACTGAATACTTAGAACATAATGGAATTTTATGGAATCTAAACGGAAGTACATTTAGGCAACTTGACAAACTTAGTAATTGTACTAGATTCTGATAAATTTTGATGAAAGACAAATTTGAATTTCTAACGAGGTCGCCACAAGGTAAGTAAATATATTGTGATAGAAATTTGCCTTCTGTTATAGACTTTCTATTATAGATTTCTTTTGCTTTCTATTAAAGCCATGATATACTCGTATCTTTGTCTCTGCTACAGTATTTTTTTCTTTTCATTTATAGCTTATCTAGCTGAAGATGAAGAGAACAAAAGAAAGCGCAGCGTTTTATTGCAATTTAAAAAAGCTAAGGAAGAGGCTGGGAGGAAAAATAAAGATACACCACAGCGTACCCATAAGTCACCAATGCCTTCCAATGTTATTTCTTTAGCTGCTCACCTTTTGCCAAAATTTACTAATGATGAGTTACTTCAACCGAGTGCAAGTACTTCTATTGAGCTTTCTGGTATTCTGGTACCAACACAAAGTTACACACTCACTGATTTAGATTTTAACAGTAATGACATTGGAAGATGGCCTGCAAAAGTTGATTCAAATTTAAGGCTACTTTTGATTCAAAGAGGTTCTGAAGTTCAACACTTGAATGTCAACTTTTTTAGAGAATCAGCTGTACCACACACTGTTCAGTCAGACGAGAACTATGTTAGAGCAACAGTATTGTCAACAAGACGCCTAACATGAGATTGGTTCTACCGTGCATTGCCAAACGGTGAAAAAATTTTACGTTCTGGGATGGCATATTCACCTTCTCAAGCCTCATTGTTTTGCTTCTGTTGTCGTATATTTGAGGATGCAAATTCATCAAATGCGTCGAAGTTTTGCTGCTCCGGAGGATTTCATGCTTGGTGGAAATTGAATCCGAAAGTTGGCAATCATGAATCAAGTGTTGAACATAACAAAAATTTTTGCAAAAGGAAGGAACTAGAAATGAGACTTCAAAAAGGACAGACAATTGATAAGAAAGAACAAAAAGCAGTCACAAGAGAAACTAAAAAATGGCATGAAATTTTGAGCCGAATGTTTGACATTATAAAATTTCTTGCAAGACAAAATTTGGCGTTACGCAGCCACAGAGAAGATTAGGCTAGTGCTAACAGAGGAAATTTTTTGGAATTAGTGGATTTGCTGGCTAAGTATGACCCTGTTTCCGAGAGCATTTGGTTAGAATCAAAATGGGCCAAAGTTTTTCGCTAAATTATATGTCACCAGAGATTCAAAACGAGTTCATTGAAATTCTAGGAAGTAAAGTTCGTCAAAAGATTATAGCTCGTGTACAAAAGGCTAAATATTATTCAATAATTTTTGACAGCACTAGAGATATTTTGCATAAAGATCAAACGAGTCAAGTCTGACGATATATGGTTATTGAAAATCAGGAGGTTCGAGTAAAGGAATCTTTTTTGGATTTCATCGAGAGCAAAAACAAAACTGCTGAATTCATAAGTGAAATGATTTTGAACAAACTCATGGCTGATGGACTTGACGTTATAAAATGTAGAGAACAAGCGTATGATAATGCTGCGACGATGGCTGGAAGGCGCACAGGTGTACAACAGAGGATAAATGTCTTCAATCCTAATACAGAATTCGTGCCATGTTCAAATCACTCAGTAAACCTGATTTGTATGCATGTGGCTTCAGTGGAGGTAAATTCCGTAACTTTATTTGGCCCGCAAGAGCACTGCTATGCTTTTTTTCTGTATCTACGCATCCGTGGGAAGTTCTGATTACGACTACAGGTGAAAGATTACAGAGGATTCAGGACACACGTTGGGGGCTAAATTTTAAACGACACCACTTCAAAGAAACATTGATTGCACCTTAAAATCTAACCAAAACTGAGGAAAGTTTTAATACAAGAACAGACGTAGGAAACTTGTTGGTGGCAATGCAATCATTTTCTTTTTTAAAGTTTTTTGGGTCTCTAGCAGCTAGTACTACGTGAAGTCAATGATGCTCAGCGCTATTTACAAACCGAGGGACAAAACATACATGAGTGTGCTCAAAAAATATGTGCATTGCAGATTATTTTGGAAGAAAGCAGAGTCAAATTTGTGGACGTGGGTTTAACACACGCCAAAACTTTGAAATTATTTGTGAACCTCGAAGACGAATTAAGAAGAGTCAGATAATTTGTGACGGAAGTAAAGACGCTGGGTTATTGTATGAAGACGAATTGAGGCAAATCATGTTTTCTTCGATACACAGAGTCGCTGCTGAAATTCGAGAAAGGTTTCAACAGCTTAAAACTTTGGAACGAAACTATGAGTTTTTAAGGGCTGCAGTAATATTAGGCATCGACGAACTCAACCTGGATGAAGCTCATCAAGATGTTAACAGAGACGAACTCAAAATTGAACGAGTACGTCTTCGGGCTTTCGTAGCTGCAGCTGACCCAGATTGCAAAACTACGTTGATTCAGCCCGGTGCCTTAGGCTTGTTAAAATATATCGTTGAATTTAAGCTTGATGATGTTTTACCAAATATTGTTATAGCGCTGAGAATTTTCTTAATAGTGGCCATCAGTAGTGCTTCTCGAAGCTTAAACTCATAAAAAACTATTTGAGATCAACAATGTCTACACAGAGATTAACAAATTTACGAGGGTCATCCAACAAGTACTTAGCCTCACCGCCCGATGGCGCTGCTATTACAAATGAGTTTTACTATTGTGTAGTACATTCTTTTAAGAGCCCACTGTCAAAATTTCAGTTAATCCCCTTCATTAGTTTTGTTTTGATAGCCTTTGGAAGCGAGCGTGTCGGTCGGTTCTACAAAAATGGAAAAAAAACAATATCGTAGAGCGATTAGATTTTTGTTTTTGGAAATCAAAGATCACTTGAATGCTGTGTACGGTGACTCTTTTCTTTGATGGCGGCCGTCAAGAATTGGTTCAATGAATTTGTTCATGGCCGCACGTCGGTTTTTAATGAGCCACACCCAGGTGGCCCGAAAACGGCTGCTACGGAGGAAAACGTTAAAAAATCCACGATTTTGTGTTGGCAGACCGTTGATTGAAGGTCCGCGAGATAGCCCAGACTGTGGACATTGGAGAAGAAACGGCGCATCATATTCTACACGAAGAACTGGGCATGAGAAAGCTGTCAGCGCGATGGGTGCCGCGTTTGCTCACACCAGAAAACAAACCCAACCGTGAGACCACATCGGCGACGTGTTTGGCGCTGTTTCAGCGCAATCCGGTGAAGTTCTTGCATCATTTCGTGAACGTCAACGAAACATGGATTCACTAGTACACACAATAGACCAAGGAACTGTTGAGACAGTGGGCTTCACCCGGCGAACGGGCTCCGCAGAAGGCGAAGACTGTTCGATCAGCCGGAAAGGTGATGGCTACCGTTTTCTGGGATTCAAAAGGTGTGATCTACATTGATTGCCTCGAGAAGGGCAAAACAATCACGGAGTGCTACTATGCAGACTTATTGGGCCGATTCGACGTAGATTTGAGGAAAAAATGGCCCCGCTTGGCGAAGAAAAAAGTGCTGTTCCACCACGACAACGCGCCGGCTCACACCTCCGCCGTCGCCATGGCCAAATTGGTCGAATTGCGCTACGAATTGCTGCCCTATCCACCGTACACTCCAGATTTGGCTCGTATGAGTACTTTTTGTTTCCAAACCTGAAATAATCACTCGCTGGGAATAGATTTGGGTCGAATGAGGAGATTGTATTTTTTGGACGGGTTGAAAAAGTTAGAGCATCGCTGGGCCAAGTGTATCGAGCTTGAAGGAGATTATGTGGAAAAATAAATTGCCACCTTTCCAAAATTTTCGATTTTCTTCTGTAGGCTAAGTACTTGTTGAATGACCCTCGTTGCTATCCTCGCCATCGAACGGGATATAGAAATCGATGTTAAAAGTTGCATAAAAGATTTTGCTTTAAAAAAACAAGAAAAGTAAATTTTAGAATGATTAAAATAATTTAAAAATGCTTTCTCGGCTCTTAATTGATTTTTTGGCCTTATAATGAAGCATCTTATTTTCTCTTTTAATTCTTCGCATGTGGAAGAGAAAAATATTCACGACTAATTTTCCTTAGTGAGAAAAGAAAATATTGGCACCGGAACATTTTTGCTAATTTATTTCGGTGTTTCACATTACAGTTGCCTTGGTGTTTTTCACCAATTCTGCAGCGACATTTTTCAAATTCACTATTTTATTATTTATTAAGCTCCTATTGCAATATGTCCCAATAGAAGTTTACGCATGAAAGTTAGAAAAAAACTAGATAATTAAAATAACAGGACCTTTAGAAAAGCGAATAAGTTCATAATTACAAAGTATTTAAGTTTGCCTGTCAATCCATTAAGCAAAATAAGAACTCTTAATGAGAATTTTCAAATTTAATTTTAGATTTAACTTGAAGCTTTTGCTTATTTCCGGTCGTTCTTCGTGGTGTAATAGGTAGGAGGCCACGAATGCGACAGATGCTATGTTCGAGCCCCAGTGTAACGAGTTTTCGATGTCAATATCTGTTGATAGACTTCCAGCCCACTCAGCTGTGATGGGTACTGAGTAAAATTAGGTAATAATCACACGGTCAAGCGTGATGCTGACCACATCACCTTCCAAGTATCGTACTCGTCTCAACGCCCAGGTTGAATTTGGACTGTAGCATGATCATTATTATTTATTATGCTTATTTTCTAGAGATTAGTCTTTTGTTTATTTTTTATGTTCAAGTGTTTATTAAATGTAGCATTCTTTCACTAGCTACAGGAGGGTTATTCTCTAACGCTGTTAATGCCATGTTTTCAATAACTTTATTAATTTACTAATAAATAAAGCTTATCACTAAATTATTTGTAGTTGGTATGATTTGTCATATGATTTTGCATTAAGGATACTTTTAACGGACGACAGAAGGATTATCTCTTCTGAAAAAGCTTTGAATACGAATCTGTCTCCGAAAAAGAAGGGCGGCAAGTTCCTGGTCGGCCCCGGACGTAAAAAACTCGCGCTACGTCACTACTTCTCCAACATGCTCTTCACCATTAAATTCAACGCCATCTGGACCCTTTTTCGACAGAAGAGCTTATATTGCAGAGCCTGTTAAATCTACCCGCTTAAATAATTTAAGCTACTGGGTTCTGTGGGGATAAAAAAATAGATGCAGGCTACGCTATACTGGTTTTCCTCGGTCTAAATGCAACAACAGCAATATTTATTTCTGCTTCAATCCATAAAGTAATTGTTTCGTTTCATCTTCTTCTTCTTAGCACCACAGCCCCTTTCGAGCCTTCGCTTCATGCAAACAGCGCCTCCAACTGTCTCGATCCGTTGACCGCGTCATCCAATGCCAAAATCCGAGCAGCGATGAACTGTCTTCGTCGACCAAGTCAAACCAGCGTTTCCCCGGTTTTCAAACTGGCCACCGGCTTTCAGTTCTCCCAACGAATATCTTCTAGGGTATCCGTTGCTCGTCCATACGATTCATGTGTCCAGCCCATTGCAGCTTCCACAGTCTCACAATCTTTGAGACCTCCGGTTCGTCAAAAATTTCATACAGCTCATGGTTGTATCGAATTCGCCATTGGTCCCCGTCTAGCTTCACTCCGATTATTCGCCTCAGGACCCGTCGCTCAAAGGCGTTTAATATATATGCGGATGCTTGGGTTAGGGTCCATGATTCACATCCAAAGCATAACGCAGGTCTTATCACAGATTTGTATACTTGGAGCTTTGTTTTCCTGTATATGCAGTTGATCTTCAAGATCGTCAATACTGAATAAAATATTTTATTTGCGAGCTGTATTTTCCGGCATATTTCGTCTCTTTCATTGCCCGTTTTCGGTATTTTGGCGCCTAAATACACGAATGTGCTAACATTTTCAATACTGTATTCGCCAGGCGTAATATTTTGTGTATTTGGGGTATTTTTTTTAAACTGCGTCATGAACTTTGTTTTATTTTCTTTGATTTGTAGCCCTACTAGTTTTGCTTCGCTGTCGCGTTTCAGGAAGAGTTCTTTGGCAGTTGTTAATGACCGTGACAGAATTTTGATGTCCTCCACGTAGGCCACTAGCTTGCTCGACTTCTGTAGTAATGTTCCTCGCGTATCGACAGGTAGCTTCCGTATGACGTACTCCAGAGCCAAATTGAATAGCAATAGGGCCAGCCCATCTCTCTGCTTTAGTCCGAAATTTGTGTCAAAGGCATCGGTGAGTTGGTTATTGATGCGAACATGGGAGGTTGTCGACATCATTGTCATTTTGGTAAGACGGACTAATTTGGCTGGGATTCCAAAATCAAGCATTATTTGGTACAGTACGTTACGGTTAATACTGTCGTATGCTTGCTTAAAGTCAACGAACGCCGTACAAAGTAGTTATATTTCTCTATAATTTTCGCACTGTAGCTTGTCACCTTTTTTGTGGATAGGGAATATAATTGATTGGCTCCACTCTTTCGGCATATGTTTTTGTTACCAAATGTACTGGATGACTTTGTGAATAGCTTGATGAACACTACTGCCACCATATTTGATGAGCTCCCCTGGAATCTCGTCGATGCCCAGCGCTTTATTATTCTTTTGGGCTTTGATGATGGAACAAACTTCATCCAGAGTTGGTGGGGCCAATGAAAGCTCTTTGCAGACATCTATAGGCTCCGATGTTCTGGAGCTGTGCGGAGGATTAAGGAGATTCTTGAAAAATGATGCCCATCTTTCCTTAATCTTGATTTCATCAGCGATAATATTGCTGCTGTCATCACGACAAGGCGTGATTTTGGGCTGATAAGCACGTTTCAGGCTTTTCACTACTTTATATGCTTGTTTTGTGTTATTGCTCGCTAAACTTACATCTAACCTTCTCAATTGGTTGTCATAGTATTTTCTTTTTTTAATCTTAATTATCTTATTCGCAACTCTTCTGAAATTTTCATAGTGTTCTCTCTTCGTCCTGGTTATCCTACCTACGTACTTTTTTCTCTCTTCGTCCTGGTTTTCCTACCTACGTATTCTTTGTACGCCTGATTCTTTTTATCTAACGCATTCTGGCACTCGTCATCGAACCAATCATTCCTCTTGTGCCGGGGTTGATGTCCGATCGTCTGTTCTGTCACGGTTCTGATAGCCGATTTTAATTCCATCCAGAGCTCGTTGCTCGTCTTTAATGATGTGTCTGGTAAGATGGAAGCCAGCTGGTTGTCGACGGTCTCCGTGAAATTTTCGGCCACGGACGCCGTTTGGAGCCTTTCGATGTCAAATTTTTTTAGTGGGGTGGTCTTCGCTGAATTTGCCTTTGACATACGACATCGATAGGTTATTTTGATCAAGTAATGGTCTGAGTTACAATTGGCTCCTCAGTATGTACGGACGTCAAGTATGCTCGAGGCCCAACGTTGTTGGATCAGAACATGATCGATCTGGTTTTGTGTGTTGCCATCCGTTGATCCCCAGGTCATTTTATGAATGCGTTGATGTAGGACGCAAGTCGATTGTATGACTAGATTTCTGCTACATGCAAAGTCAATCAGGCGCTGGCCGTTGTCATTGGTTTCATCATGGCAGCTATATCCTCCAGTCGTTCCCCGATGAGATAGCTCATTGCCAGCCTTAGCGTTGATATCATCCAGAATAATTTTTGTGTCGTTTGTGGGCAATGAGTCGACCAGTCTTTCCAGGTGATTGTAAAACGATTCCTTCGTTTCTTCGTCTTTGTTTTTGGTCGGGGTGTGAACATTAATCAGCCAGATTTTGAAGAACTTCGCTTTTATACGGATCGCACACAATCGTTCATTGACTGCCTTAAAATCAATAACGTGTGATTTGAACGCCCTATCCGCAATGAAGGCTTCGCACTTTTAAATATTGTGTGGGATCTCATGTCTTGAATGTCAATTCGTTTCCTGGGCTGCCAGTATTTTTAATTGATATTGACTGGCCTCTTGTAAAAGGTCCTTAACAGTGCCGGGGTAATTGAGTGATCTGACATTCCAGGATCCAATGCCATAGTCCTTTTTTCGTTTGCGAAGTCGCTGCTGTGAGTCCAAACCATTCTGAGGCCTATCTGCAGGTTTCGAAACAATTAAATGATTTCCAGGGACGGGGAGTTAGCTCGTCACCCAACCTCCATTCCGGTGGCATGGTTATTACGTCGATTCCGTTATCAGGCGCGGAAGATTCGCCTTCGCCCTCTTACGTACTCACAAAGGAGGTGTAAGTAGGATTTAGTAGTTGAGCTGTAGATGTATTTACATTTATGAGCCTTTCTCGACATTTAATGTTACATTTTTCTGGAACCAGTAAACCTAATGTCCACCCCAAGAGCATTTACTACCATTTAATTTGGGGCTTGGGATGAGGAATCAAGGAAGCTATGGGTTAGGGAAACAAGGGGTTCCCTCCTCCTTTCTCAAACGGGCTTGGGACCGTCTATGGCGGAGTTTCGTTTCATATCATAAATGAATTATAAAAAAACCCTGTCGGACTATAGATGTATCACTTTAAAAAGAGCATTCAAACAGAATATTATAACTAAAAGCAACCATAATGTTTTATTAAATTCGCCGTAATTGCCTGTTGTTGCCTATAGGAAACATTCACTAACAGAAAAACCGGGAAACCTAGGAGCCTGGAAATCTCGTCAGTTCATACTTAGGTCAATAATAATTATATGTAGACTGTGTGTAGCAGTTGACCAAGGCACACTTCGCTTGCGCAGCATCTCCCAAGTTCAAACCTCGGTAGCGGCATCGAGTTTTAGATTTTCATACTGTGGTTGGACTGTAAGCCCAACCAGCTGTTGTGGGTACTAATTGGAAAATTCGGTAATAAATACATGGTTGAGCGTGATATTGACTATTCATCTCGAATTCCGTATCAAATGAGATACTCAAATCATAAATTTTAAGGCCAAGGTCCAGATTTGGACTGGTATGTGATGGATTATTATTATCATCTTCATTATTATTAGCATTATTATCATTATTATTATTATTATTAATAATACGAATATGTTCCCAAAAACAATTTAACTGCCATCCAATTTATTTCGGGTATGAGAGGGTTAAAGAATTATAATATCACTAGTCTAGACATATTCATTTTATTTATTGCAAATAAACAAAAGCTGAGCAGACAGAAGCAAGCTCCTGTCAGCAGAGTTTTGTACTCAGCATATGATATGCAGACACTAATAATGAATAAATTTAAGAAATAACTCAATTAAATGTGCATTATACATAAGGTGACCATTTTTTTTATTGATCAAAGCGGGGCATATTTATGATGAAGTAATAATATCTTTATTGATAAGAATGGAAATGACTCAATACAGTGCAATGACGAGAACCCCCGCATTTCCAGACACTTTCAAATGGGCTTCGGGAATTCCATTTTTCACATTCTTCTCTCTCTCGTGTTGAACTGCTTCCTTGGTGATACTCTCAAAAGTTGTTTCCGTCACACTGTTAATGTGTTCCACAACTTTCGTGTACGTGCTTTTCGATATTCCTTTGCAAAATTCCATAAGACCGCAAAAAAATGTTCAACTCTTCTCGCCCTATGCCAAGCAATCGCATAACGAACACGATTTTGATATCATAGCCTATATGAAGAGTTGGCCCTGAATTAATTTCCCTCCGACCGCACGAACACGAAACTACAATCTTAAAACCCAAGAACCATTGTCCACTTTCCGCAAACATCACCGCTTTTTGGCAAGATTCCACTGATAAGAATGCCCGAGAGACTGCCAAAAACAGTCAAAAACTCAATTATTTGGTACGCGTGGAGTACACTCACAATCACATTTTCTACACGCGAACTTCCGATTTTTTTTAGCAATACTTGCATTCAGATCATTCTCAATATTCCTTGAATGCTGGTTACCGTTAAATTTACGTTTTTTCGGCCTCGAGCTTCGAGCCCACAAATCTTTTTTGTTCTTAGGATACACATTCTCTCAGCAAGATTTGAGAAAACACTAAAACTGGCCGTGGAAACTTTGAAAAAGATGCAGGAGATGGAAAGGTAAGGAAGAGGGGAGATCTGTGAAAAATTGATATTCAGACTGAAGGATTGACATGAACCCTTTTCCGAGAGTCATATTTCTTCTTCTCTTTTTCTTCCGCTTAGCGCTACAGCCCCTCTCGGGCCTTCGCTCCATTTAAATAGCGTCTCCAGCTGTCTCGATCCATTGACCGCCTCCTCTAACTTCAGACTCGAGCAGCGATGAACTGTCTTCGCCGATCGAATCAGACCAAGATTTCCTCGGTATCCCTTTCGTTCTTCGCCCTTGAGCTCTCCCAACGAATACCTTTTTGGGTATTCATTGTTTGTCTATACGATTCGTATTTATTATCCTTAATTCGAGGAAAGTGGAAAAAACCGTGAAGCCATATTATCCGCGCAGCAGAGATCACTCACGGGTATCAGTCATGGCGAGAGCTGCAACCAGGTGGCATATCTTTCACAATTTGGCTTTCGAAATTTTGACACAATATTCTAAGGCGATATACCTATCGATTAAAAGAAATTTTTTGAAGCACCTAAAGGGATCTCCTCCCTTAAATAGAATTTAATATTGTGTTTTTGATTAAATAGTTTTGATTGATAATGTATAAATTTAGAGAGCCACATGGGCCATTAAATTTTAGTATTTTTATTCTTTGGAATTTACTTTGTATTCTTTTAAAATGGTTAGTATTGAATAAAACTTTTTTGACTTTGACGAACGAGACCTTGCTCGAGGTAATGTGTCAAACAGTTCCGGGCTAGGTTCTCAGATTGACAGGAGAGGATCTTAGTGGGGTCAATCGCGAGCATGGAAGCTTCACAGTCTGTGTGACATGGCATTCACCTCCTAACCACAAAAAAGGTCACATCCTTGGAGAACCAGTAAAGCAATGTCCGACCCCAAGACTGTTTAAGGGCATTTGGTAGTGGGATTTAGGATGACGAATCATGGAAGCTGTGGGTTGGGGAAACAAGGGGATCCCTCCTCCATCTTGATCCGGGCTTAGGAGCATCTACGGTGGAGTTAAAGGAATTGAATATACCTTATTATTTGCTTATACAATAAAAATAAGAATTAAATTTGAATTGCCAACCTAACCGCGATCTTTCCTTCCAGTTGCATAAGTAATTTCAGGAAGGAATCTAGCGCATGTATAGTGTTTTCCAAAAGAGGTGGTATTTTGATATTAAAAGAAAAATGCCATTTTTTAATATAAATAATCGGATGTTTATTTCATTATAAAAAAGAAGATATGTCGTTAATAGTGAAAAATAACATCAGGCAAATGACCACCACGACCACGCTTACAGGACCATATCCTTTTCATGAAATTTTCCATATACAAATCGCAAAGTGGCTGCCCTATGTCCCTGATAGCCTCACGAGTTCCATCTTTGAGGTCTTGAATCGACGCTGAGCTATTGGCGTAGACCTTTTTTTCACGTGGCCCCAAAGGAAGAAGCCGCAAAGTGTTAAATTACAAGATCTATTCAAAATAACACCTTTTATTAGAAAACCCTATATTATAAGGAAGGCTCAATCTGCAAACATCTTCGTATCAAATTTTTTACAGATTTGCTTTCAAATACTGTCAAACCACGCCAAGAGCTGCCAAAACAAAACATTTTTGCATTTATTATTGTTAATCTTCATTGTCCATGTTATCATGAATGTACAGCTTGCAACGTTGAAAAATTTCTATCTGCTGCGTTAATTGTTTAACTAAGTTATCCAAAAACCCCACAATGCTACCTTGAATCGTAAGGATTTCGATAGAGAACTCAGAAATACTGCAAAAACTATCGATGCTTTACTCACCATATCTTGATGCGGACATCAACAATTTTGAATACTCTGCTGGAAGAAACTCGACTGGCATCAACAATATCTTCTCTATTATATCTCATACTTATGAGAATATGATAAAATACTGCAAGGGCTCGAGAAATTCTGTATTGCAATACAGACTCGCAACCTGCAGATAGCACCTCCAAGTGCCTGGGCCCACCGACCGCATCCTTCAATTTCGAAATCCGAGCAGTGATGAACTGTCTTCGTCGACTGGGTCGGGCGAGCGTTGCCTTGGTTTTTACACTGGACTCCGCCCTTCAATTCTCCTAACGAATAAATTTTCGGTACCCATTGATCACCTATACAATTCACTTGGCCAACCCATTGCAGATTTAACAAGCTATAGTCTAATAAGTCTAGAGTTTCTTGAATAAGAGCATAAGGAATTATTTAGAAGAAAAAGATATGCTAAACAACGACCAATTAATATGGAAAGCGTTTGTGATATAGATAGTTACAGAAGGAAGGAAGGAGCTTTTTGAATCACAGAGAATTTTCCCTTTCTTCGAAATTGAAATGACTTATTGATGCTAGTGTCTTGCTATATTTATTTCTTTATAAGTGTTAGCAGCAGAAAACTCTCTCTTTGTTATAAATTATCTCATAAATTAAATATTATGAGACCATAGATCTCACTAAAACAATAAAATTATTGGGAGCGCAAATTAGTAATGCGGGATTGACAACAGATGGCGTAGTTCGGGATATACCCATCAGACAATACTGAAACTATATTTATGTCATAACCTCATTCCATAGCTTTCATTTTCAGTATGTGTCATTTGCCCGGAGTGTAAACAACATAGTTTTTTTTTGGCTCTCAATATGTCAAGTTTTGTGCCCACAAAGCAGCATTTGCGGGAAGTTTTGATCTACTTCTTTAATTTGGAGAAAAGTGCAGCTGAATCGCATCGATTACTCTCCGAAGCTTATCCGGAGTGTGCTCTTTCGATTTCAACGTTCGAGAGGTGGTTTGTGCGTTTCAGAAGTGGTGATTTTGATGTGAAAGACAAAGAACGTCCAGGACAGCCGAAGAAGTTTGACGATACTGAATTGGAGGCATTACTCGATGAGGACTCATGTCAAATGCAAGAAGAACTTGCCAAATCGTTCGGAGTTACACGCCAAGCCATTTCCCTTCGATTGAAACTATTGGGAATGATTCAAAAGCAAGGACATTGGATACCGTACGAGTTAAAGCCGAGAGACGTCGAAAGGCGGTTTTTCACTTGCGAACAGCTGCTTCAAAGGCAACAAAGGAAAGGTTTTGTGCATCGCATCGTTACTGGTGATGAGAAGTGGATCCACTACGATAATCCTAAGTGAAAAAAAATCATATGGTTACCCCGGTCATGCCTCACCATCGACGGCAAAGCCGAATATAAATGGAAAGAAGTTTATGCTGTGTTTTTGGTGGGACCAGCTGGGTGTCGTATACTATGAGTTGCTGCAACCGAGTGAAACGATCACAGGAGCTTCGTATCGAACTCAATTGATGCGTTTGAGCCGAGCATTGCGTGATAAACGGCCACAATATTTGGAAAGGCACGACAAAGTGATTTTGCAGCACGATAACGCTCGGCCACATGTTGCCCAGACATTGCTCCTTCTGATAACCACTTGTTCCGATCGATGGCGCATGACCTGACTGATCAGCATTTTCGTTCTTATGAGGAAGCCAAAAATTGGGTCGGTTCGTGGATTGAGTCAAAAGACGAGTCGTTTTTTCGTCGCGGTATCCATATGTTGCCAGAAAGATGGGAAAAAGTAGTGGCTAGCGATGGACAATACTTCGATTGATCAGTTTGTTACAATTTTTTTTTGAAATAAATTCTCAAAATTTTGAAAAACTCCCGCATTTTCAATTTGCGCTCCCAATACAAATTTAATCAAAATGCTTCATAATACTAAAAGCGCATTTTGAAGGTAGCTGATAGCAAATTTCAATATCACATAGACACTTTTACCTATATTATATTCAATTAATTTGAAACAGTCCTTTTGCAGCCATAAAATGCTGTGATCTCATGCATAGAGTTTTATTTAACATAAAAAATCCTTACTATAAAATGTCTGTTTCAAATTCCTACCGTAATCTCTCTTATGGTTTCATATTATTGCTCTATGCTTGCTAATACGATAGACATACTCATAAAAACCATTTAATACTCATGTTATCGTAATGTTTTCAGGTATTTGGTACAACAGTGAGAATAAGGATTGGGTACGTGTTGCTGGCCGATAGTACCCATTGTACCCTTTGAAAGGGTTACGACCATCCTCGCTCCGTAGATCTGCAACATCAACCGTTCAATCTTCACAGCTACCACCAACATCATCACATCACCATTCCCATTGCAGTAGTCGTTCAACATATACGGAGCACTCCACCACAACCGCCCAACTAACATCATCGACCCCCAGCAATTTAGGCGCTCATCATCCAACACACTCTTATCAACATCATACTCAATCCCAATCATTTCACTATCAGAATCAACAGCAGCAGCCCCAGCAACAGCAACAGCATCAGCAACATCATCACCAGCATCCTACACCATTGACAATGGGCAAACGGGAAATTAAACGAGGAACATTAACCAAAGCATCAGATTCAGGAGGTGAGTTGTAGAGTTAAGTGTACGACCAAGTGGGTAAGTATTTAAGTAGGCTGGAGGGTGTTGTTCTTAATTGCCATATTATTAGAATTATCAGCAATTCAATTTAGGGTCTCTAAATAAATAATAAATCTCGAGTCGAGCGACACAAGAAGGAAAGATGTGGCGAGTATGTATTAAAGTTGCAGATTTAAGGAGACATTATGAAATTGAAGATTTCTTTGATCTTTCAACAAAAACCATTTTACATAATGAAATCCACCGGCAAATGATTATGGAAAACTGGGAATACTAATCTTTGTTGGAATTTTTTCTTGGAAATGAAACGCTGTATTCATTGATTATAGCTGGATTTCCTTGAAATTTTTAAGGAATATAGAAGTGATGAGTTCTGCGTTCAAAGTTTTCATTTGTAGAATGTAGTCACTCTTACACTCTTACAAGCTTCAGAAATTGAGTACAAAATCATTTTCATATATTAAGAACTTCTTAAAAATTTGGCAAATCATTTTCATATACTCGTATTAAGAATTTCTTAAAAATTTGGTAAAGTACATAACAATATTGTCTACCGTGCTTAGAATCGAATTGACCCAAGTTTCATATTTCATAAATAATAGAATTTTGAACGCCCCCCGAAAAGGCAAAACGTATAAGAATTGGCGCCAGAAGTGAAAACAAGTTGGGTAAACAGACCTACGCTCATGTCAGAAGGGTTTTGTACCCAACTTCCCAGAAATGCAGTCACCAGCAATGAATGACGTCAAGAAATATGTCAAAGAGATGTTCACGTTTAATAGAAAATCCATTGTTTTTCTACTTTCAACGGTCGCCATTTTGTTGCAAACTAACAAAAATCACTCAAATCATGAATTCTCAAAAATATTAATGTTATTGACCTTATTGGAAAATTTCAAGAAGATCAAATCAATACTGCAGTGACTGATTGGATGCAGAGTCCATAAAATACCGAATCCATGTGTTATTGTTGTTGTAGTTGGAGGAATTTCAAACGGCTATAACTTCCGTGTATATTATTCGATTTTCATCAAACTTACAAAGTCTAAGAACCCTTAGTAGGACTACGTAAATATCGAATTTCGTTTAGTTTAAGGGTACCGAAGCGATTTTATTGGGGAAAATGTGAAATTCGAATATCATACTATTATTAACAAAGTTGAGTGAATTTCGACTTCTAACGTATTTGTTGTTGTTGTACTCATAAGCAGCTACCATCAAAATTTTTTTCAGATTTTTCCAATCATAGGTTTCCAATCGCGAGGGGGGGACACAAATTTTTCGTGTATTTCCCCTCCCTGTGCGTCCCTCAAAGCAAAAAGTATCAAACTAAGACCTGTTTTGAAAAGTCCTCATCAAGGCCTTTCATTTGATACCTATATCGGCTTCCTTTGATGAAATTTTTTTTTTCGGGGGGCACTCCCCTATATGGAGAGACCTGCCCTCAAATACCTTATAAAATTTTTTGTAGATGAACTTTAAAGAGAGCACCACTTTACACCTGCATATAAAATTTGATATTTCTAGCTTATGTAGTTTGCGAGAAAAAGTGCTGTGACACATGGACGGACGGACAGACAGGTCGCGAAACTAGTAATAAGTTCTTTACTCGTGGGACTAATAACTTCTAGTAGAAAAGATCCAGATGCGATGAAACCTCAAGATAAATCACTAGATTCCACCTATCTGTCATGGCGATGGCGTATATACTCATCATTCCATTTTCCGAGCCAAGTTCTTTGCTTTTCTTTCCTGTTACCATGAAAACATCTTCTACCTCTTACATGCAATGTTTGTTAACATTTCTACACGCTGCGCTGCGTTGCATCATACCCTGTTTTCGATCATTGCTTTTGGAGCTGCTGTGGAGTTCAGATTGATTTTAAAGTGTTTTGAAGTGTTAAAAAGTGGTGTTAATTGATTTGGGCAGTAAGCTTTCACAGTATTTTATCCTCAAATTTAGTTCAGTCAGTGAGGAGAAAGTTTTTTTGCTGAATAATAAATGGAAACCTCAGCTTGAATACAAATTTCCATCAATCTTTTCAAATGAAAGGGCTAGAAGAATTTAAATGGCTCGCTTATTCAGAAGAAAAATCTGGCGGTTTTTGCAAATACTGCGAAAATGTTGGTAAAAGAGACCACCAACAAGCAGGGGCTCTAGTAAACCAAGCTCTAACTAATTTAAAAAAAGCCAGAGAAATTTTTAGCAAGCATGAAAACTGTCCCTACCTTAGGAAATCGGTTTTGATTGCTGAAAATATTAAATCTATTGTAGAAAAAAAGTGAAAGTGTCGTCAAGCAAATCAATGTGCAAAGGAAACTTAATATCGAAAAGAATAAGAAAAAATTAGTTCCTATTATTCAAACAATACGATTTTGTGGAAGGCAGTGAAGGCGTTAAGAGATCATCGTGATTTTGGGAGAATTTTCTCAGAAGAGCCAGAAAAAAATGATGGGAATTTCCGGTCATTGCTCAGGTTCAGAGCTAACTGTGGCGATCAAGTCCTTAAAGATCAATTAGAAAATAGCTCTGGCAAGACCATGTACACCAGTTCGGTAACCCGAAACGAGCTAATAAATACATTCGGTGCACCGCTGCAATCTAAAACTGTAGCATATGTGAAAAAATCTGTATTTTATTCAGTTTTAGCAGATGAAACATCAGGTATAAGCCAAATTGAACATTTTTCTCTTTGCGTGTAAATTTTTTGCGGTAAAAGTTTAAAAATAACATAAATTACATTAAAACCGAAAAAATAGTACTTCAAAAATGTTTGGTTTAACATTAACATACGTGAAAAATATGAAGCGTATCACTCGCTTGTCGTTTTAATATTTTGAGCAATTTAAAAATTCGCCGCGGCTTTATATTTCAACGATCATATCATAAAAGCGTTACCAATAATGCTTCATTTGACTTTACATATTTGTCATTCTGACTGAGTTATATATGTGCGATTTTAATCGCTATCGCTTTTGGGGCCTTAGATGTAAAAACGCAGCCTTCAAAGGCTGTTCATGTATAAAGGTGCTGGTAACAATTAGCTTAACTTCCATGAAGGCTTATCAAAGCGTTGTTGAGATAATTACGGGAAAATAATAGAAGTTCTTGTACGGAATTAGTAGGCGAAATTTTTGAAAATTATTCAAAACTGTAAATTAAAGCTCTTTGGGCATGCATTGCAGGGTCAGGAAACTGGCATCAACGTGTATTTCCAAATGGCATCGTTTTAGTTGCAGTTACCTGAAGGGCAATTGGGCACTAAATTTGTTTCCTCTTTTTTAAGCTTTGTAACAGGTACTAGCTTTGCGTCATCTCTGTCTGTCCGTCCGTCCATCATAGCAATTTTTCTCTAGTACTATAAAAGTTACGAACATAAAATTATGGTGCCTCAAGCGTCCAGGTCTTTTCAAATTTTTTTATGTTTTTAAGATACCGAGGTGACCCTTCAAAGCATTCCAGTGTGACCAAACCTGACCGTAAGAGATTTTAACTTTGAAAATGTGGATTACTTTTTATATGTTTGAACCATCCTGAAGAGAAGACGAGATTAAACATCGCATAAATGCTGCAAATAAGGCCTATCATTCCATATTTCCCACTCTAAGGTTCAGATTTAGGCAGAGCCAAAATAATTTTCATATTTACTAAAAATAGAACATAAACCCTAATGAGCGGATTCGAAAAGGCAGTGGAGATATTTGAACACAAAGAGCTCCGGGAAATATACGGCCTAGTGAAAGACAGTTCAGAGTAAAGACTACATTAAAATGATAAGTTTCTGAATTATTCAACGAATCTTATGTATCTACTTGCGTAAAGTTATGCAAACTGCAATGAGTGGACCATGTAGAAAGAATTGAAGGAAACCGGCTACCCAAAAAAACATCGAAGGGCTGACCACAAGGTAAACTCCCTCCGGGAAGACCGAGGATGCCATGAGAGACAGGATAGAAACTAAAAGCAGGTCTTTGTTGGAAGTGATCAACTGACAAACGCTGCCCCAGAACCATGACAATGAGAATAATGCTGAAGGCCAAGGGCTAGCTTGGATTGCCGCGCGCCATAGGTGATGATGATTAAAAATGATGATTTAATGGCTAATGAATAATCGTGCACAAAGACAGATACTTCCCTTTTAATACCATCGGTTTCAAATCTTGCCATTTCTTTTCGGAGAATTTGGTCGAAATCTTTCTCGTTTCTACTTGCAATGTGTTCAGTGTAATCTAAATTATTTTGTTCTAGTTGCATTTCTAATTCCTCCAGCAAAGTTAAATTATTTGGCAATGGTGGGTGGCAATCATCTGCACCCACATTATCTGCCAATTCAAAATGTTCAGCCTCTCGTCGTAGAATATTTTTCATGTCTAGCCGAAGCTTATTTCTTTTGGCATGACAAATACCGGATTAGGTGCTTTCGGCTCTTGATCATATCCCTTGGATGCTGCAAATAAGTTTATGTTGCTGCAATTTCATTGCTCCTTGCTTTGACAATCGCCCTTAGAGGCTCGGCGAGTAATAAGTGTTGATGCTCGTCTGCACAATACTTCGACGCCCAACTTTAATGTTTGCAAGCTGTCAACTATGCTTTTGATTGTGCACTATTTTTCGTCGGTAAATTTGATTTCAGATCCAATGTCGATAAGAGCTTTCTCAATGCTCATTTAGTAGTAAAACCACTCTAAGATGTCAAACATGGTATTCCAGCGAGTAAGGCAATCTAAAATCAGAGCTGATTCTTTCCCAGTATCTTCTCTGATGTCTTTTTGTAGATACGAGATGTGACAATTAAGTAATGAAACTGATTTTACTGCTACGCTTGTGGTAAACTTGCGACCTTGAAATTCCCTTCCCCTCTCAATTGATATATTTACTATTGCTCTAGCTTGTCATGCTGTGCTGTGTCGTGTTGAGTAGACGTATGTTGGTGGTGCTCGTCACGAAAATGGAGAAACGAAATCAAGAGCAACACGTCGCGATAAAATTTTGCGCCAGATTAGGCGAAACAGTTTCGGAAACGCTCACTAAAATTGTCAAAGTGCATGGTGATAGTGCTCTTAATCGTGCCCAGACGTGTCTCCGCATGCCCTCCGCCCGAAAAAAGCTCACATGAGCAAGTCGAAGGTGAAAACGATGGTTATTGCCTTTTTTGATAGCCATGGAATCGTCCATAAAGAATTTGTTCTATCGGGGCAAACCATAAATCAAGTCTACTATCGCCAAGTACTCGAAAGATTGTGAAAACAAGTCAACAGGGTGCGCCCAGACATCGCTTGTAACTGATCCTTCAACACGACAACGCGCCGTGCCACACCGCCCACAGCGTGTCCACTTTATTCGCCAGATATGTCACCCTGTGACTTTTTTTTGTTCCCTAGAACAAAATCGGTGGTCAAAGAAACCCATTCTGAGTCGATTACGGCCATCCCAGTTAAAGAGTTCCAGAAATGTTACGAAGCATGGAAAATGCGCTGGAATCTTTGTATAGCTGCCCAAGAGGACTACTTTGAAGGGGATGGTGGAGTTGTAGAATAATTTTTAAATGTACGGTTTTCATGGAATTATTTTAGTCTCATTACTTAATTGTCACACCTCATATATATCATCTTTTGTAGGAGACCTTCAGAAAATTTTGACTACTTTTCTAACTTTATCAATAACATTGTTATAGCTAGAGATCAATTCAGCGGGTTGTCTCTCTATAGTGAGGTTCAAACCTTGTTCATAATTAATCTCTTCCAAATCTTCATAGCAATCAATTACAATATGTACAGCTTACGTCGAACGCCTTCGACGTAAGCTGTACATCCGTTGTCCGTTTTTTATGAAGAATATTTACTACAGATAATTGTATCGTATTCCATGTGCGAAACAAAGTTGTTGATGGCAAGAAAGGAGTTTGCCTACTTCTTTCATGACACTTGCACCATCTGTTGTAAAGCCGATAATATCGGTTTCAAGATCAAGACTTTCCAAGCGTTGTTTAACTAACCCGACACAATGTTCAGCAGTACATGAGTCATGGATCCGAACTAAACCAAGATTTAAAAGTGTATCTTTTGAATGTATATTTATACTTAAAAAACAGCGGTTTTTCTGAGATATCCACTCATCAAAAGTGAGTAAAAATTTTGCCAATTTTTTTCCGACGTGAAATCTCAGTCATTTTATCTGCTTTAACTATATTTGAGTAATTAATTACTATAGAGCGAATTGTATTGAGCGAGCTCGGAATTTGAAACCCACTCTTCCAAAATTAATATCTTAAATTGGAAGATGTTTAAAACGAGTTTATACTGCACTCATCCTTACAAATCATTCTAGAAGTCATCTTTTCTAAAGAATTCAGAAGTTGAGCTTTAGCAAAATGATTTTCTGTAAAGTACTTTACTTTAGAAGTATTTAATATTAGAATAATAAAACTGATTAGAATAAAACTGAAAATTTTGCAAAGAATATGTGGGATTTGATGATGCGGATCTGCACTTTGTTGTGGTATCCAGCAGGCTTTAGAAAATTGTGGCGTTCCACAGAGTTGCGGGATCCCCCTTTGCGGGACTACAAACCCTAGTTGCTACGCGAGAAAACATTTTGCTAATTTTCTCAATGGTAATTACTACACATACGAGGTGTGACAATTAAGTAATGAGATTAATTTTATTGCCGCGCTTGTGGTAAACTTGCGGCGTTGAAATCCCTTTCCCTTCCCCGGCATCCTTCTCTCTCAATTGACATATTTACTATCGCTCTATCTTGTTTAGTTCGCCTGCTGTGTCGTAGTGAGTAGACGTGTATTGGTGGTGCTCGTCACGAAAATGGAGAAATGAAATCAAGAGCACGCGTCACAATAAAATTTGGCACCAGATTGGGCGAAACAGCTTCGGAAACGTTCGCTGTAATTGTAAAAGTGCATGGTGATAGTACTCTTAGTCGTGCCCAGGTCTTTTGATGGCATAAAGAGTTTAAGGAGGAGCGTGAGAGCGTGGAACACGAGGCGCGGATCGGGAGACCAGTCAAGATGTGGACTAACGCAAATGCAAAGCGTGTGCATGCCCTAATCCGTGAAAATCGGCCTTTAGTAGTTCGAATGTTGGCCTCGGACAAATTTTAACCGACGATTTTGGGATGAAAAAGTTGTGCGCGAAGATGGTTCCAAAGAACCTTTTTGAGGAGCCCTCAGCATGTCCCAGTATTTGGCCTCTAAAGGGATCGCCGTGTTGGAGCAGTCGCTTTATTTGCCCGACATGTCACCCTGTGACTTTTTTTTATTCCCTAGAACTAAATCGGTGGTCAATAACGGACATCCAGGCGGCCATGGCGAGGGTACTCGCGGACATCCCAGTCGAAGTGTTTCAGGAACGTTAGGAAGCATGGAAAACGCGCTAGTATCGTTGTATAGCTGTTCAAGGGGACTACTTTGAAGGGGATGGCAGAGTTGTAGAATAATTTTTAAATATACGGTTTTTATAGAATCAGTCTCATTACTTAATTTTCACACATCGTAAGTGCATATAATGTTTCTTTTGGCGCAACAACAGAATTTTTCCGGTCAACATTTAGAAGAGCAGAGGACTTGGATGCAAGCGGCTTTGGCAAGGTTTGGTAGCGAGGGATTAAGCACGGTAAGTGCACCATAATTTTCATAGAGAAAAGCAGAGTTGGAAAGAGCTGGGACAGTTATTCACCTCATACTCCATAAACATCACATATAAGAAAAATCATTCTTTTGATCATGGATTTGCAGTGAATTTTTCGTTCTTCTTAAAAACCCTGTTTGGTTCAAATGATCTGGAAGTGCAATCATATGAGTAGTTATTTGCTGAGTTAATGGAACATTTCAAACAAAAGATCCACATTGTTGCATCTCGATTTGAGTTTTATAAATGTATTATGAAGCCGAATCAACATTACGAAGATTGGGTAGTCAACATACACGGGTTGACAAGAGACTGTAATTTTGTATGTGCGAACACCAAACGCATAAACAGTTACATATAAAGATGACAGGATTCATTACCAACTCATTTTCCATACTCCTGACGATATTACACGCACCTCTACTTTGCAAAAATCACAACATAC